>JAOPHQ010000575.1:107500-436670 GCA_030340625.1 Merluccius polli
CGGGCCCCTTCTCTTTTCTCTTCCTTCTCCCATGTCTCCCACCCTGTCCTGCTCTCACCCCATTCGATCCCTTTCTTCTTCCAACCCCTCTCCTTTTCTTTTCCATTCACCCTCTTCTCCTCCATTCTCTGGTCAACCCTTTCTCTGTCTCTGTTATCTACTCTCCTTCATTCTCTCTTTTACCATTTTTACCATCTTCCTTGCTTTTCCTCTCGTCTCATCATCCCCTCCGTTCATCTTTCACAATATCCTCTCCTCCAGTTCTGCCCCTCCTCTCCTTGCCTGTCCTCTGCTCCTTAGTCCAAGACATTCCTCTCCTCCTCTCCTCTCTCCACCTCTCCTCTCCTCTCTCCTCATCCTCTCCTTTCCTTTCGTTTCGTTTCCTTTTCTTTTGTTTCCTTTCCTCTCCTCTCCTCTCCTCTCCTCTGCCCCTCCTCTCAGAGAGGCCTGTTGATGTTATCTTCTTCGAGGGGAAATTGAAGCCATCACTGCAGCCGGGCAGCGAGGGGGGGGAATTACAGTGTTAGCGCTTTGCGAGGCACCGCGAGGAGAGATAGAGCTGTGGAACATAGATCAGAGAGACGGGAGGAGACAGAGAGAGACGTGGCGAGAGAGCGAGGGAAAGAGAGAGAGAGAGAGATACTGAGCACAGGGGGAAAATGTTGTGTGAGGAATGTGGGGATCAGAGTGTGGTGTTACACTGAAGACGGCTGGATAATAAGTGGTCCTAACCCCACTTTGTCAGAGCATGTGTGCCTGCCTCTTTTTTTGCTTTCATAGGTGTCAGCACTCAAGGCTAGTCCATTTAGCGGCATCTAAATCTGAAATCTTTTACAGGCAGTATGTGTCTGTGTGTCTGCACATGTGTGTGTGTGTGTGTGTGAGAGAGTATTTTAGCGGTGTTTGAAGCTAGACCAAGGATTATTTATGTTATTTTCTATTTTTGCCTTGGAAGTAGCATGAAAACAGAACAACAGTGAGAAGTGTCTGCTCTTTAACAACCAAACAGATTGCAACACAAACTGTAGGATTGTTGTGATGGTGCGGTAGCTTAGCTCCATTAGGGTCACAGTGATAATGCAGGGAATTATAATGAAGTAATCAAGGTGAGTCTCAGCAAATTAAGCTTCAAGATCATTTAGCTTCGCTGACTTTTCTTTTAAATACATGATTCAATTCATTTTCAATAACTAATATTACTGATTTTATACTGTTATATTATTTTATTTTATTTTTTTAACAAATATTTTCTATATGTATTCTAAATTTAGGATACCTATTTGGACATTTGGCATACACGGAATCCCTTTTTGATAAAAAAATTAAAATCTTGATAATTTGGTTCACAATTTTCAACATATCTATTTTTCATTCATATTATACATCCATTATGCATATACAGTATATCATAATCATATTTATGAAAACACATATTTGTTTTTTATATATAACAGTATCAGTATCATAAACAAAATACATGTGATGTGTGTGTGTGTGTCTGTTGAGAGCATCAAGGTCATAGTAGATGACAGTAGTGTGTGTGTGTGTGTGTGTGTGTGTGTGTGTGTGTGTGTGTGTAATGGCTGATTTGCCCCAGCAGGAAAGGTTACTGAGCAGTGCATTGATTTAACTACTGCATTCAACACATGCATACACACACAGATGACGACTTTCTCTCCCCTGACATGGAAATAGAGAACGCACTGGTGTGTTGATGCATAAAGTCACAATGCAGAACACACCTCAGAGCCGGCACTAGTGGCCTGCACACACACACACACACACACATGCGCTGATACACCCGTACCCGTTCTGCTCTCTTCATCCAGAACGTTTGCTGATGGCTTTATCATTCTCCCTGCTTCTGTACACCCTGATCATTGTGTGTGTGTGTGTGTGTGTGTGTGTGTGTGAGAGAGAGAGAGAGAGAGAGAGAGAGAGAGAGAGAGAGAGAGAGAGAGTGTGTGCATGTGTGCTTGAATGGCCCTCTGAGAGTCAGTGTATGCGTAATATAGAATAATATTCATGGCGAATATTCAGATTTATAGTTTGGTTATTAATTGCGGTGGCCGCTTTAAGGGATTCTTATTTTATGGGGCGTAAAGATAATAACCTAATAAGCCCCTCCGACCCCACACTCCCACCCCCTCCACCACCAGCCCATTCTGCATGTGTGTGTGTGTGAGCGAGAGAGAGAGAAAGAGAGAGAGAGATAGAGAAAGATAAAGAGGTCAGTTAAAGTAGGGTTGAAATTCTTCCCCCTATATCTTTAATATTCTCCACATCCCAACAGCAATGGCTCCAACAGCCGTTAGTGGGCATATTGGCAATATTTACACTACTTGATTGTGCCTCTTGTAATTATTTTTGTCAACTCGTAGCAGGCTTGAAATGTCATCTTTGATGATCATCGTTACTGACAGCAATATAATTATTATTGTTTCAAAGACAATGTGTTGTATATTTAGCCAAAGCTGAAGAAGCTAAGAGGGGGTTTACTCACCCTCAAGTCTTGCTCAAGGTCCTGCTTTGTTTCATAAACAAAAGACGTGCATGTGTACTATGTTGGTCTGTGGTCTAAATACGCTATTCTTCTCACTCTGTCCTTCTCTGTCTCACTTTTTCTCTCTTCCTATTCAGACAGGGACAATTAGCAGCCAAATGAAGACTTATTGACCTTAGACTATCAATACAGTGACATACAGCAACGAGTCCAGCCGCAAACAATGAAGGCTTATAAATTAGATCCCTGCACGGGCCAAAAACTCCCGCCCTAGCCCGGCCCTGACCCGTTGTGTTTAAGCACTAGCCCGGCCCTGACCCGTTGTGTTTAAGCACTAGCCCGGCCCTGACCCGTGGTGTTTAAGCACTAGCCCGGCCCTGACCCGTTGTGTTTAAGCACTAGCCCGGCCCTGACCCGTGGTGTTTAAGCACTAGCCCGGCCCTGACCCGTTGTGTTTAAGCCCTAGCCCGGCCCTGACCCATGGTGTTTAAGCCCTAGCCCGGCCCTGACCCGTTGTGTTTAAGCCCTAGCCCGGCCCTGACCCATGGTGTTTAAGCCCTAGCCCGGCCCTGACCCGTTGTGTTTAAGCCCTAGCCCGGCCCTGACCCATGGTGTTTAAGCCCTAGCCCGGCCCTGACCCATGGTGTTTAAGCCCTAGACCGGCCCTGACCCGTTGTGTTTAAGCCCTAGGCCGGCCCTGACCCGTGGTGTTTAAGCACTAGCCCGGCCCTGACCTGTGGTGTTTAAGCCCTAGCCCGGCCCTGACCCATGGTGTATAAGCCCTAGCCCGGCCCTGACCGATGGTGTTTAAGCCCTAGACCGGCCCTGACCCGTTGTGTTTAAACCCTAGCCCGGCCCTGACCCGTGGTGTTTAAGCACTAGCCCGGCCCTGACCTGTGTTGTTTAAACCCTAGACCGGCCCTGAACCATGGTGTTTAAACCCTAGACCGGCCCCGACCCATGGTGTTTAAACCCTAGACCAGCCCCGACCCATGGTGTTTAAGTCCTAGCCCGGCCCTGACCCGTGATGTTTAAGCCCTAGCCCGGCCCTGACCCATGGTGTTTAAACCCTAGCCCAGCCTGACCCGTGGTGTTTAGTCTGCAATTTTTTAGCCTGAGACTGATACCGACCAATATCTTTAAGCTCTCTCTGATTAAATGTACATGACACGTACGCTGGTCACCATTCACTGTTTATTGCCGACTGTTGTGACGAAAAATAACAAAAACTAGGTGTGGAATTTTTGTTTCGTTAACTGAAATAAAAATAAAAATGAAGCTTTACAAAAAACGATAAGTAACTGAAACTGTATTGTGTTTACAAAACTAACCAAAATAAACAAAAATATTATTATCTATTACTATTATAGAGAAAATGTTTTTAGTTTACTTCTTTGTCAATTTATTTCATACATAAAGCTTAGTATTTTGGGCTCCCTGAGACTCCTGGCTCCCAAGCAATGTCATGTCTGGCTCATGGGTTTAAACATGCTGTTCATGTGTGTCTTTAGTCTATTGGCTATTTTGATTTTTACCAGGAACACGACCTGCATCTCACCTCAGAAGCAGAATTACACATATTTTGCACTTAAGGCTGCATCTTGTGCAGACTAGTTACATATTTGTGCTCATATCTATATTTTCTGTTATGTTGTTGTTGTGTCTAGTTTAATTTTTCTGGTTAATGACCAACACAATGACTGACACACATATTTTATAGTTGTCTTTTGTGGATGGTTGTTCATCCGTCCTAAGTGAATACATTGTTTTAAAAGGTATGTTTTGTTAAGTTTTTATTACACAATAATTGTTCTGACCTTTTTGATTCTCGCCCCTGACAAGTACCCCATATTATAGAAAAAGACAAAAACTAACACGGAAACTAATAAAAAGTAACCTAAAACTTTTGATTTTCAAAAAATACAAAATAAATTAAACTAGTAAACCGGCTTTAAAAACTAATTCAAACTAAACTGAAATTGAAAACAAAAAGTCAAAATGAAATCAAAATAAAAACTCACTTAACTACTTTGGTTTCCCACACCAAAGTCATATGCACTAACCAGTGCACGAACTGAATTTATTAAAAATAATGCTTTCTTGCGTGTTTAAATGTCTTACGACGTCTTTGCATTTGAGGGGAGGGGTGTTGCCTGGATACTCTCAGAAACAATAAGAGAATTTACTGCAGCATGTTAAAGGTTTCACTCTTAAGTACAATTTGGGTTTGGGTCAAGAGTCACTATATTATTGCTGTTTAATAATACAAGATTTATTGTTTTTTGTGATTATTCTTCATCTCCATACCAAATCCTATATCAGAGCTATATCTTTTTGGGTCAACATTTTGTTGAATTGTAAATTACCCTTTAATTGACCCTTTAATCTCACGCTGCATTTGTGGGGTTGTCTGTGTGTGTGTGCAGAAGTGTGTGTGTGCGCCTGTGTATGCATGTGTGCGTGCGTGCATGTGTGCGTGCGTGCATGTGTGTGTGTGTACGTGTTCCCTGTGTGTGTGTGTGCATGCTGTTACATGCGTGTCCCTGTGTCAGTGGTGCAGGTCAAGCGTCCTTCTGGCCCGTCCATTGTGTTGGTAGAGTGATGGGTTCATTAACTCCTTGGATGCCCCAGCCCCCCCACCCCAAGAACACACACAAAGGAACACGCACACACACACACCAACAGGGAACACGCACACACACCAACAGGGAACACGCACACATGTCCACAAGGGATGGTTAAAAACTGCTAATTTGATCAATACTTAATTTTTCCGCCTCAATGTTTTTTTTCTCTGTTCGGCTGTGATAAGACTTCAGGGTGGAGGGGCTGGTTGTGTGTGTGTGTGGGTGTGAAGCTGTGTGCGTGTGTGTTTATGTGTGTGTGTGTGTGTGTGTGTGTGTGTGTGTGTGTGTGTGTGTGTGTGTGTGCACCTACCTAGTACACTACACTATGCACATAAGCGCCTGAAACCCTGTATCGCTATGTGTAGGATTGGGTTGTTGTTTGTGTGAGTGTGTGTGTGTGTGTGTGTGTGTGTGTGTGTGTGTGTGTGTGTGTGTGTGTGTGTGTGTGTGTGTGTGTGTGAGCGTGTGTGTTTGCGTGTGTGAGCGTGTGTGTGTGAGTGTGTGTGTGAGCATGTGTGTGTGAGCGTGTGTGTGAGCGTGTGTGTGTGTGTGTGTGTGTGTGAGCATGTGTGTGCGTGTGTGAGCGTTTGTGTGTGTGTGTGTGTGCGTGTGTGAGCGTGTGTGTGTGTGTGTGTGTGTGAGCGTGTGTGTGAGTGTGTGTGTGTGTGTGTTTGTGAGAGAGAGAGAGAGAGAGAGAGAGCGAGAGAGAGAGACTATCAGGCCATCTGGTAAATGGATAGGTAGGTGAGGTGTCGTCATGGCAGCCAGTTAGCCAGGGGTTCCAAATGATGTCATCCCTCACTGCAGTAGCACTTTAAAGAGATAAGTCCCTAAAGAGGCGAACATTTATCAGTGGCCAATACACACTCACACACACACACTTCTGTATACACACTGAGACACATCTACACTAACACATACACACTAACACACACACTTCTGACACGAGTATACACACTGAGACACATCTACACTAAAACATACACGGCTCACACACTTCTGACAGGTATACACACTGAGACACATCTACAGCGCACACACACTTCTGACACGAGTATACACACTGAGACACATCTACACTAAAACATACACGGCTCACACACCTCCACACAACTCAAATGTATGGAATAAAAACACAGCCGCTTGATGTGTGAACACACACAATTTGATGTATGCGTGCATTTATAGCGTTGCTATGTTGTGTATGTAATGCGTGTATATAATGTAATAAGATGGTATTTTAATGATGGCATTTATGAAGCTATTCCAAGAATTTACACACACAAATTTACTATTTTGCAAGTGTGTGTGTGTGTGTGTGTGTGAGTACACGTGTTGGTGGGTGGGTGTATGTGCCAGTGCATGTCTGTGTGCGTATGTGTGTGTGTGTTTGAACGTGTGTGTGTGTGTGCGTATGTATGGGTGTGTGTTTGAACGTGTGTGTGTGTGTGTGTGCGTATGTGTGTGTGTTTGAACGTGTGTGTGTGTGTGTGTGTGTGTGTGTGTGTGTGTGTGTGTGATCCTCCAGTGTTTAGCTTGGCAGCAGCGTGAAGGCTCCTCTTGGGCTCTGTGTTTGTCTATTGCAATACAGGACCAGTGTCACCCCCCCCCCCACACACACACACACACACACACACACACCCCGGCCATGCAGACCCTGTTAACTTTGTTAGAATGCAGACACCTTGTTAATGGCGGCGCTAATTGAATGAAATGCCCATGCTAACGAGCATAAAACCTCCCACTCACATCCCGCTAATTAACCGCACATCAGCTTAATTACAACAGTAGGAACACATGCAGTGACGCCTCGTTACTGTTAATTGCCACAACTAAGGGGGATTTATGGTAATTGGCTGTATAAGCGCTGTTAATGAGAGGTTGAATTAGCCAGACACATCATAGACAAGAGGAGAGCAGAAAGATGTAGCAATGCTAATTAATTCCATCCGAAATGAGAAAACATTGGTGAGTGTCAGGGCTAGGGGGAGATGGGGAGGGAGGAGGCCGTTCAAGGCAGCCCAGATCACATGGTTGGTTTAATGGGACCAATATAATTTATGATTTACAGACAATAAATCATTTGAACAGACAACACAAATATTGTACAAATATACAAATAAAAATTGCTGGTTGAATATTGCCCTAAAGTCGTAATAAACGTAAAATTGGAAAATTGTACCGACGCAAATGTCTGCCAATAGATGGTGAATAGAAAGATAGTAGAGAATACACTGTGGTGATGCTTGAATACCTCAGGGCACCGTGCGTGATACGCTGTTATTGCTCTAACGGGGCAGCAACGTGGAAGCACACACAGCCCTATTTTCAAATTTTTTTTAAATCAAGTGGTCGCGGCTAATACCCAGATACTTGGGTCTAGCCACAGCCTCACTTTGGTCAACAATCCCTTGTGAAAAAGACTACCATTGTCCACTCATAGATTTACACTTGCAAATGATTTCCATTTGTAAGCAGCTTTTCGACTCATCCTTCACTTTCCTTTCTTCATTTTATTTTCTTCGTCCGGCTCTCTGCCTTTATCTTTTCATTTTCTCCTATTATAATTTCTCTCCACCTCTCACTCCCCTCCTCTTTATTTTCACTCACTTCCATTTTTCATGAGCACATCACCCACCCCCAGACTGCAATGCTCTGATAAAGTTATTATGGTGATGTCTTCAGTCAAGAAGCAGTCAAGCAGATAGAGCTAGATTGGTAACCATGTATTATCACACCGTGTCACCCCGTTAGTGTGTGTGTGTGTGTGTGTGTGTGTGTGTGTGTGTGTGTGTGTGTGTGTGTGTGTGTGTGTGTGTGTGTGTGTGGGTTCATAGGTTGGTGGTTAGCTACCCTTTCACATTACACAACTCATCAGGGATCCCTTTAGGATCAGATGATGATCTGCGTGTGTGTATGTGTGTGTGTGTGTGTGTGTGTGTGTGTGTGTGTGTGTGTGTGTGTGTGTGTGTGCGCTGTCTGATCTCTCACAGCTCATTGGTTATGAATGAAGGAATATCACTTAGTCATTGGCTAAAATATCCGGTTAGTGTCCATAATAGCCCCCTATTACTGTCTCAATCAAATAAAAGTGTGTGTGTGCGCATGCGTGTGTGTGTGTGTGTGTGTGCACGCGTGTGTGTGGGGGTGTCTGGAAATTATCGCTATGTTCTTGTAATTAAAACAATTTCTATTTGTTTGTTTATAATGCCTTATGTATGTATGTACATATGTGTGCATAGGCAAGTGTGTTACATCCACATTGTGTATTTTCTCAGGTTTATTAACAATGCACAGTTTGTCATATCCGTGTGAGTCCTTCACATGGTCCCAATTTTATCCATGTTTTTTATTAATATTATGCTAATACAATATCTGATATCTATGTAATGTGTACACTCCCTGTAGAGTACAAGATACAAATAAAATGAAAATGACCAGACTTTTCTTAGCAAGTGTAATAGGACTAAGAAACCCTATAATTTTTTATATACATTAAGGAAAATAATGACTTTTTTTTCTAATTCCAAGTAAAGGAGGAATAATAACATACTCTTTTGTCTCTATGTTGTTGGAAAGTAGGTTAAAAAGGAAAGTTAAAAAACATCAGCTAGTGGGAGGCAATTTAGGTTTATTGCAGCAGTGAACTTGGGATAGAAAAACATTGATGCCACAGTAAATGTATTAATGACTTATAATCAATGCAATATAAATTATAAAAGCACATATTGCAAAATCTAATTATGTGTCTGAGGGTAACACAAACAATTAAATTAAACAATTAAGCACAAATGCGGATCAATTCACAAGTTAAATCATTAAAAATAAAGGTAAAGCTTTGAGTTCAGTTTAAAAGAGTATAACTGCTTTAGAAATGTTAATAGTTTTGTTTTTGGGTCTCATTTCTCCAAACCAAAGCATCCATTTTACAAAGATTCACCAATACATAGATGGTTTCAACCTCTTACATTTACTTTCTTCTCGTATAAACAACCATTAAGACCAGGATTGCCTTGGAAGAGGAGTGTGTGTGTGTGTGTGTGTGTGTGTGTGTGTGTGTGTGTGTGTGTGGTGGAGGGGGGGGGGGGGGGGGGGGGGGGGTCAAGATGGTATCACCACACAATTTAGCATGTTTACATCTCACGACTCCATGCTTGTGAACCTGTGAGATTGTGTGTTCAACTTTGCAAATATGCACTCGCACACATGTGCAGCCACCTGCTCCGCACACCCTGCATATGTAGATGAGTTGCGGGCCAGTTGCGTCATGACAGGGACTAATGTCTATATCAGCCAGACTCCGTCCGCCCCGTCGCCCCACAACCCCTCCGCAGCGCAGCGCTCCCCCACTACAAATGTCACCTGTTCCCGGCCAGCGATTTGCATAATGCAAAGCTTCTCAGTCGTAACGGCCCGATTAGCACTGCGGCGCGCCAGGGCCATTCCCAATGCACCAAGCCGTTAACCGCTTCTTTTTTTACCGGGAACAGCTGTGATTAACTGGGGTGTGGGTGTGTGGGATGGGAATGGGGGTGGGGGGGGGGGGGGGGGGGGTTGGGGGTGGTGAGTAGAGAGAAAGAGAGGTCAGTAATAAGGAGGCCTGGGATCCTTTAGTGCGTAGCTTGTATTAATTACAATCAGACGCAAAGACTGTGCAGCCAATCAAGCGCTAGATTTGGAGATGTTTGTCATAATCAACGGCTATACAGTAACGGCTTTATAGTAAGCTACTGCTAATGGACAAATCTGCTCTCATTGGCGCACAGAAAAAACACAGACCTTTTCGCCCTGATCCTTCTGGCCCCTCATCACCCAGCCTCACCTGACTGTGCTTCCTCAGAATCAGAATTAGAATCAGAAAAGTATTATTGACAGGCAGATGGATGCTAGTCATTAGTTTTGGTGTTAAATAACAGCAACAAATGCAACAACAACAACAGAGCAACAACAAATAATGCACAACATTAAGCGCCGATTGTCCTCACGGCACTCAGCTGAAAAGATAATAATTTACTGTAATGTAACGTATTTTGTACAGTAATGATAGCCCAGCTACCTAGCTACTTCATTCTAGTATAAACACAATTAAGTATGTAATTTAGAAAGATGATGTGATGGGACATCAACCTGTAACATTAGTGTTCACAGCTCTCTTTCTCTCTCTCTGTCCCTCAGTCCACCCACACACACATGGCAGGGCTGCTCACTTACTAACGTTATACAGCAGAGCCTATGGTAACTATACGCACCTATGGTAACTATACGTACCTATGGTAACTATACAGGCCTATGGTAACTATACGCACCTATGGTAAGGCCTATGGTAACTATACGCACCTATGGTAACTATACGTACCTATGGTAACTATACAGGCCTATGGTAACTATACGCACCTATGGTAACTATACGTACCTATGGTAACTACGTACCTATGGTAACTATACAGGCCTATGGTAACTATACGCACCTATGGTAACTATACAGGCCTATGGTAACTATACGTACCTATGGTAACTATACAGGCCTATGGTAACTATACAGGCCTATGGTAACTATACGCACCTATGGTAACTATACAGGCCTATGGTAACTATACGTACCTATGGTAACTATACAGGCCTATGGTAACTATACGCACCTATGGTAACTATACAGGCCTATGGTAACTATACGTACCTATGGTAACTATACAGGCCTATGGTAACTATACAGGCCTATGGTAACTATACGCACCTATGGTAACTATACAGGCCTATGGTAACTATACGCACCTATGGTAACTATACAGGCCTATGGTAACTATACGTACCTATGGTAACTATACAGGCCTATGGTAACTATACGCGTCTATGTAACTACAGACACCTATGGTAAAATACACACCTATAAGGTACAGGTATTGTCATTGCCTAAATGCTACGACATTGTGTGGCACTGCAACAAAGTTTTGATGTGTATGTGCTTGTGCCATTACTTAACATTAGTGTACACACAGCTCTCTCCCTCTCCCTGCCTCCGTCTACACACACACACACACATGGCAGGGATGCTGACTTGCGTACGCCTGCCTCTCTCTCTTGGTCCAACATGGTGCCCTGACTTGAGGTCTGGAGGTTCGCTAGCTGGAGATAGTCTTGCCCTTGGCTCGTGATTTGCTGAGAGTGATGGTCGCTTCTTTTTGGGCATTTCAGTGGGAAAGTTTGGAGGCGATCAAAAGAATGGTGTGCGATGCAAATCTGGACACACAAACACAGAAACACAGAAACACACAAACGGGCCGGCGCCCACAGCTTGAAAATTGTTACCTGACTTGTCAGGAGGTTCGCTAGCTTGAGACAATTTCTTTCACTTTGCCTCGCGATGGTTCGCTAGCTCTCGCGATTTGTAGAGAGGGATGGTGGTCGCTTCTTTTTGAGTGATGGTGGCTTCTTTTTGGGTATTTCATTTGCAATTCAAATGGTGATTTCAGTGTTTTGGCAAAGTTTGGAGGCGATCAGAGTGGTGGCGATGCAAATCCGGACACACAAACGCACAAACACACAAACAGACTGTCGCCCAATTATAGTAGTTGGATATTAAGTATTTTTTATCTATATATGTTCTTTTTGTCTGGGTTTTTTATTGTCAGTTATGTCATCAAAAAAGCATGAAATAAAGGTAGCATAGCAAAGCACACCTTTCCTGCCGTTGTCATTCCTTTTGACATATTCATATTCCTTTATGTCAGGTGTTTCTCTTTTTATTCCTCCTTCCTTAAACTATTCACAATCTCCCTGTGATCTTTTTCCGACTCTCTCTCTTTCCCTGCGGTGTGTTTTGACGGATGAGGCAGAGATGATAGTGGAAACGTGTTGCAGCTCACTTCCCTTTCTAATGTCCCACCACCACATCAAGCCATGCAGAAAGCTAAAAGGCTATTAATGCCACAAACAAATCTGACTGAAAGCCAAAGCTCCTTTACATGTTTGAGCACATAGGCAGGCGAGGGCAGGCAAGCATATTTGGAGCTTAATGATATAGAGCATCATCAGCATCGGGGGAGGAAAGGAAAAGAAGAGAGAGAGAGAGAGAGACATGATGTTGAGTATAGTTTACCAATAAACCCAGAGTAGTCGGTATTTTGCCAAAGATATTATACCTTAACAATCTATTATTTGGTCCACATTTGGTTATTACAGTTAATAACTTATAACTTATGCAACTTATATAGGCTAATAACTTTATTAAATGCAGTATTTTATCAACAATACTAGTATACAGCATTGGATCTATAGTTAATGCCACTTGCAACACAGTGGAAGAAAGTAGAATTAAATAATAATTTTAAAATCCATTATTAAATACATTGGTTTAGTGCAGGCTAAAAGTGTGAACATATCCACTTATGTTATTCAAGATAAATGTGTTGAATGAGTCTAGTGGTCTAGTGGTGAATGAAGACAAGAATCTTTTGGCCTTTATTGTAACAAAGAACAAATACGGAGAGACGATTATTTTCCTAATCATGGTCTCAGTTCTTCATTGCGGCACAATCAACGTGTTCCTACAAGTGCAAGGCGAGATCTGCGCATTTAATTCCTTAATAAAGGTTTCAAAAATGAACCGCTGTTGCAGTTATTAACCTGCAACACCCGCAGATAGTCGCGGTTGAGCAGACCCCATCCGAACAGCCCAGCCTCTAGCGATAACATCATAATGTGGTAAGAGAAAAGAAGCGCTCCCATTAGATGCTCAGATAGATAAATAGACTGTAATTGGTTACTGGGGGTGCGTCTCTTCGTTTGGCCTGACGCGCCCATCAGATGTGATCTCAGGGTCGCTGCCATGAATCAAGCAGCAGTCCCACGTCGTTGGTCATCCTGACAGCTGAACAAAGCCAAACGACTCAACTCTGGAACAGAGACCCCTAAGGGACAGACAGTACTAATGGAGCCAGATTAGGATGGGTGAGCTTTGTAAATAGTCCTGGCTATGCAGGAAGTGCTTGGAAGTGTTTCAGTGAGTTGGGATGTGTAGTTTTACCCAAGCCTAGCATTGCGGGCGCAGTCTGTTTTTTTCTTTCTTGTCTTCCGGGTGTGTGCGTGTGTGCCCAGTGTGTGTGTGTGTGTGTGTTTGTGCGTATGGTTGGTATTGTGTAGGTCTGTAATGTATATGTATGTGATTGTCTACCATGTGCTGTGACAAGCACAATATGAACCAATATTCTCCCATTCAAACTAGGTGCAAAATGTTGCATTGACTATTGAACTATTTATTTATTTATTTTTTATGTGAAGCAGGCTTTGGTGCATTGCACACTATATAGGCCTAGTAATCCCTGTGCGTGTGTGTGTGTGTGTGTGTGTGTGTGTGTGTGTGTGTGTGTGTGCGTGCGTGGCTGCGTGCGTCTAGACTTTATTTTATGGAATTGTTTTGATGTTTGTTGTTTTCAACTGGTTTTATAGCATAGTCTTTAGCCTACCGATTCTGGATCAAACATAATATATGGCTCTGTGGAACCAGTAGCCTAATACTATAATAACCAAAAACATTTAGATCTCTGAATGTAGTGATAATTAATAATTATTGATGTTATTCTTAGGGACACCTCACCTGAATCAAATACCTTTCAAAATAGTGTCTACATATGACAATCGACCCCAACAAAGCATTTTTGCATTGCATTGCATTGTATAGCGACCACAATGTTTCCCTGGTGCCAGACAGAGATATAAGGAAACGGTGATCAACCAGCAAAACAACCCGGGATACGATTCTGTAAGCCCCAAAACGACCAGTGATGAGGCCTACGTTAAAAAACGACTGATGATTAGATTCAACTGAAAGAAGCTGGTCTGTGTCTTTCGTGTCCGTTAAAATACAAAATCCCCATAGCCTAGGGCTAGGCCTATATAAGATTAAGTGTGACCGATGTGTTGTAGGCTACATAGGCCTACACATTTAAGAAGCTGCTATTATGCTAACGGGATGCACTTGGGAATATAATGGCGGCTGCCAAAACGATCACAGACAATAAAGCGAAACGGATTCAGTAGTATTCAGTAGTACTCCAATTCATTCATTTTTTGGGATCGTACCCCGTGGTTGTTTTACACACCAGCCTGCATAGTCTGCAATGTCCATAGACCAATCATTATAAGATGTGTTATTTAAACTCAGGCTACACCCGTTAATAGTCCTACAACTATGCTACACTTTTCGTTTCGTTGGTATTTTTCCTGGGCTATTTATTTAGGCATTTATGCCTAAATAAATAGACTTTTCACCAGAAGCTTGTGCATGAAAAAACAACATTAATATTTAAGTATATAAAAGCTTGTTTAAAAATATTACACAACGAAAAACAACCCAGCCACACGCACGTAGGCCTACGTTACGTGTGACTGTGAACGTGTCGACTTCCGTACGACTGCGCCTGTATCAGGCGCAGGTGTCACATCCAGGATGTGCAGACATGTGCATCATTCACACACACGTTGACGCAAGGTTTTAAACAGAGGTCCCGCAATATTGGCGTAAAGAAGATCCCTTATTATGCTGGCTTTGCTTTTTTACACAGAGCCAAACAAGGCCGGTGTAATGTCTCCCCCTTGTGTGCTTTTAGGCCGACATAGCCTGCCAACGTTCCGGGATCAGAGGAGCGATGTGTTTGTGCAAAAAAGTTTCTGTGCATTGTATGTGACATGTTGATGCGTAACGGTAGACTTGTGCAAGCAACGCGATCGGAAATACATTGGAGGAGAAATTGAAGAGAAGCAACATGGAGTGCATCAGAAAAAAAAGAAAAAGAAAAGGGGGAGGCCAGGAGAGGAGGAGTACAGAGGACTAGCGGACAGTTTTGTTGAGTGGTGTGAGCAGAACCACCTGCAACTTAACACCAGCAAGACTAAGGAGGTGGTGGTGGACTTTATGAGGACTGAAGTCCCCCTGTCTCCAGGAAGAGGATGTGGAGGTGGTCTGGAGCTATAAGTACCTGGGGGTGCACCTGGACAACAAACTGGACTGGTCTGGTAACACAGAGGGGCCAGAGCCGGCTTTATTTCCTCAGGAGGCTCAGGTCCTATTGCTCCTCGACCCAGAGCTACTCCAGTCAGCCTGACCACAGCTCCTCCACCCAGAGATACTCTTGTCGGCTTTACATCCCTGCACCCTTTCACCTGGCCTGAACAACACTACTCCACCTTCAGTCCTCCAAGTATTCCTGAGTCCAACCCCCAGTGCTCCTACACCCAAACACTCCTCCACCTAGCCCTCCTCCACCTACTGCTCTTCCACCAAGTGCTGCTCCAGCGTTCATGTCAGATGAACATATAAGAAAGAATAAAAGGTTAAATAATTTTCTGGGTTGAATAAATAAAAATATGCTATTCTACATAGCATACAACGATTCTGTTTTGACTATGATTAGACGTCTATTATATTGTACACCTTCAAACCCGACCTCTCCCCATCCATAAACCACCATGCATCCACAGTGGTGGAAGAACAGCCTAAAGGTCTTCCTTATTGTTAACCCTAACCCTACAGTACTGATCAGTATCCAAATCCCAACACCTCTTCATGTTATCATGACATGATATCCCTAGTTTACCTACAAAATACAAGCTCCAAGGTTTAAGTAATAAATATGTTACCTTTACCGACCCAATCACATGTTAAGAGGCCATTACCTGTAGTGTTATCGCTTTACGCATGTTAGCTAGATAAATCTACTAACTTAAAAAATGTGCTAAGATGCTACAACAAAATATAATGTAACTTCTTGCCTTCGAAAAGTGCAGTGAAAACAAGGCTCCTACGCTCCTACTAGTTCCCAATGTTTGGAACTATTGAGTTTCTCCATGATCTGTCATTGCTCTAAAATAATTGGCCTGATAGAGTGAGAGAACGGAGATGTGGCAACTCTGTCTTTCTATGGCTCTGGGTCTAACGGCCCCGCCATTCGTGCGTGTGCATGCATGTGTATGTGCGTGCATGTGTGTGTTTGTGCCTGCTATTTCCCCATGCTTGCGTGCAGCACTTTAATTCTGCGCGCCTGGCGGGCCGTTGGCTGCGCTTGCCGGCGGTGGGAGGGGTGATAAGAGGCGGCCAGATAAAGCTTTAAGGGGTAATGGTTTTCACTAATGAGAAAACTGGTTGTGATTATGACAAATAGGCAGAGAGCAGCAGGCTAAGCAGCGACACACAGCAGCCATTGTTAGGCAGCCAAGCCTTAGCATCTCATTACAGCTCCTACTGATAGACTGCCCCTGCCAAAACAACAAAACACAGCCTTGCTTTCGTTCTTTCGCCCCGCATTATTTTCCGTTTTTTTTTCTCATTTTTTTCTTTCTATTCTCTTTTGCCCTTTTTCTTACTTCTCTTCTTTTGTCCCCTCTCTTTAAAATATATATTCCCTATATCATGCTCTGTTCTTCTCCTCTCTGCTCCTCTCTTCTCTCGGCTCCTCTCTTCTCTGTTCTTCTCCTCTCTGCTCCTCTCTTCTTTGCTTCTCTGTTCTCTGCTCCTCTGTTCTCTGCTCCTCTATTCTCTTCCACTGCTCATCTCTGCTCCTCTCTTTTCCTCTCTGCTCCTCTCTTCTCTTCTCCTCTTTGCTCTTCTCTCCTCTCTGCTCCTCTCTTCTCTGCTTCTTTCTTTTCCTCTCTTCTCTTCTCTCGTCTCTTCTCCTTTCTGCTCCTCTCTGTTCCTCTCTTCTCCTCTCTGCTCCTCTCTTCTCCTCTCTGCTCCTCTCTTCTCCTCTCTGCTCCTCTCTTCTCTCTGCTCTTCTCTCCTCTGCTCCTCTCTTCTCTGTTCCTCTCTTCTCCTCTCTTATCTGCTCCTATCTTATCTGCTCCTCTCTTCTCTTGACCAATGATTTATTTGAGTTGAAATAATAAAACATTATTATGGAATTTGCATTTTTTTTAAATTGTTTTATTTTTATTTATTTATTATGAGCATCATAATACAGCATACTCTATACATTATCTGTGCTCCACACCAGCCTTTCTTTCTTTCTTTCTTTCTTTCTTTCTATCTTTCCTTCTTTCTTTCTTTCTTTCTTTCTTTCTTTCTTTCTTTCTTTCTTTCTTTCTTTCTTTTTTTCTGTCTTTCTTTCCAAATGTCTAAATTGTTAAGTTATGAAGTTATTGAGGGTTGCTTCCTATTCCATTCCAGCATTACAAAGTCTTGAGCCGTTATCTCTTGCCAGTTTCCTTGTGTTTTTGCCTTTCCTTGATTCTATGATAATTAACGGCACTCATCTCTAAGCATCCAGGTGTATTAATATCATTTAATATCACCGCTTTGAGTACATTAATATTGTTTAACCTTGACACCACCCTTTAAACTGTATTTGACACTCCTTAACCTTCCCTCCTTTTCTCCTACCTCCATCATCAATCCATCCATCCACCCCCCCCCCCTCCTCCCCCCACCCTACAACCAACCATTTTAGCGTGAGATTATAGATGGAGCCTTGGGGAAAAGTAATAAATCAATTAATCATGTGTAGCTCCAGGACCCTAATGAGTGAACTGAGGTGTCATAATTAGTTCCCTCAGTATCCATCAAAGAAAAGTCCAAGTTAGCCGATAAACAGTAAACTGATGAGGCAGGAGCCATATAGCTAAGACTAAACTGTTTATATAAAGACTTAAATATGTGTTACTCCATCCACATTTTAGAGCAAATCTCATTATTTCCATTTAAAAGTTTCTTACAGATTCTGGAACTTAATTAAGCCTTAAAGATTTAACAAATCTGTTTCTTATCACAATTTAAATACATCATTCAGATTCATTTAGATTTTAAATACCAAACAGAAATATTAATATATATGTATTTATGTATTTATGTATGTATATATATATATATATATATATATATATATATATATATATATATATATATATATATATATATATACTGTATATAAAGAGAGAGAGAGATTTTTTTTTTTTGGAATCCACATCCACATCCACAATCTCCTGTTTCCATGTTTATTTTACAACTATCTGATCACTTCATAATAAAGTTTGGAAATAACCTACTAGGATAAATCCTATATGATAATTACTACTAACCATATACCTGCCAACCATATAACTGCCAACCATGTGCCATGCAAGGAACGCATGCTTTCCATTGGTTGATTGCACAGCTCTGAAGTGATGAAGTGTGCAATCCACCAATAGCTGTGTGAACTAAAATGGTCAAACTAGTTGGTAGGCCACCACAATAAAATAACCACAACTACCCAACTACAGGTTGGAGCATGTATGTTCATTTCTGAATCCCTTATTAAAACATCTGTTTAACCTGTGCAGGTCCTAATCAGGTAACACGTTGTTTGTCTACATTACACCTCTTCATTGTGTGCCAAACTTCACCTACAGGGTTTGTGACTTTGTGTGTGTAGGGGGATGTGGGGTCAGAAAAATAGACAGCATCGAAAAATGGGTAGTGTGTGTGTGCGTGGGCGTGTTCCTGCATGCTTGCGTGTGTGTGTGTGTGTGTGTGTCTGGGGTGAGACTAATGGTCTTTCTTACTTGGGAATGCATCGCTGAACACTCTAACTTATGGAAATCTCAACCTCAATGCCGAAACCCATTAACAATCTCATTTGCATAAAGATTCTGGGAGACGAGACACACCCCTAACACCATCACCACCACACACGCTCACACACTTCCTATGCATGGTCAGTTCACTCCTAATAGTTCTTTAAGCTTCTGGTTCCGATCGGATCGGATTAAAAGTTCCTGGGATATCTCCCTCCCCCTTCCCCTCCTCCTATAAGCGTTTGCTAGGCTGCATATTCAACCAATCACAGTGATATATGAGTGTGGGTGTGTCTCTGTCAGGAGTTAAAGTGATAACACAGGCATGCTGGGCCACACACGCGGAAACAACACTCACACAGCAGACGGTAACCAGCCATTAACGAAGCCCTAATTGATGAGCTCATTAAGATCTGTTATTAGAGAAATTGATTTCAAATAGCCACTTTAATCTACTGGCCAGGGGGAAACAGGCCACCATGCAAATTGAAGTCACTAAACTACATAATGGAGCAAGCAATTCATAGATTTCACTTTAATTAATAATTGTAGATTAGAGGGGGGGTAGCAACGTTGTTGCTGTGTGTGTGTTTGTGCGTGTGTGTGTGTGTTCCTATATTTAAAAGCATGCATATAGTTAGTTTACTGTGTGCTTAAGCATGAAGGAAAGTGTAATATTGTGTGTGGGTGTGGGTGAGCGTGTGTGGGTGCTGTAATAATATACGTCCATCGTGTATATCCTGCTATCAATTAATTAGCTTTATTCCCAGACAACCTATTAGTTATCGACAGTGTGTGGGTGTGTGTGTGTGTGCGTATATCAGACTAGAGATAGCGTGTGTATAAAGTGTATTGTATGCTTGGGTGTGATTTCCATATTATTGGAGTTGGCGACTCTTGAAATATGCATATGCCTGATGTAATGACTCCTGGATGAAATTATAAGTGAACATCCAACGTATTAATCAAATTATGAAATTGTTTGAAAAAAAGACACCTTCATTTTGGCGACTGATATTAAATCTAAGACATTTTCTACCTTAAAGTTTTTCACTCCAACATGACTAAATAGTTTCAGAGTCATTACTTTATTGTGGATTGACATCACAGTCGTAGGTCAGAGGCCTAATAGGTCATAAACAGCCGGCTGGGTGTGTAGTGTAAAGCAAAACCCCAATATCTTATCAATTATATCTGTTGAAGAACAGCCCCAAAAGGCCCCCCCACACACACACACACACACACACACACACACACAGCAGGAGCAGCTTTAATTCCAGCATTAGTGGTGGTATTGGCTAGTGGAGCAGGTACTTAACACTGAAAAGACTGAAATCACTTCCCATGGGAGCATTAACACAATATGTGTGGCAGCGCGTGCACAAGTGTGTCTGTATGTATGTGTGTGTGTGTGTGTGTGTAAGAGCATGTGTGAGTTGTGTGTGTTGAGTGCTAGATAACGGCCTTTGTCCCCAGCGCCTGCCTTTTCTGATCCTGTGTGCGTGGCTTAAGCCAGAGGAAGTAGGTTGCTCGGTCCATCCCGCAAGTCTCCCCCCCCCCCCCCCCCCCCCCTTCTCTCCCGCATTCATTTAACAGTGGAAAAATTGGTTCCCGGCTGTATTGAATCAGCACGGAGGCCACATTGTTCAGTCAGTGGGGATTACACTTTTAGCAGCCAGTGATCTGGGCTCAGCTCTATCGTCGCTCTGCGTGTGTGGGTGTGCGAGAGAGAGGGGGAGAGAGAGAGAGGGGGAGAGAGAGAGAGAGAGGGCCGTCCCTTATCAGCACCGGGAACGGAGTCACTGCCACATTCACAAGCCTCCAATACACTTTAATTGAATTTCTTTTTAGAGACAGAGCGGCTCAGACAGCTTGTGGCATTCAATTTACCAGCAGCCCTGTCAGCCTTGAGATTCCCCCACGCCACTTCTCGTGGTGAAAAAAGGGGGACGCCTCTCCGCCACAAAAGGAAACTTGCAAATACCATATTTATCTCAGTTCCGCCCTTTCTCCGTCTCTCTCGTCCTCTCCCTCTCCATCTCTCTCTTTCTGTATGCACATTTTCCTTCACACATTATTTTGCGACCACTGCCACTACCCGTGTCAGTTATTATATCATTTCAATGAATACTCGCCAGGAAATGGGCTTATCTCGGTGCCAAAATATCTATTTCTTTCAGCCGTTGATTTAGTGTGTTTAAAGTGCACGGGTCTGTTGAAAGCGCTTGTCAGACCAACAGACTCTCCAGCTCTAGACGGCTCAGCTCTCTGTAGCAGTACAGCTATGATGCTATCGGCCGCCCGCTAAATACTGATGGATGGATGGACCGGAGTTGTAGGAGGGGGGAGAGCGGAGGAGAGAAGAAAGAGGAGAGCAGACAGAAGAGAGGTGGGCAGAAGGGGGGACAAGACAGGGAAGAAAAAGAAGAAATGGAAAGAACATGAGAAGCAAAGAGCCACCAAAAGAAAATAAATATAAAAAATGAGAATATGGATTGGGAGAAGAGGCGGAGATGATAATCAAAGCTGCCATTGTAAACAGAGCCAGAATGCAAAGGAAATGGATCTGGGAGAAGAAATCAGAAGGAAATCAGTGGGTGCTTAATCAAGTGGTTCTGAGTTTCGGTTGGTGGGGATAAAGAAAAACACTTGATGTTAATCCGCTGCAAAATGAAAAAAGGACAACACTGCATTGATGTGTTAAGGATCCTGCAAAAGTCTAAACCTCTCTGTCTTGTATGTCACAGCAGAGCTGCCAGAACAGGAGACCCATGTTGATCGGAGAGAATAGCTCCTGAAAAAAATACACAAGAAATGTGCTGCGTAGGAATGGAAGGTGACTTAGAGATGAATACCCAACCCATTAGCAATAGCCATTGCTGGCCGATTAAACACTATTTTTGTGTTTTTAAATTTAAGTTTATGATTTTACCTGTGACACAAACCACAACACTAAGCTGGGCCACAACAACATCCTCCACCTCTTACTTCACATCCAAAACATAGTTTCAATAATAGAGCATATACTGTAAATATTGTCTACCTCCTAACTCTGTAATGTTTACATGTATTTTCTAAATGTATTTTATTCAACCTGTCTGGGATAAATACATTACTACCATATCTTATCTTCTGCTCGCCAAGTATGCAGAGACAGTCATCAATCAATTAGGTAAAATAATATCCATGTTTGCATATGGGCCTAGTTGGGTGCCCCGTTGAGAACATCACAGCCGAGAAATATACAGTCCCTTAAATCATTTCTCAACAACCGCAGGTAGATCTCTGAACACTACATCCACAGGCCTCGCTATCAGCAGTAGATTAAATGCAATAAATAATCTTCAAGATTTAGTACCCCCATGTGACATGCAATCGCCATAGGTCACAAGCTATATCTGAACCCATATTTGTTTCTCTCTGTGCTGCCCGCCACCTGCACTCACATGTGTATGTATGTGTGTGTGTGTGTGTGTGTGTGTGTGACAGGGACATTGTTGGCCAAGAATCTAACATGGTCTAACAATGTCATAGACTGGGCATCTTGCTGCATATCGCATTCACAGTGACAGGCCGACTCAATGCGCAGCATG
This sequence comes from Merluccius polli, assembly GCA_030340625.1. Classification (NCBI taxonomy): domain Eukaryota; kingdom Metazoa; phylum Chordata; class Actinopteri; order Gadiformes; family Merlucciidae; genus Merluccius; species Merluccius polli. The sequence continues at coordinate 129,766 of JAOPHQ010000575.1, forward strand.
TGCGTTTGTGCATGTGTGTGTGTGTGAGGGGGGGGGGGGGGGGGGGGGGGTGTTCTCATATCTTGACCAAACTGATTGGCCTAGCACCATGAGCCCATGGACGCATGCGCGCACACACACACACACACACACACACATTCTGCTGTGTACGCATGTAGCTCCTTCATTTGAACAGTATAATTCTATTTGTCTGGTCTAGCAGGCATGTGGCGCATTCAATGAGGAGTACTCCAACTCCAGTATAGCAAGGGGTGTGTGTGTGTGTGTGGGGCGGGGGGCATGGGCCGGGGGTGATACATGCACAAGCACACTGCCGGTTATCATTGTGCATGTATCCTCTATCTTCAAATAATGTTTTGTCTCTTTCCTTTGTGCTATCATGCTCCAACAAATGAAAAAAGGCATCTCATTTCTTTCTCTGGGGTTTTTAGCGGCTCATTTTTTGTTTGTTTTGTGTGTGTGTGCGCGTGTGTGCGTGTGTGGAACCATGTGTTTGTGCTTGTGTGCGTGTGTGTGTGTGTGTGTGTGTGTGTGCACATGTACGCACGCGTGTGTGCATTTGTCAGTGTGTGTGTGTGTGTGTGTGGTCGTGTGTGTGCGTGTGTGAATTGTGTTTCAGATATGGCGGGTGGCACCGGACCACTGGCAGACCGATTTCTCCATTTCTCTTTTTTTTCACCCCCCATGGACTCCTCTCTCCCTCCCTCTGACCATGTTAAACATTGCCTAGAAAGATCATCGGAGCAAAAAATGGATTTCATTTCAGCCCATATTACAGGGCTTATGCTACACCAGCCTGCACTTCTGTAATCTGAGAAGTACTCGCAATATTCTGTAGTGAGTGAAGCGTTGAACACTTCTGAAGTGGAGGCAGTGGAGTTTTTGTTTTGGGTTTTTTGTCGAGTGAAGTGAAGTGTGAAGTTATGGCAAGAGAGAAATGTTCTGATGGACCCAGGACTGGGATAATAATCCCATTTGTATCAGTTTTTCTTCAATAAACTGCATTGAATTCAAAGAGTTGATTCAGTTTGATGATGTGATATCTGGTATGTTGTCTTCAATTCATTAGTTTTACTGACTTACCTTTGTACTCCTTTGGGGGGTAATTTATAGTGCGGTATGACATTTTTACCCTATGTCAGAACTTCCTTGAGCAGAATCCATCTTGACGGTATTAGTGTCATAATATGACACTAATACTAATGCAAATTTTTAATTAGCATTCATTAAGAACGTTAGTATAATAAACAGTCACAATAGCTTCTTGTTTTTACCTGAAATGCAAACAGGTCTTAAATAACTTATTAATTAATTTAATTTCTTTTTGTTGATTATCTTGCATTGTGGTCATGTGGACCTTGAACAAAAGCACACACACTTTACATAAACACACACACACACACACACACACACGCCAGCATGGGCAATGCCAGTGCACACATTCTTCATAGAGAGAGTAATCTTAAATTGGATCTGCAGGACTGTGTTTCTTTAATTATACTGAGAGTGAGGAAAACAGCGCTAGACTAGTGGATCTGACCAAAGAATACCAGTGGCTAGCAACCTGCTATATCGCCCACCAAGTCCATAGATTTACACAGACAGAATGCACATTTTGGACTAGCATTTTACTTTATTAAATGTAGATTTGCACAAAATTGAATTGTATACATTACTACTGAAATAAATTAACAAACAAACATGAATGTGATGAAATACAATAACTAAATTCTTTTGAAATAATTTTATTTAATTACTAATGGACTCATTTAATTTCTAACCCGTTTTGTTTTTTAATGCTTTATTGTGTTGTATATGTTTAATTTTGATGCAATCTATTTAAATATTTTGGTTCTATTCATTATTTTCATTATTTGCTTATAAAAACTGGTCATCTGTACCCCAATGTACTATATACGTGTGTGTATGTATGTATGTAAATAAAGTAAAGTTTATTTTTAGAGCACATTTAAACACAGCTTTAGCTGACCAAAGTGATGTACAAAAGGACAGCACCAAAGTGCTGAATAAGAGAACATAAAAATACAAAGTAAAATAAATATATATATATACATTGACAATATATGTACTTCAAATATTGTGGTTTCAATACACAATCAGATGAGTTTCTCTCTTCTCATTCCCTTAGTTTTTTTTAATCCATCCACATTTTATGAAACCTGAAAAATATTGGGCTATTATATTCATATTATATTAAATTCATATTCTATTATATTCATATTCTACCCATCACAGTATTTGTCAATGTAATGTTGAACATCCTGTTAATTTGAACAATGGTACAGTAAGGGTTACTTTCCAGCCTGTAACCACTTCACATGAGTTTTGATGTATGCAGTCACTCGTACATTTCATCTTGGGCATCAGTCACACTGAGTGTTAATTGCATAAGTCGCACAAGCATGCCATATGCAAAACTGCTGGCCTAATTAAAATTCCCAATGGTCAAGTTTTTTCACCCTATCTTGTAAAACCCTACAATGAAGCTAACGATTGTGATAAGAACATCAGAGAGAGTTTCTATGTTGTAAATTGCATGCAGTTGCATTAAAAAATAAAATGTAATGGTCTACACATGGGGAATATACTGCTTTTTTTCTCTTTCTGTCGCTCCCATTTAACTCTCTCGCCCTTCCATCTAATTCTCCATCATCTCTCTATGTTAACGCATGTTTTGTTTTTCTCCTTATTCTATTTAGCTCCTGCTCTCTCTTTCTATCTCTATCACTCTCTCCCACACCTCCTGTTAAGGAGTTGCCCATTAACTTGTCTCTGAGGTGGACTTATTAAGTTCATTTAACAGTTAATGCTCTCTTTTCAAGACATTACCATTACCGTTTACTGGTTCTATTAGCACTAAAATGTCAAAGATAGCAAAGAAGTAATTTGCCATGAGAATCATTTAAGGTACCACTTTTACAGAGGATTTGAAGTAAATGCAGCTAGGGCTAAATCACTGTCTAGCAATTAAAAAGACTAAATTGACTTATAATTTCACACTTTAATTTGAATACATTCAAAGATTGATAATATTATTAGAATGTTAAGCTCTTTGTTCCGGTGTCATGCATATTTGTTATCCTACTTGTTCCTGCTTGGTCAATAATTACAGTTATTGCTTGAAAATATATTATTAATTTAAGACAAAGTAAGTTTTGTGTAGTAACACCTGCATGCACATTTAAAGCAGTATTGTCTATAAATTGACAGTAATATATACCTTTACCAGTATTTATATACAATTGATGATGTATTTGTTATGTACGTCATTTACCAATGTACATTTGCCAAATATAGTTACTGTCTAAAAAATATTTTATTACAAAGCACAAACGTTTAAGTTGTAGCCTACCCTAACATGAACATTATTCTAAAAAATATATAAAAGTGTGGAAGGCACCTATATAAATGTAGCAGGTCTCAGAAATTGATGACCATACCAAGATTATAAACTGTTATTTCTGATTAAATAAAACACAGGAGAGACGTTATGATGGTTAAGATGGCGTTCTTCCTCTCTATCTAATTCCAAACAACAAGATTATCTTAAAATCATGTTATCCATCTTCTTTCTCATTGTCACAAATGTGAACATGCTCATAGTAACATGAATTCAAGTGACATAATTTAACAAAAGTATACAGTAGTAAATACTGGAAAATAATACATATAAACGGTTGGTTAATTCTTTCATGAATTGTAACAGCTACTCCGTAGCTTAACAGTGGATACATGATATATAATAACAAGTTTACCAAAATACTACAGGTCCACTAACGGAATTAGCATAACCGAAATAACAAGGTCAATACTGCATAAAACAGAATCAAACAATCCAGGAGCTTTGGCCACACATTAGAGGTGTTTAAAGGAGTGCACTTATTGATATAACTGAAAAAATATATTATGACTTGTTTTATTAATGCAGAAAATTGTGATGTGCTGAATCATTCGCATAACAGTGGGCAACCACTCTTTTTAAAAACACAAGGCAAGGCAAGACCAATCATCAAGATCAGTTGTGTAGTGAGTACTGCCGAAGTTGGCCCCGATTGGTTATGGTTCCAGCTGGTTCTCCGGTTGCAGAATGGCTGGGAGTGGAGGTGTGTCAACAGGAAGGTCATTGACAAGAAGCAGCAGGTTACAATGGAGGATACTGACTCTGTTGCTACCAGTTTCCATGATAACTTGGTGACTGGATTGTCACCAACTTGCTCCTGGACCACATAGATGTTATGTTCCCAGTAAGACCTCAGCTTTCCAGGGCCTCCCCACAGGTTTAGCTTCCTGACCAAGACTCTGTCGCCGGGCTGGAGAATGACACCTCATTTTGATCATATTGATCTTCATTGCGCTGACTTGAGTGTTGACTGTTTTGGTTGGCGATCTTGTATGCCTCGGTCATCCTTCTGGCCCACTTCACTCCAGAAGCAGATAGTCTACGCATATAAGTTTTAAGGGTCAGCTTGATGAGATGTTCCCCATAGGTGCACGTATGTGTGCCACAAGCTTATTCTGTTTGATACATGGGCATCTTCGTGTGACATACTAATCAATCTCTTTCTTCATGAATGGCCAGTAGAACCTTGCTAGCCCCCCGAAGGACACATTCAGTGCCAACATGACCCATGTCATTGTGCAGGTATTTAAGGACAAACTGTCTGTACTTGACGGGGAGAACCAGCTGTTTTCGCTCATTTGTTCACCGATAGAGAACTGACGTAACAGACTACATCTGGACATCTTCACAAACCTCCTTCACAAATGGAGCAGACTACATCTTCCAGATGTAGTCTGCTCCATTTGTGAAGGAGGTTTGTGAAGAAGTTTCCTTTGTGAAGAAGTTTCCTTGTGGCACCGTTCAGTGTGCTCCACCCGTTTTTCAGTCAGTACCATGTCTCTTTCAGTCTGGTGACTGCTGATGGTCTTGTCTTCTCTTGGAGCTCTGACCAACTCACATCGCAGCGATGGTCACTGATGGTACCCAGTGGAGAATGGGGGAGGCAGTGCAGCAACCTGCTGTGACAGCTGTTTGGTGCAGTTAGTGACATAACTTTTGATGTCGAGGGGGATGCAGAAGAGCATGTGTGTGGAGTGTGTGTTTGATAGCTAGTTTAGGCAGCCTCACCTGGCCTGAGTCAGACTGATTAGGCTCTGGGCTGGGTGAGGCAGCACACCTGTGGTGCATGAGCAATCAAGGTACACAGGATACACTAGCTATCACCACACACACTCAAGGAGAGAGGCTCTGGTTGTAACAGCTAGCCAACTCTCCAATAAACTGGCTTTCTACAACATCTAACTGTATCCTGTCTTGGAGGAGCCCAGAAAAGCCACTAAGGTGGCATGTGACAGGGGTTACTGCTACACTGGCGCCCAACATGGGGCCTCTCTGATCTGGAAGGGACCTCCCAGCACAAGCCCTTTCCCTGATGGCAGAGAGGTGGGTGCGTCCCAGATGCATGGGTTCCTTCCCCCTCCCAGAAGGCGTAACCCCGACCTCGGTGATCCCTGTGGAGCTGGTAGGCAGAGCAAGATGTTGCAGTGTTTAACTGCCCAAGGAGGAGAGGCGGCCTCCTCCCAGAATGGGCTCTCTCTCTTTTTGTGAAGCCAGTTGTCAATCTTGATGGTCGGAGCGACTAGACATTTGAAATCAGCTGGCAAGTCAAGCGGCGCTAGCTGATCCCTGATGTCATCAGAAAGGCTGCAGGAAAGTGTCAGATAGGGAGGATTCGTTCCAAGCACTGCCAGCCGCCAAGGTGTGGAAGCGGATAGCATGATCACACATCCAGCTGTAGCCTTGTCAGAGCGCACCAGCCTTCAGGCTGCTTCCCGACCTGGAGTGCTGTCAAGGATTGTGAGCACCTGTTGGGACTGGGTGGTGAGCATGCAGAACTGGTCCATCATGGCAGCTTGAAACACGTTCATTCTGCCATGAATCTCCTGGAGCCCGCTACGCAAATTATGCAGCAACTGCTCATGGTTGTGAAGCTTCTTCCCTTAAACCTGAAGCGGAGAGCGCTATCCTCTGCTGTCTGTCTGTCATGGCCAGATGTAATCATTCCAGGCAGTACAGAGACTTAGATGCAGAGAAGGACACAAAGTAGAAAGCCAGGCAGATTAACACAGGTCTGTTCCAAAACTCAAATAGCAAAAGGTTCAAAACAAAACAAAGTCTTTACTGGGAATCCAGGCAGCTTAATAAAGTTAAGTTCCAAAAAAGGATCCAATAGCAACAATTCAGACAGGGAATAGGCGGAATCCAAAACTGGGGAGATAGGCAAGGTCCAAACCATGGAGACAAGACACAAGGAGATAACTGCTAGAAGGCGATCCATTGCATTAGAAACAAAGACAATCAATGGAAACAAGGATACAGGGAGGTTATATGGCAGACCCGGGTTGCATATAACAATCAGAAGCAGAATAGTAATTGGAAGAAGGTGTGGATAAACCATCAAAACCACCCTACAACAGGATTAGCAGGATGCAGTGTTTACAGTAATAATATTAATTTCCCCAGTAATGAGTAGTGTAATAAACAACTAATAAGATTTCAGTAATAATATAACAGTTATTCCCCCCCCCCCCCCCCCCCCCCCAAAGAAAAAAAAAAACTTGTTACAACCTTACGTTTGTTTATTCATTTTCGGCTGGAAATATTCCCATTACATTGATTTTGTCGGGAGGAAAGATGACAAGAACGTTGTCAAATGTAAATTGTGTGCAGGTATTAAGACTCTTTCCACTGCAAAAAACACAACCTCAAACCTCCTGAAACTCCTACTTTTGACGGCACAACAAATGAAGCTTGTGGAAATACACCCCATCAAAGAGGAGCCCTCTGCGGTCGCGGAGGATTAACTGTTTCTATGGCACTCTCCTACTGACCCTTGAAGTCCTGATGTCATTCTCTGCCCTGAAAGTCAGCCTTTAAGATTACAGCTGGTCTACCCGACATTATTGTACAGTTGGGTCAAACAATGTGATATACTGTAGTCTGTAGTAATGTTATACATTTTGCAGTCAATTCAGGGCTCTACGCTAACATGTCCTACTAAATTAAAATATGTGGGAGCAGCAGCACACAAAGAAATCTAGGAGCACAGTGAAAAATGTTCAAGTAACACAGAGCTTTATAAACAATGTATTACATACACATTTATACTGCACATGTGTGTGTGTGTGTGTGTGTGTGTGTGTGTGTGTGTGTGTGTGTGTGTGTGTGTGTGTGTGTGTGTGTGTGTGTGTGTGCGTGCGCGCGCGCGCGTGTGTGTGTGTGTGTGTGTGTGTGTGTACCTGTGTGTACCTGTGCCCATGGCCTCAACCAGCAGTAGTGAGATGGACTTTTTTTAATTTGAAACAGTCAGAGGACATCTACTCACTACAGACAAAGAAGTGGTGGACTATTTGGGGGCAGGACAGGGGATAGAGACCCTCAAGGAAGTTTGGTGCTGACTCCAACAAGGAATAGACGGATAAAAGGTTTGAGAAGCTTCTCTTGATGAGATATAATCACCATTTCAGGTGTGAGCAGTGAAATTGGCTAGTAGTGAAGCAGTAGGCTATAAAATTGGTCCAGATTAAGCAGGAGGGCAAATATAATATTGCCTATTGAATTTAACTTAATGGTTTCTATAGGTCTACAGTTTCGTTGTCTCATGTTTTAAAGGTCTCATCATCAGTTTGAGCCAGGTGTGCTTTTCATCTAGCCTGTAACTTTTTTGGATTCATAGGCTGCAGAAAAAAACTGCTAGTTTTGCTGCGCTTAACGACCATTACTCTGACATTCACACAGAGGCGCACATGCAAAGTCAGAATTTTAAGGAGAAAGGACGCAGTGACTAATTTTGTGGGGTGTAACGGAAAAGTAATATACGAGTAGTGTAACGAATTACTGTTGGCAGGGAGTAATAAGTAAAGCATAACTTTTAAAAAGAGTAATGAGTATTAAACTGAAATTTGAGTAACGAGCCCAATACTGACAGAATGTGACAATGAAGTCAAGTGATGTAATTTAACAAAAGTATACAGTAATACTGGAAAATAATAAATATAAACATGTTCAACGTAAATGGTTGGTTAATTCTTTCATAGAATTGAACAGTGGATACATCATATATAATAACAATAAAAGTTTACCAAAATACTACAGGTCCACTAACGGAATTAGCATAACCGAAATAACAGAATCAAACAATCCAGGAGCTTTGGCCACACATTAAATGTGTTTAAAGGAGAGCAGTTATTGATATAACTGAATGAAAAATATATTAACAAATGGGAACAGAGATTTCCCAACAGAATGGGACCCATTACATAAGAAAATGAAGTCGTGCTAAATTTGACGCATGTAATAGTCAATATTAAATATTACATTAAAAAAATGGGATGTCTCCTTATGAATGCACACTGTGTAACTTATTGATCTCAGTAACAGTAACTTTCAGCATGTATTACATGCTGAAAGTTCATTATCTGCTGGTCATGATGTAGCAATGTGTATTTAAACAAGTCTGCTGGTCACGATGTAGCAAGGTGTTATTTAAACAAGTATTTAAACCACCGGATTGCCTTTGGAGAAGACATCAAATTGGAAATAAACGTGGAATATAAAATGGAATATAAAACAGTTATTGCGATAATAATAATTGGTCTGAGGTCATCTACAGTTTATGTGACAACTTTGTGTTCAAGTTTGTAGAAAACCTTAAAGTATATGTCCCTCTCTTGCCCACACCAGAACCTGCACTCAGGACCTGCTTAGTCAGTCAGTCAGCCAGTCAGTCAGATGGTAATGGCTCACCAGTTCATCCATGAGATATATTTATACACACACACACACACACACACACACACACACACACACACACACACACACACACACACACGCATGCACACACACACTTTGTGTGTTTTCATATAATAAACCTCCCCTCTCTGTTCTTCTGTGACATCTTCATCCTGCTGCTTCATTCACCTTTTCTCCTCCCCATCTCTCTTGCTGTTTTTGCATTTCCATGCTTATCATCAGCTGACAGCCCGGTATAGAATACACCAGTCTTCGCTTTCTCTCCTCCATCCTTCTTCCTTCTAGTCTCTTTCTTCTTTTCAGTCCATCTCTCCTCCTCTCTGCCGCTCCCTCTATTTCCCTTATTCTCTCCCCAGTGAGCAGACTACCTTTCCACTTTGCCCCCCCCCACTTCTCCTTCCGTCTAATAGCCGTCTGACAGGCTGCAAAAATCACAGCTCCAGTGTTTCTAATCAGAGCTGAAGAGAGGGAATCAGCAGCCGTCCGATCCTCTCTTCTCTCTCATCAATCCGCCTAACTGAATGGAAGCTAAAGCTGAGCAAATCTCAGGCAGGGACGAAATTAATATGTAGCAGATCTGCGACGTGCTCACCTACCCTGGAATTAGAAATGGCTTCTGTGCCACCTGACCCATATCTGTGAATGTGCCGCACGAGTGTGTCTTTGTGTGTGTGTGTGTGTGTGTGTGTGTGTGTGTGTGTGTGTGTGTGTGTGTGTGTGTGTGTGTGTGTGTTTTACCGTCCGCCTCACGTTTAGTTAGGTGTGTGTGTGTGTGTGTGTGTGTGTGTGAGCAGGAGAGTCGGGGGTTGTGGTGGCAGATTATTGCAGAGACAATTGGCTGTACGCCGGTAATCGGGAGAACACTGAGGTGTGTCTATCTTATGACTGCCATTGACAAAACACAACCTCACACACACACACACACACGTTCCTCTCCAATTCAATCTGCCGGTCTATCCGCCCTGTAGAGCATGTGGCACTGCCCTGTGCATGACAGTATCAATTCAATTACAGGGGAAATGGATCCATATTCAAGCCATATAAAGTCATATGTGCGACCAGGAGGGGGCTCGCCCGCACATGAGGCTGGCGACGGTGCGGGGGAGAGACAAAGAAATGCACATTTACCCTGTAATAACTTTCATTTGGAGCGGCTTTGAAAACCGCTCTCGGCCTCGGCATTTGTTGCTGTCACATCACGTTATCCGCAAATCAGGTTTACAAAATATCAATTCAATTTCTGGCAAAGCGCGAAGCCCCCACCCACCCACCCACCCCAAAAAAAAAAAGCGGAAAAGAGGGAAGACAGGAGAGGGAGATACACAACCAATCACATGGAAGCATGGGGCACACGGACACACACGCTCTCTCACTCATAAACACACAGCAGGCTGAGGGGCCCCTTGTGGCTCTGCCAGATTTTCAGTCAGAACTAATCAAAAGCAGAGCAGACCATGCTAATCTCTCCAATTTCATCCTTAAAGCCCCAACCCCCTATCATAAACACACACACACACACACACACACACACACACACACAAAAGACAAATGTCTAATGATACATCAGGTCTGATGTACACATTTAATCTAGCTAAATGTGTAACAATCACACACACACACACACACTACTCTTCAGATTTTAATAGGATTAACGTCAACCTTTTTATTAGCCACCTGTTTTACTACAATACCCCATGTTTCTTCTTTCCATCATCCTTCAGATCTCAATCATGCGGATATGGCCAAATCGTTTAAAAACCAGAGGATCACAAATTAACGCCATGGCATGCGTGTCAACAGTCAGGCTCAGTACAAGACAGGGGTCTTTTACAAAGAATCCAAGCTTTGTTTTGATGCTGACTTTACTTGAGCTACTAGATTTACCAAAAGAAACACTGAGTGAAGGGGCCAATAACCAAGCCTGCTTAAGGTCTGAGGGGTCCCAGGAGTGTAAACAAGCTTAACTCAAGTGGTTCCTTGGGAGGCAAGCGAGTCTACCTTGATCTGATTACAACTTGGGTGAACCCTTCAAAAATGCATTCAAGACAATATATAATTGTGGCAGTTTTGCTCCTGTCACACGCCACCTAAGTGGCTTTTCCTGGGGCCCTCCGACACAGGACACGGGTAGACGTTCGTTATATACATGCTTTAATTGGAGATGGCAAGAAGTTACGCGCTGCCATGACAGTGGCTCCTCCTCGAGTGTGTGTGTTGATGGCTGGTTTATCCTGGGTGCCATGATTGCTCTGCACCACAGGTGTGCAGCCCCCCCCAGCCAGAGTCCAATCAGTGTGACTCAGGCCAGGTGAGGCTGTAAACCAGCCATCAACAGCACACACTCCACACACACCCTCCACAATAATCTGATCACAAAACAATATTTACAGGTCAGGGATACGTATGCCGTTAATGCCTATATTTTGTACATGTACTCATTGATGTAATTGTATTAGGTATCTCCAGTTGGTTTTCATAATCTGGATACCCGGTTTGAACAGGATGAGTATTCCCGCATGCAGTCAAGTACAGTAAGTACAGTAATTATATAATTATATTCGACATATTTTTGTGCTTCGTCTTTCACACATTTCCATAAATAATATTACAAATGCTTGTTTGGTTCAAGTAAAAAAAGGGCACAGCTTAGTCTAAACATAGCATAAACAATCCAAGCGTTAGCATCTAAGATTTAAGAGCGTCAACACCAAACGTACATTTACATTTACATCTAGTCATTTAGCAGACACTTTTATGCTTTTATTGGAGGGCCAGTAGATGGGGCTCATCCCTCTGGCCTATGAAATATCCCCAATGGCCCAGGACAGAGAAGGGGACTCTGGACGTTAAACAGAGGTCCTGACTCCCTATGTTGACTAAAGATCCCATGACGCTCGTCAGAGTAGGGCTGCTAACCCCGGTGCCCTGGCCAAATTCCCAACCTGGCTCTTGTACCAACATGGCCACCTAATCATTCCCCGGTCTCTAATTGCATTGCGTCATTCCTCACCTCTCCACTGCGAGAGCCAGTGTGTGGTGAGCGTTCTGGTACATACTAGCAGCCTTGCATCACCCAGGTGGGAGCTTCACACTGGGATGTGTTCCCCCCACACACACACAGACTGGGTATGTAAAGCACTTTGGTAAATAATAATAAATAAATGCAACTAATTATTATTATTATTATTATTATTGTTATTATTATTATTATTATTATTATTATTATTATTATTATTATTATTATTATCCAAAGCAACTACAAGTGAGGCTGAGAACAATCAAAGAATACAATCAGAGGGGGGGGGGGGGATGCGCGCGATTGTTGACGGGGGGGGGGGGGGGGGGGGGGGGGGGGGGGAGTGCGCGCGCGATCGTAACACACCCCCGGACCTACGACCGACGGGCCCCTGTCAAGTATTTTTTCTGTATTATAATTTCATCATCATTAGGGGCCTCTCTGGGCCCCCCTCAATCATGGGCCCCTAGAATCTGTCTCCTTTACCCCCCCTTTTCGGCGCCCCTAATGGGGCTACACCTAACAACTTTTAGGACACTTTCAAGTCTATCGCCATATATTACCATATTGGCATCATATCATTATGACAAAATTATAATTCATTTTATTCATATTGTTCTGCCCTACAGCAATTGTTCTACCATAGAGGGATATTACAATTACACATATATTAAGAAAGTGAACTGCTCAATGATTTTTTATTTGACAATAGTGTGATAAAATGTGTCACACTCAAATCCCATCTGTATACAAGTGCTCCCACCTGCTTTTGTAGACCTTTACTCATCAGCCATAGAGATGAGTGTGTGTGTGTGTGTGTGTGTGTGTGTGTGTGTGTGTGTGTGTGTGTGTGTGTGTGTGTGTGTGTGTGTGTGTGCGTGTGTGCTTGTGTCTGTGTGTGTCTGAGTGTAATGACTATTACAGGACCAGTCCCTAATAAAACCCTGGCCCTTGCACCTCTTCCCACTTAAACAACTAGACAAGAAGTTTCCTTGATGCACCTTTATAGCAGGAAGCTGTTAGCCATGCCACTTCATTCATAATCCAGCACTATATGATATGAAATTATCCACAAACGCACATACTCCCACACGCATAATGCACATAAAAAAATCCTATTAAGCACACACACACACACACAAACACACACACACAGGCACCTCCAGCGTCAGCTTGCTCACAGTAATTACACAGTTACAGACAGAGCGGTAGGGCTCAAAACGCTGTTTAACAAATCAATTTGAGAATGCTTACCTTGTATAGCTGTATCTATTTATGTGTGTGTGTGTGTGTGTGTGTGTGTGTGTGTGTGTGTGTGTGTGTGTATGTGTGTGTGTGTGTGTGTGTGTGTGTGAGGGCAAATGCCTTCCTGAGCTGATCCATTAAGGCGCTAACAAAGTGCTGCGCTTGGTCGCGCTGCTGGAAATGTGTTATTGGAAGGATAGCTGAGGGCCGACTTACACAAATACACTTTATTGATCCGCAGCCCCCCCCCCCCCCCCCCCCCCCGTATGGTGCCTCCAGCAAACACACATGCACACACACAAAAGCACAGACACAATCATGCACAAACACACACACAGACACATGTGCACCATGCAAACACGGACACACACACACACACACACCACTGCAAGGGTTATGTACTGACTCTACACGCATTCCATTGTGTTTTTTGGCAGTTTATCCAGCAATCAATAGTCTTTTATTTTTTCCATATCTTTAAATGGACAAATATCCTGAATATGATTTTTTACAACAATAAGGTGGAATGAGATTTTGAGTAGAGGATAATGAAAACAGCAGGAGAGGACAAGGAATATAAATGAGAAAATGAGCAGAGGAAGGAAAGAGAAAAGGATGTAGGAAGAAGGAGGAAATGGGGACGGAGAAGGGAGTGTGTGGCTGAGGGCTAGTAAAGGAAACATGAGAATTAATGGCAACAGGGCTAGTGTGTGTGAATAGATGAGAAGAACATAAGAACATTAGTACAGTTCAACTAAGAAAGAAGAAAAGAGAGGACACATATTCTAAAACAAAATAAGAGATGAATGGTACAAAATATCACAGACAAAAGAGCAGAGAAGAAATGATAGAAAACACACACGGAGGAAGTAAAGGAGAAGAGAAAAGAAGAGAGAAAAGACCCCAGTCGTAAACATTGGACCACTGCCATCGGCCAGGAAGCCGCAGTTTGACCTCAGGACCATTTGCATGTTAAGTGCCGTCAATCTGCATTGATTCCCAGCCAAATGAAATGCGCCGGGCTTCAATAGAGCTTGTGCTTTACAAGGGCTTCCTAGCCACTACATCCATCCTATTGGATTCAGATTAACAGGGTAAGTATAGCCTCACACATAGGAACTTATCTTTAATTAAAATCACTTTTTCTGCCTTTAAATTCCAATTGGATGGGCTGCAATAGATCCAGATGGAGTGACAGGCCCAGACACAACTGGCTGATCCCCAACTGCGTTGTATTGGCTGGGCTGAACATCGCTAGGCTGGGCTGAACAACACTAGGCTGGGCTGAACAACACTAGGCTGGGCTGAACAACGCTAGGCTGGGCTGAACAACGCTAGGCTGGGCTGAACAACGCTAGGCTGGGCTGAACAACACTAGGCTGGGCTGAACAACGCTAGGCTGGGCTGAACAACACTAGGCTGGGCTGAACAACGCTAGGCTGGAGTGAACAACACTAGGCTGGGCTGAACAACACTAGGCTGGGCTTGCTTAAGCATTTGCTGAATTGATGAGACAAAAACAGCCGTTACGAGACCCAATTGAGCTGGACTAAAACTAGACCTGGCTTAATCCCCCTTTATGATGATTTTTCTGGAAGTTTATTAGCAGAATGCACTATTATGTTTTTGCACTCTTATTTGTAATATTACATGCTGCGTGTAGTTGTACAGTAGTATCATACAATGATATAACTATCTCACAATTAAAACTCCTTAATGAGTGCAGTGCCAATCAAGATAGATAAGAGAGAGGTAATTGCTTTTGTTTACTGACATGTAGCCAAGCGGGCTAATTCCTGATGATGTCATTGATGTGTGGTGCGTGAAGAAGCAGACGTATTGCTGGCAGGTCATTGGAGGAGCCTGTCTAATTGGAGTGTTGTTGTGATCAGCCAGAGATAATTAATTATGAGAGGAGATGTAGCGACATCATTACATACACAAAGATATATGCCTTCCGTGTGTGTGTGTGTGTGCACGCATGCTTGCACGTGTGTGTGTGTGTGTGTGTGTGCGTGTGTGTGTGTGTGTGTGTGTGTGTGTGTGTGTGTGTGTGTGCGTGTGCGTGTGCGCGCGCGTGTGTGTGTGTGTGTGTGTGTGTGAAAGAGAGAGAGAGAGAGAGAATCCTGCTGTGACATACATACACAACTGTAGTCATGCATTGAGAGGGTTTAATGAGCAGCATCTGATTACTGCCACTAATTAAGGAACCACACAGACACTCTCTCATCATCATTCTGCCATCGTTGCCGGGCGGTTGCCAGGGCTGCGGCAACCGCATGCGGCCGGATCTCTGTCATCTCAAAGGTTAATGGGTCCACTAAAGGTGGATTCTACGGAGAAAAATACACACTGTTAATTAACATCACGATTCACTGGGAGATGCATGCATAGACATGTGGCTTTGGCAATGAGTAAAGACGGTTATGTGGGTAATCATGTAAAAATCACAGGGAAAAACATATACTGGATGCAAACAATTTAGGAAAATATTAACCAAAGAATAGTGGCTCGTAAAAGTCATCAAACTGATTAACATCAAGTAGGACTTGTGGAAGTGGAAGCAAACAAAATCACATTGTGAGGAGTAAATGTGTTTATATATATATATATATATATATATATATATATATATATATATATATATATATACAGTTACATATGCAAACGTCAATTGGAAAAGCATGTAATATTGAACGGGCACATGCAACTCTCGCCTTCTATGTGTATATTATAATTTAATATTGAGCAATATTGTATTGTTATTATTTAAGTATACAAATATGTAATTGCCTTTTTTTTTGCCATAGCAAGCTCTTCTATTCCCTCCTCTATAGTGTAGCCATTCTGCTATCATGCTTAGCCTCTGGCAGCCACTATGGGACAACCAATTCTCTCTATCAGTCAACTGATAACACCCCCCCTGCCCAAAGCTGTAGGTCGCCCTGCCGTCCGCATACACAGAACTCATGTGGGGCGGCCAGCGAACACATGAACTCCTTTTTCTGTTCAGCGGCAGGAGGGGCTGATATGAGCCATCGTTTAAGAAATGTAATGCAGTGTTAAATAAATAAATAAATAAATTGTGAAAAAAAAAAGATGGGGTGAGGGGGTGCTGGGTAACTACAAAACGATTAAGATTAACAATTACAGTGATTAACAATGATACTCCGGGCTCATTATTCACACACTACACAGCAAAAGGGTTGAGAGAAGTGGGGGGGCAGAGAGGGAGAGGAGAGCAGAGCAGAGGAGCGATTAGGCTGTTTATTGGAGAGGGGGGCTTTTGAGAGCATGCAGTCATTCATCATGTGAGGGGGGGGGGGCATTTAGTGGGATGGAGAGGGGCTGGGAACGGCCAGTGGAGGGGGGGGCATCACAATTAAAAAACACCCCCTGACCTTGCGGTGAAGAGGACCCTGAAGATATTGGAGGGAAAAAAGCAGATAGCAACTGAAAGGATTATTTTTGCTGTCGTACGTGTTAAATGATGGATGGAAGGAAGAAGAACGGATGGAAGAGTGGATGAACGGATGGATGGATATAAAATGTATTTCACATTTGGTTAATGATTTTTTGTTGTTGTTAAAACTGGTTATTTTCATACTATCATGTATCTAAAGTTATGCTAATGCAGTTCTGTGGTTAAATGCTGTTTGGTTGACTTATGGCAGACAAACATTCTGGATGACATTATAGAAATGTTAGTACAGCTAACTAACTCTATACAGTTGGAGGTGTTGTTAGTGACGACATGGTATAAGAGAGTACATAAAGCTGTACATCTAGCGAGGAACATTGACCACATTAGTAAACACATATTTTGTTTTATCCTGCAAAGAGGAGATGTCAGAGATGTCAGAATTAATTTGGACGATTAATATTCTCCATCGAAACCTTGAATTTGCATCAAAGAAATATTTTGTTGTTCTTGTTTACCCTTGTCCCATGTCGGTAACACTTTACAATAAGGTACGCAAAAACATGGGTAGTTACTGAGGAACGAATGAGTAACGAATGATGAACAACCAGGGCCCTAACTGGAACCCTAACTAGGGCCCTAAGTGACAGTTACTCAGTAACGAATACAGTAGTCCCCTAGTCTGTTTACCAGTAATTCCTCAGTAGTTACTGAGTAACTGTCACTTAAGGCCCCGTTAGGGCCCCAGTTAGGGCCCCAGTTAGGGCCCCAGTTAGGGCCCTGGTCGTTCATCATTCGTTACTCATTCGGTCCTCAGTAACTACCCACGTTTTTGCGTACCTTATTGTAAAGTGTTACCTCCCATGTCTTCATGTCTGATACTAGCATGCTAAGTATTTATGCTTATAAGGTTGGCTACATCCACACTAATACATTTTCGTTTCAAAATGGTGTTTTATGACGAAAACGATCTCCAGAATAATAATTTGTTGTTATTCAAAAGTTTTCTCGCCATTCCTCTGGAACCACAAACTTCATTGATAAAATATCCCACTGATTCTTCCCAGCCTCACCCAAAACCGGCGCTCAATGTAGGGCTGATAATGCTGCTGGATGTGGGAATTGTCGGAAATTGCTCGAATAATAGGGAAGCAAACGTGGATGTCTGTCTGCGTCATCGTTCTCAAAAGTCTCCGTTTCAGCCTGTCCAGACTAAAACGCAATCCCAGAGTTTTCAAACTAAAATGGGCTCAGCAGCTTTTTCGAAAGTCTCTGTTTTAGGGGTGCTAAAACGCCAGAGTAGTGACGGGACGGTAGGCATGAACGTAGCAAAAGTTATGCGTTTCAAAACATATAAGTGTGGATGTAGCATGAGTCATCTGTGTGAGCCTTAGGTCTGTGGGCAGAAACAACACTGTGGTTCTGGGTAGGGTGTGTACAGTGGTCTTCAGTATAGGGTAGGGTCCACTACCAACGCTCCATCAATATCTCCACCTCTCTTTATTCACCCTTCAACCTCTCTCCTCTTTTGTCTCCACATTATAACACTACAGAGGCTTAATGAGCCATAAAATATCATTCAGTGAAAGAGATGGACGGGAGGGAGGGAGATATGATGGGAAGATGAAGAGGTGGAAACCGAGAGATGGCCTCTTGCCAGCTGATTTCTTGACATTTTTCATCTGTATGGTTTCACAGCCCACTAGTGACCGAGGGGACATGAGTGACACCGACTCAGTTAGCAATGCAAGTTGTTTGTGTAGGTTCAGCACAGAACATTACTTATATTGTGTGGCCTCGCCTCGTGTGACGTACATGTATTACCCATATCAGTACGAAAAACTAAAAACCTTTACAGAGTTTAGATATTATGATCGGACGAATAGTCTGCCGTTTATCTGTATGGCACATTGTGTCATCTTTTCTAGAAAATCTAAAATGTGACCAAGCCTTATTTTGGGCAAGGCCATCTTAAAAAGTGTAACAGTGCGTAGCAAAGAAATTGTGAAAATAGTGATGTAATACTTATTATTAATATTTTTTTAAAGCAATGATTAAAGATAATTTTAGAAATTAAATTGAATGGAAATTGAAGAAAGAAATAAATAATTGTAATATCCTCAGGAACAATATCCAGTTTCATCCTTTCGATAGATTTTATACTTGAATTTGCTTCAATATGACAATAGAAAACCCTTTGCTTCCCTTCAAACTCCATTATATGATTTAAATTGAAACCGGGCTTCATTCATTTGTCATTGAAGGGTGAAAGAAATTGTATTCCATCCAGGCAAGTGCACATCATACCGAAGTGGAAGGAAAGTGAAGTCAATCAAATGTTCAGATGTCTTAACTGATTTTCTTTACGTGACTATTAGAGCATAAGAACTATGGTATTATAGAATAAGACCAGCAAAATTAACACAAGCAATAACAATCTGTGTATTTAAACTGGACAGTGTTTCTCCATCCAACCAAATAATGTCAGAGTAATTAATTAAGTAATAATTAATTCATTATTTGTAATTGTTTTAATTAATCAATTTATATATATATTCATGCATATACTATACACTAATGAATAGATATACACACACTATATATATATATTCATGCATATTATATACTGATGCATAGATACACACACATACATACACACACACACACACACGTGTGACCTTTTCATCCTCCAAACATATGTAAGTCTATAATTAATTGTTGAGGCGGTCAGCTAGGCCCTGCTAAGAAAATATTACAGGACGATACAAAGCTGCCCACAGCTGATTAGAAAGCTATTATCCTTCTCTTTATGTGTGTGTGTGTGTGTGTGTGTGTGTGTGTGTGGGATGAGGTCCTGCATTCTTACAATTGGAGATTACAGAGGCATTCCACATTTATTTACTTTATTTAGTTTGTTTATTAGAGCTATGATGCTATTCTATTATGGAAATAGCAAAAGATTTAGTTTCGAATGTTTCATTTGATGGATTTTCCGAACACATCTGTTTTGTACAGTCAAAACATATCACAAAATTATTTGCAAATTAGCTTAAAAAACAACCATACTATTGTATTGCATTATCTTATTATATTCTCTCTCTGTGGCTCTCTCCCTCTCTCTCTTTCTCAGTCACTCCCAATGTCTCTTCCTTTGTGTTCTTCCTTTTGTTTTTCTCTTATGATTAAGCCACTTTCTAAAGATTGATGGAGTCTGCTATTGATCCAATTGAATCAAAAAGAAAATTAAAATGTTTCAGAAAGAAGTTACGGTTTAGTGCATGTAGATGCACACATGCAGACCTAAGCAGCTGAGTGCTTAGGCTTGTGTTTTGTGTGTGCATCGCTATAAATATGTATGTGTATGTATATGTATGTAAGCATGTGTGAGTGAGTGTTCGTTTGTTTAATTGTTTGTGGTTTGCTTAGGCCTGCACCAGGTTTGCTTAGGCCTGCATGTTGTGCAGGTATGCGAGCAGCATAGCTGTGTGTGTGAGTGTACATGTTATGTAAAAACATGCAGGCAGCTCCATTTGCATATTTTATGTGCCTGGGTTCAGGAATTTCGACACACTTTGATGAACAGTTGGCAAAAGCTCTTGAAAAATGTGACTATGTAAGTAAATGTCAATACGACATTTCGCCTGAGGCGTTGACCTGTGTTTGACCTAACCCATGTCCTTACCTCCTCCTACCTTTCTTTCCCCAGTCCCCTATTTCCCTCCAAGTAGCGTCTATTCTTTTCTAACATCTTTTGTTGTTATTCTCTATTGGTGTACACATGTATTTTGTGTATACCCTCATGTCCACCATGTTCTCTTGTAACCACTTCTTCTACATCAAACCACATTCTCCTACTCCTTTTCCTCTTTAGGTTAGGACAGGCTGACACATTATTTGAGCCTTTATAGCCGTATCAGTATCTTAAAAGCTACATCTTAATGGTAAAGACACCCAGGTTGATACGCTCTGACTTTGTGTCTTTTATTTTGTACCACAAATGTTTTCAGAAAAAGGTCTTTTGCCACAGGAGCACTGTGGTATATACAGCTTGTACTTCCACACTTCTTGGTATCACCATGGCCTACCTTTATAGGAACCCAGGTAATGTATTAGCAATGAAATTAAGTTAATGGGTTCTGATATACTTATGCAATTTCATCCATTTACGTCTTGGGAATTGTATAGTTTGAAAAGGGATGTCTGGAGAGAAAAGATTTAAAAGTAAACTCATCGATGTGGAAGATATGCTAATGCTAATGAAAAGCACTGCAATGTTCAGTGGTTATGTACAAAGAACAAAACTAATTGTCCATGTGATATTGTGTGTGTGTGTGTGTGTGTGTGCACGTGCTCCTCCCACTCCTCTTTGCTTTACTGATGTTAACCAACCGTTTGTTATTCTCTTCCCTAAAACATTTCCCTCATTGTTGTCCTCCTTGTTCTCTTTTCTCCTCCTCCCACTTTCTCACTCCTCTCTCACCTTTTCTCCTCTCCTCTACTTATTCCCTGGCCTGCGGCCTCCTTTGCTGCTCTTTTCTCCTCCTCTCTTTGCTCCTCTCCTGTCCTCTCCTCCAATCTATCTTTTGGGTTTTTTTGTAAAGACCACCGCAGCACAATGGTATGGTGGGCTGGGGTTGTTACAGAGACAGAGAAGAGCTCTATTGTCCACCAGGGCCGCGTCTATCGGCTCCATCTTAATAAGAGCACTCATCATTTAGACTCTAAGTCCTTCTCAGCCTTTTCTTGTGCAGCCCGGCCCACCTGACTTTAATTATGACGTATTGATTGGCTCGTTAAGTCTAGTTTGGCTTAATGAAATCTATTGTTGCCACTAATTCTGTCTTCCATTGTCCCGCCCTGCAGCGCTTTCTGTCTGTGATGTGGACCCATGCTCCTTTTGTGCACTCTAATCTAAGTGTGTGTGTGCTGGAGTCTGGCCGTGTGTGTGTGCGTGCATGTGTGTGTTTCCATGCTTACTTTTTGTGTTTCTATATGTTTTGTCTCCATTGAACTGATCTTAGGTGTGTGTGTGTGTGTGTGTGTGTGTGGGGGGGGGGGGGGGGGGGGTATGTCGGTGGGTGTGCGTGCATTCGCCTGTGTGTGTACGTGCGTGTGTGCGTGTGTATTATTTCCTTACAGTGTAATTCTGCCAATGTGTGTTTGTGCGCATGCATGTGTGTTGTGAGGAATTCTCAAAGTGTGTATGTGTGTGTGTGTGTCTTTGCATCGATGGGTTCCCGCTCTAAAAGGCGCTGCTGTCACCGTTTATCTGCTGCTTCCTGATTCCCTTCCATCGACTCTAAGCCAATCAATTCACTAAATGATGCAATTATACGCCCACCTAGCCCCCCAACACCCACTCCACCACCCCCCTAACATTTAAAGTTGAGAGGTTTATTTTGGATCAATCTAGGCCACTTTGTGTGCAAATTACACAATTGCATTGCCTTCAGATTCCTTAGGCAGTCCAATTGGATCAAGCCCTGGTGTGAATGTCTAATGAGCGACCTGTCCTTCAAATAGACTGCTGAAAGAACGGCCAAACAATTAGAGGTTTGTGTGCGCGTGCATGTGTGTGTGTGTGTGTCTGTTGGGGGGGGGGGCTTAAGGAGCAGTAAAGCAATCAAGAGTAAAATTAGTGGGTAAGGGTGAAATAGCTGCTTGATAATGTTACAACATGTAGATATAGTTGACATTTTGACTAACTTAGGACATTCTTATAATCTGATGAAATGTGAATTCATTGTGATGCATCCGGTTTTATAATATCCACTACCCTAACTTTTTAATGTACAGTATGTGTTCAACTTTGATATGAAAGTTGTATTACTGTTTTCATCAACAATCAATGGTGTCATTGTGTGCACTGTGGAGAAATGTTTAACCTCAGCACACACTGAAACAGCCGTGGCAATGGTAAGAATAGGGTGGAGTCCACATGCTTTTAAAGATTCTAGTGTTTCCTGATCATTTTAGAAATTACTATAATATAATATAACATAAGATCACTGGAAATACTTATGTATTAGTATGTATGATTATGACATTAGAAATGTTGAGAGAGGTAACAGAGACAGGTAACTTAACAAACAGACAGACAGACAGACTGAAAGGCAGACAGAGCTTGGTTCTGAGCCTCTAAAGCAGCATGTCATTCACCCAAATCCATCTTTAACCCAGGTCACTTCTCCTTTCTACTCACTTTCACTTACACTCTCACTGTGGTCTTTGCTTTGCTGGTTAGTCAAGCAGAAAACAGCCCCAGTGATCCCAGCCAGAACTAGTGCTGTGTGCACACGGCTGCCCCTTTGGGTCTTGGCCAGACAAATGTACCAATCCATCCACTACTAGTCTTGACCAGCCAAACATGTGGTCCTGGCTGACTGGAGGAATGATGAATAGAGAGGTGCTGGTTTGCTTCCAGCTTTTCAATTTGCTTGTGATTTATGTATGTTACAAGCCTGAAGGTCACAAAATGTAACCCTGTAAGGGACAGGGTCACAAGTTTGATTTCCTCGACTAACGAAAACAATTGGAAATGTTATACTGTTCCTTTCACATAAAGAACTACAACTGACTTTCCTGATGGACGAGTCAAGAGGCCTCTAAGAATTGTTGCCTTTTAAACAAATTGAAATCACAACTTTAATAAGTATAACATTTAACCCAGATAGTAGCTCTATTGCTACACCTCTGGCTGGTCTGGTTCTGTTTCCCCTGCTTCAAATCTCCACATTTCGCTTTCCGCTTACAACACATGCAATTGCTTTGTATCTCTCTCTCTCTCTCTCTCTCTCTCTCTCTCTCTCTCTCTCGCACTCTAATAATAACTAAATGTAATGAACTAAATGATCACAATCTAATACGTATATATATATATAATTTGAGGAGAAGCTGAAAAGAGCATAGACGTGAACCTGTATGTTACAAAAGCAGAGCTGAAGCCGGGCCCCCTCCTCCACACACTACCCCCCCCCCCGCCCCAGAGCTCCCCAGTTCCCAACCCTGCTAGTCCACGCGGGGACCAGTAAATCAGCCCGCTCCCTCTTGTCAACACATCCCACCACCACCTCCCGTCCGTCCCCTGGGGGAGAGAAAGGCTGGGGGGGGGGGGAGGGGGGTCTTCTGAAGCCAGTGAGCTGAGAATAACAAATGGCCGTCATTGGCCAGGCAAAAAGCTGTGATTATAATTATCACATCCCACACTGACCTTGCATAAACCTTAATCCTTCTCCAATGGAGCATTTAAATAGGCTGCCAACACCGTGAGAGACATGGGGGGGGAGGGGGGGGGGGGTAGTGGGATGAGGAGGAAATGTGGGGAGGAAGAAGGGAATAGTGGTAGCGTGAATGCGAGGCATTCTGGCAGCCATAAGGATAAGAGACGCACTAAGGGTTATGCCAGACTACCGCTGTCGGTCTTGAGTTCAGTATTGAATACCCTACACTACAGCCACCTGTCATACGTCTGGACACACTGCAGGAGAGCACCATCTAATGCTTCCATTCATTTCTCCTGACTCATGAAGGCACCCAAGCGGGTCACAGAGACCAGGAAGGCACCCAGCAGGTCACAGAGACCCAGGAAGGCACCCAGCGGGTCACAGAGACCCAGGAAGGCACCCAGCGGGTCACAGAGACCAGTCTCATTCACCCTTTACACTCACCAGCTCACATGGAGCTCCAGCAACAACTACTATCTATAAGTTCTCCAGCAGTCCTAGGTTTATTGAAAGACAAGACAGGGAATAATGGACATTTGATACAGAATTGTTTTTACCCTAAATGTTGTCGATCACTACGCCCTGTGGTCACCAGCTCCCCTGTGCTCTACCAGAAGAAATGGGAATAGGGGGAAGGACATGGAGGGGTCATCTTGTCCAGAGCACCAAAAGCGTGTTTGTTTCATCACAAAGTGAACCACGTTTACTTGATAGCAATGCCATGTAGGTAAAATCCTTTTTGTGGCACTAGATGGAGTTATCCCCTCATATTGATCCCATCCTATTATGGAACCAAAGGCAGATCAACACTTTGGCGTCAGAAGAATCATAGAAGAGCCAAGAAAGGCATCAATTGTTGGAGTTCTCCAAGGCATTTGAGAGTGTCAACAGAAAGATGTTACATATCCTCTTGAATTACGGTGTCCCACATGAGATTGTCAAAGCCATCGCCATCATGTATGACAACCCATCAAGCTTTGTGCAAAGCATGGACGGTCCAACCTAATGAGGGCAGGGCAGGAATAAGGGCAAGATTGCTTCGGGGACACACCCTAGCTGCTACACCCTATGTTGCTTTGAGTAAGAAGGACTTCCTGACACCCCCAGGACAAGCCTGGAGTGCCTGTAACAAGCTGCACATCATCTGACAGTCAAGTATCTTAAAGTCAACAAAGCTAGCCTTCTTCAGAGTCTGTGTAAAGGACATTCTTCTCTATAGAGCCATACCTAGACCACGAAGAAAGAGCTTCAAGATGGCCTGGTGTGGTCTGGTGTTCAGCAGGATGGCCTTGCTGAACACCAGGTTATATCAGATGTTACATATTGAGACTTGCGTGCCCTAATAGAGGATGAAGACCACTCAATTACATTGACATTATTGGCAGAGAAACACAACATGAAATTTAGGATATACCCAGGCTAATGAGGGACAAAGACTCCTGGCATGGCATGGTGAATCAGATACTTACATAGTCTTTGCTTTATTTATTTCTTCATGTGAATGATTGACTCTTTGTTCTATCGTGATTCACCCGTTCGCCTCCCTTGCCGTCTGTCCTTCTCGCAGTTGGTGTGAAAGGGCAGACCTCAGGAAGGTGAAAGGTCAAGTGGTTTGACCCAGGGGTCAATTGAGTGGTGCTGTGCACACACACAAACACAGATGCACATCATCTTAATAGGAGA
This sequence comes from Merluccius polli, assembly GCA_030340625.1. Taxonomy (NCBI): domain Eukaryota; kingdom Metazoa; phylum Chordata; class Actinopteri; order Gadiformes; family Merlucciidae; genus Merluccius; species Merluccius polli. Next base: position 155,187 of record JAOPHQ010000575.1, read on the forward strand.
TGAAAGGCTGTGAAAAGACTGTGTTGGTTTGTTTGTGCTTTACTTCATGCCTATGGCAGTGATTTGTGTGTGTGTGTGTGTGTGTGTGTGTGTGTGTGTGTGTGTGTGTGTGTGTGTGTGTGTGTGTGTGTGTGTGTGTGTGTGTGTGTGTGTGTGTGTGTGTGTGTGTGTGTGTGTGTGTGTGTGGGTGAGTGTATTTTGTCTAAATTCAAAATTAGAACAAAATATGAAGTGGCTTTCTTTTGATGACACATAAATCATTTATTTTTATTTTACATTTATATTTATTTAGTAATATAATAATAATAATAATTATTATTATTATTATTATTATTAATAATATTATTATTATTATGTGCTCATAGCTCTTGCCAAAGGACTTGCTGCCTGAACAAATTGATTATGTCATGTAAAATGTAAAATGTTTTGTTTATTATTGACATTTAATAGAATTACAATTACAGATAGTGTTCGGTAATTGAGCCAAATTACTTTAGCTAAAACCTCACGCCATGGCTACATTTCACATTACACACACAACCATGATGTACACAAAACTGACACAATGCCATGTAGCAAATCAACAAATGAAAATGTTTCGACAAAGGCAGAAATGTATTTCCCATAAGAGGCTGCAGCCAAGTCTGAATCAAACACATTTAGATTCACGTTTGTTTTTTTCATCATTGCATATCCAGTAAAGATTGTCAACAGGACAAAACATCTCCTTTCCTCTAGAAGAATCATGAAGCCCCCCTGATCCGTGTGAGAGATATAACCCCTGGGTCTGCCCCGCAGCTCTTGGACAAGCCTGATACACATCCAGAGGGAGGCCCCTAAGGGTCAAACAGATACCCCAATCACCTCCGCTGGCGTCTCAATGCATAGGAGCAGGGCTTCCCCCGGGTCCCCTATCATTCATTGCAGAGCTCCTCGCCCCATTATGGAGAGTAAGCCCAGTAACCCTGCAGAGAGAACCCATCTCAGCCTCTTGTATGTCAGTCCACCTCCTTTTTTTTCTTGCTGCCCAGAGCTTGTGACTGTGATGGCAGGAACAGAGATTGACCAGTAAATTGAGAGCTTTGACTTACAGTTCAGCTCCCACCTTAGTGCTATAGAGTAGGGTTAGAGTTGGCTTAGGGTTAGGGTTAGCGTTGGCTTAGGGTTAGGGTTAGAGTTGGGTTAGGGTTTAGGGTTAGAGTTGGGTTAGGGTTAGGGTGCGGGTAAATGTACATTTATATTTAGCCCCCTAGGACTCACTATCTCACTAAAGTCATAGTTTGTTTGCAGATAGACCCTTGATCCCATTTGAAGTGCAAACGTGTATTCTGTCATTGCAACAACAATTGAATTTAGAAGTCAATGGACAAATCAAGGTTTTTTTTCATTTGATTTCATTTTAAAAGGAGCTAAGGGACAGAAGAGGCCTTATTGTGATTGTGTTTGTTGAAAACATATTTAAATCTGATTTCCTGCCTCAGATTTAAATCTGATATTTAACAGACAAAGACACCTTAACTAATATGGGCTAAATTCCATCCAAACCTGTCATGTGCCTTACAAATGAAATTTAGTGTTCGCCAACGTGAGAAATCTACTAAATTAATTCAGTAAATGGTTTGAAGCTGTGTAATCCTCCACAAATATAACCCCATGAACCAACATTACACGCTAAAGAATGAAATATGATCACAACAATTTGTAAATATTTTCTAAGGTTTCACCGCCCGCTGTGTTGAACGTTAGTTGCCGGTGTGGTGAAATAGGAACTAGAATGCAATCTCAAGTCAGCAGGAAGCTAATGGAACATTTTCTCCAAAGGCTGGAAGGAGAGAGAGAGATAAAGAGAAACAGAGAATGAGAAAGATAATCAGAAGCATATGTAGCTGGAACAGAAGCAAATGTTTAGATATGTTATTCGCCAAGCAAGTACTCTCAACTTAGCTCTCCTAGCATTCATTAGATGGATTTGTTATTTTTCCAGTTATTAGGTAGGATTTTGATATTATACTATTTTCTTTTAGTTTGGATTAAAAGCTTATTAAATCAAGTTTGAATTCTGGCAATCTCAAATTCTCCTTGCGCTTGGGTCCACACTCTCTGCCGTTACTGATAGATCTGGTAAATGTCTTCTACAAAGCCATCACCAACGCTATAAATGCACTTCTTTAGCTTTTACCCTTTGCTCTGCACCCTCTCCTCTCCCCTGGGAACAATACTCACTTTTATGTATTTAGTAATACGCAATACAATGTTCATTAATAAGTGAATAAGTTATTGTTCTATAAAGACTTCAATAAAAATTGAACATTCCAAATTTTTGATGAAAATGAAATATTGATTAAATACTGACAGTATTAGTGATATGGCTAATGAAAAGGTAATCATGGATTATAACAAGATGAATATGATCCTCTTTACATGTCAAGAGACATGTAAAGAGGCTTTGTGTGTAGATGGACTACATTTCTCCTGAAGGGAGAAAAGTATTTTGGTTTGCAGTGAATGCTATTTACTTTTGTCGTTGTTTGTATCATACCAACCGCTTATATTAGTATGCGTATCACCCATTTGAGAGTCTACATTCAATTCAAAAGGTAAAGAGCGATATGGAAAAAAGGGACACATGTCTATGAGTTTAGTAGTACATTTTTTCTTTTTTGGGCGTATATACTCAATTTGAATTGTAGATATTTTTGTTTACATACTTTCTCTGCAGTCATGCCATCCATTACAAAACCTCTTAACTAATAGATAGCTATATATATATATATATATATATATATATATATATATATATATATATATATATATATAGATTGTTAGAGAGATAGATAGATAAATAGAGAACATGCCTATTTGCACGTATACATGGAGACATTGACATCGTGACATATCTGTCCCATACAGATTGCCCATGCACATTATTAATGTGAGACTTATTACACGTACAGTAAAGTCATTATGGAGATGAGAGCCCTGGTTACTGTATCAGTAGTTGTGTGTGTCCTCAGACACTGTCTGGCTGACTCCTCATCAGTTCTAAGAGGAGGAGACGTCTGCGGCTCTGCGGGCTGATAGGCTGTCGGAGACACCTCAGAGTCAGCCATGCATTAGATTGGCTGCCCAGGTCTCAGTCAAACTGGCATGCTAATGTCATTGGAGCAGACAGTGATAATGTTATCCTGAGATGAGTAATGCAATTTGACTAGGTGGTGGGAGGGTGGGTTATTACTGCAGTAATGAATGGAGACAACGGAAACGTAGTTAAAGGGATGATCAACGCTGACGGGTCACTGCTTTATTTTCCATTTCAATTTCATACCTTCCTTTATATTCATCTGCTTTCATTTATCCTTATCCTGCAGGCAGTTAAGTATAAATTGAGATCTAAAGTGACAACTGAATTATAACCAAAGGGGCTGACAGCTCTACTACCATTATAATACTAATACAGTATAAAAGGGCTTTGGTAAAGAAAATAATCTTATTTTTATACATTTGTTAGATTTATTCATATTGCTTCATTACTTAATATAAGCAAATATAATATAAGCATTTTTAATGACAATAAGGAGGATGACAATGCATTAGTGACTATCAGATATGCTGACCAAACATTTTTTAATAACACAAGCTCTGTTAAAAAGTAAAACAAGTAGTATAGTATATTATATATATATATATATATATATATATATATATATATATATATATATATATATATATATATATATATATATGCATAAAAACTGTGTGTTTTTGCATGATTCTGGTATAAAGAAGGTTATTGTTGCATATAATCAACATGACATACATAAATATAAAGAATTTTAAAATGGATGGAGGAATCATTTCAAAAAAGTGAGTCATACTGTCATTGTAATACTGTACTGTGCATCTTCAACATGGTTACATGGTTGGGGTGCCTGGGACCCCAGCCATGCACCATCCTGGTGTAGGAGAATGTGTAATTGGGCTCAATACACAGGCTCTGCATGTGAGCGAGTGCATTAAAGATTCTGTTTCTGAATCCCCCCCTATTGCGGTGCATCTGAGCATATCATTGTTTGGGCCCTGATATGGGACGCTGTGCTAGATAACACTGTGTGTTAGCTTTCCAAACAGACCGTTAGCCCTGTAATTGTTTCTACGCGTGTCTTCTAAAAATGACTGGCTTTTGGATTGACTTGTTTTTTCTTTCTCTTGAATTAGGAAAGGTTGATCAATTTCACGAAATGTCAGTGCTCAAAAGAAAGATCATGAGGTTATAATGTTGCACATGGATCTGTGACAGGACAGCACAAGCGCCGGTGAACCGGAACCAGCTGGGGGTGCAGGATATTCAGATGCAGATCTGGGCTAATTAGTTCTCATGTTTAAGGAAATAAAGCGTTACTCTAAAGAATAGAGCTGGTTGGATTTAATATGTAGTGGAGATAAAAGAATTCTGTTTGTGTGAGTGTGTGTGTGTGTGTGTGTGTGACTTGTGTGTGTGACTTGTGTGTGTGTGTGTGTGTGTGTGTGTGTGTGTGTGTGTGTGTGTGTGTGTGTGTGTGTGTGTGTGTGTGTGTGCGGCACTCACAGGGTAATTCACATTTCTCTTGTAGCCTCATTTCAATGTAAAATGTGAAAATGAGGTTACAGGATGGTGAGAAAAACAGAGAGAAGAGGATGGAGAAGAGGAAGGAGGTTTTACTAATAAAAACAATGACCAGCATTTTTATTTCTTTCTTCATTTCTTTCTTTATTTCTCTATCTCTACATGGTGTTCTGCGATCGTCAGCGTTCTCCGCTTACAGACGCGGACAATACAAAGAGACAAAGGCAGGGGAAGCGCAGGGGCCAAGTGCTTCTTCTCAAGCACATCGTAGCATATTAACCCCAGCAATCTCTCTTACACACACACCCCACGCCCACACACACACACACACTGAGAGATAGAGGTTTGTACAAGGCTTTAAAGTGATAGCAGAGAGTAATATATTGAGGTGATATTCAGGTTGTAATGGCGTTATTAAAGTAACAAGCTCAGTCTGAATGGAGAAAGAAATCCTATTAAAATAATTATGGAGGACAGCATATCTGCAGCTGGTCAAGGTGTGTGTGTGTGTGTGTGTGTGTGTGTGTGTGTGTGTGTGTGTGTGTGTGTGTGTGTGTGTGTGTGTGTGTGTGTGTGTGTGTGTGTGTGTGTGTGTGTGTGTGTGTGTGTGTGTGTGTGTGTGTGTCTGCTCTGGTTTGTCTGTGCATGCAGTATGTGTATGTAGCTTTATCTTTATTTACATCTATACAAGTCCCAAATGTAAGTATATTTATTTAGTATGTATGTAAAAGTTCATTGTGTTAAAGCAGTGTCAGAGAACGAGTACTATACATGTCATACAGACATGTTCAGCAGTACAAGCAGCGAGAATCAACAAATAAGGAAATAATTACAAAGTTTCATAAGATATAGAGATCTAACATACCAGTCGTATGAGCCCGTTCAGGCTGGGCATCTGTAAGATGCAATACAGTGCAAGTCAGAGTCTCAGTGTCTCATAAATCCTTTAAATTACAAAGTCAGTACAAAGTACAAAGCAGTAACTCCCTGAGAATGAATAGAGTAAGAATGTGGTATGTTTTTCCAAAAATAATACTGAGGAGTATCCCTATCATTCTGCTTTTAACTTCCACCACTTATCAATGCAGGAATAGCATTAGATGTGTTGTTGTAGAGGTCAATATATTTGACATATACAATATACTGTATATACATGTACCTTAAGAATAATGAAAATATGCATTATGCATTCTTCCAATCCACCAACAACCCAATAACGGCCAAACAATGCATGCATAAATGATTATGTGTGCAACGTTAGTTGAAATGAGATATAAGTGGTGCTCTGGAATCATGTATACAGAAATGTGACCAGCATCTAATTAAAAAATATCAGCTTCACTTTGTTGGCACAGTGTCAATGTCCATATGTGTGCGTGTGTGTGTGCAAATATGCATACTAGTCAGAATACAGTTTCTGTGCTGGAACATACCTGTATAAGCCTCCTGATTGTGTGTGTGTGCGTGTGTGTGTGTGTGTGTGTGTGTGTGTGTGTGTGTGCATGCGTGCGTGTATGTGATGCGTACATGCGTGTGAGTGTGCGTGCGTGTGTGTGTGTGTGCGTGTGTGTGCTGATAGACATCAGGGACCCAGATAGCTGAAGGCTGAAGACATTAAGAGAGGAGAGGAGGACATTAATCTAAAGAAAATTAAAATCTGGAGCAGTGCATTTAAGATGGAGACGACCGCCACTTGTGATAAGAAGTGGTTAAGGGGAGCGCAGATTTAGATAAATGGCCAGCAGAGTGGGAGGGGGTAGCAGAGGAAACAAGGAAGGAGGAAACGAGAGAAACGGAGGAAGTGTAGAATGTGAAAGCAGGAGAAAGTAGAGGTGAACACATGAGAAACATACAAAGCTAAAATGGGATGAAAGTGGTGAAAAGGAGGTAAAAGAAGAGAATAAGAGGATAGCAGAGGGGTGGGGATGGAGGGTGGGAAGCTGTTAGCTAAATACTTGAAATGTTCACTGATGAGTGTTTGGGGTTAGGGTTAGTTTAGGAGGAGGGGAAGGATTTGTACGTGTGTGTGTGTGTGTGTGTGTGTGCGTGTGTGCGTGTGTGTGTGTGTGTGTGTTATGCAGTGCATGTAGATAGCACTTGGCTCTATGGTCTGAAGCATCAATAACATCAGGTTATCAGGAGTATGGTTTGCTCTCACGTGTGTATTACAAACATGTGAGATACACACACACACACACACACACACATACACACGCACACATATGTACACACAAACACACACACACAGTGAGGGATAGTGGTGCCACAGAGGTGGTTGTCTGGGGTTAGCCAGGCTGTGCTAAAGAGAACGCTTTAGATTGAAGACGACTGGTAGTAGGCTGGAAGGAGGTCAGATTTGAATCCGATGAAGGTGTCTTCTTTTCAGGCATGCCCAGTATGCTTGTGGTAAACACTATTTACTATCGGAATGAAAAATGATATTGGAATTGGACAGGAAAACTATGTATGTATTATGAGCCCCTTTTATACAAAGGTCCCGCAATATTGGCGTAAAGAAGATCCGTCATTATGCTGGCTTTGCTTTTTTACACAGAGCCAAACAGAGCCGGTGTGATGCCGCCCGGTGTGTTCCTCTACATAGGCAGCATGCCGAGGATCAGATGAGTGACGTGCAAAGTTTCTGTGCATCGTATACAACATGTTGGTAACGTTACAATGGCGGATTTGTGCGAGCAACGTGTTTGAGCGATCAGAAATACGTCGGAGGAGGAAATGTGCGTGGACCTCAGACGCTGTAGACGGAGACGTTTAGTTCTTCTTGGTCAATTCACACTGGTCTTTGAAAGAAGAACATGGAGGAGAGCGAGGCCACAAGGACCGTGTTCTGGGTTAATGTCCACAACAATGTTGATGAAGATGATTGGTGGAGTCAAAACGTCTCTGTGACTCTGTGACCTGCAGTGTTGGTTTGGTTGGTTAGTGTCCCCGTTTTTTATAAAATAGGATTCTAAAAATATATGAATTGATTTTTAAATGGCAAAGGTTATACCTTGCTCATGAATATTATTTTCAAGACAGCTGGTAACTAGAATTGTGTCTATCTGATAGGCTGTGACGCGATATTTTACTACATTTACCATGATAAGAATAGGCAAAACGTATGTCCCCGTTTTTCATTTCAGAAATAGGTTAGGGTAAGAATAACAGGGCAGGTCAGAGAATCTGATTGGTCACACCTGTTAGTGCCAACTTACTTACCCTCGATAGGATGTGTCCCTGGCCGAAACGTACATGAAAAATAGCAACATGTGGATTGTTTTAATTTATTTTGATAGATAAGCCATGTGTTACTTACGTAAAACTACAATACTGAAACGATGAATTAAAACAATTCCCATGTTGCTATTTTTCATTCAACATCCTAGGGCAATGCATTCATCTCTCCCTTAGTGCCGTCCTGTGGGCCGAGGTGTAACACTAAGAGATGTAACACTAATAGGTGAAACACTAAGAGATGTAACAGAGATATGACACTCCTCCATCTGACCAGGAAAACTATCTTTTAATTGTACCTAGACTCGATGTTTATAATTTCCTTGGTCTAATAGATTTTCAGTAGACACCAACGTGGTAATGATAGATTCTTTACATTCGTACGCACATTTTCATCTTTTATTTAAGCTTGTTTAATTTTGTCCATATTGCTTGTACTTTAGAGTTAAAACAGTAGTAATACAAAACAAATCACACATATTTATTAATAAATGTGTTATTATAATAGTAGTATTACAAATCCCTTTGAAATACATGTGTTGTAGCATTACTAAAACAACAAGCCAAAAGAGCTGTTATGTATTGCTGTATGTCTTTGTGTCTGACTGATAGCTGTAGACCACACACACACAGACACAGACACACACACACAGACACACACACATGCACACACGCACACACGCACACACACACACACACACACACACACACACACACACACACACACACACACACACCCTTCAACCAGGCAGTGGTCGCTCAATCACTCTGAACAAAGCCTTGCAGCCCAGGGTCATGGCTGGTAGACCATGTGAAAGAGTGTTTTCTGTGTGTGTGTGTGTGTGTGTGTGTGAGTGTGAGTGTGAGTGTGAGAGAGAGAGAGAGAGAGAGAGAGAGAGAGAGAGAGAGAGAGAGAGAGAGAGAGAGAGACTGTGTATGTGTGTGCATGCAGTGAGGAGTTCACTTAGAGAGTCAGAGTGACAGTGCCAGTACCACAAGCAGGACTGGTCATCCTGTTTCAGGCCGGCTGGATGACACAGCCTACTTACCCATGATATGTGCCTATAAGAGTCTCTTAGTAAAAGAGGAGCAACTCCTTGTACATGCACTTTACTACACTTCTTGATTTAGCATTCTCTGTAAATCTGGGTCAGTCTAAGGAAAACATGCAAAATATATATAAATATCAGCTGGCTTTTCCCATGGTTATATTGTCTGCAAAAACTGTGTGCGCGTAATATGTATTTTAGCTACTATACGTTTTGTGGTCAGGTTATCCATATTTTACTTAGAGGGATGAGGTTAAAGTTGTCCAGCTTTCTATTAAGACAACATTCAGTCACCTTCACTCTCACCTCAGGCCAGAGATTAACATTTACACAATGTGTGTGTGTGTGTGTGTGTGTGTGTGTGTGTGTGTGTGTGTGTGTGTGTGTGTGTGTGTGTGTGTGTGTGTGTGTGTGTGTGTGTGTGTGTGTGTGTGTGTGTGTGTGTGTGTGTGTGTGTGTGTGTGAAATATGCCTGTACATGTGAATTTTGCTTTATAATTTGTGGGTGTTTGATGATCTTGGCATGTAATTATGGTATTGTACTCTGTGTGTGTGTGTGTGTGTGTGTGTGTGTGTGTGTGTGTGTGTGTGTGTGTGTGTGTGTGTGTGTGTGTGTGTGTGCACATACATGTGTTTAAGCACATGGGCATTTGGCAAAGGAGCTGCTTCTATATGTGTGTGCGTATCGGTCCATCCATTTGTATGTGTGTGTGTGTGTGCTAGAATACGGTGGGCTTTTCCCGCTCGGTTCTCCACTAATCTCTTCAACATTGGCTCCATGAAATTGACATTTTAGAGTAATTGTGGTGCAACAACTATCCAATCCCTCTTCACCGCCTCTGATTGGAGAAGGATATTAGAGACAGAGTGTGACCGTTCAGACTTTTCCCTACCAGTTAACGTCAAAAATAACAGCAAGGCAGCCTGACGCCCAAGGCTACAGGGGAGGAGAATCCCTTGCTGTTTTCTGACGAGAGATAGGAAGTCAAGGAGATGGGGAGACAGAGAAAAGGAAGGACAGGACAGAGGTGGAGTGAAGACGTTTAAGATGGTGGGGTGGGAGATACGGTGTAGACTATTATTATATTTCATTTAGGTATTAGTTTTTCTCAATTGCTTGAACACAAAAAACAGATTCCTGTAGCACAAAAACCCATATGCTTACGTCATTCCCCAAAAACACACATTTCCCATTTCCCACACATTTCCCATAACCGTAAACACTATGCACTAGTTTACACACATGTTTAAATCAAGTCAAAACTCTTTCTGCAAAACTTTACACAAAAGTGGCCAAATAAATCTTTCATTGCACTATACTGTATGTTCATTCAGCAAACACATGCTCTCAATATAATTAATTCAAGTCATCATAACCTATACTCACAGACCATACATTTTCCAGGTGTAAACACTAAGCCTCAGAATTGCATGTCCATGTGCTTTGGAACAACCTGCAAATTTGCTGCAAATAAAGCTTTTGGAAATGTGGTATTTTGCCGTGCATTGACTCTTCCTTACGTGTTTTGTCAGTGTAACATTTCAAAGGTCAGGTTTTGACCAAAACAGCATACAGTAATATTCCCTTATCCAGTACTGTAATGTAAGAGGTTGTGGCAGTAGACTCTGCCACACGCCACCTCAGTGGCTTTTGCTGGGGCCCTTTGACACAGGACACAGATAGATATTGATTTGAAGATGCATTTATTGGAGATGGCATGATGGTATACGCCGAGCAAATGGTACATCCTGCCATGACAGTGGCTCTCTCCCTCTTGTGTGTGTGTGTGGTGATAGCTGGTTTATCCTGGGGGCCATGATTGCTGCACCACAGGTGTGCAGCCCCCCCCCCCAGAGTCTCATCAGTCTGACTCAGGCCAGGTGAGGAGGCTGTAAACCAGCCCTCAACACACACACACTCCACATACAATGTGCTCCTGCTGTTGGGTATGTCATTTTGGAAATTAAAAAAAAAGAGTTACTGTATTGCATTTGTGTGTTTATTGATATATATTTGGATTTAGATATATATTACCGTAACACTCTTTTGCATTTACAGTGTAACACTGAATATTCAAAATGCATAAAACTACTGATAATATATTCATAGTAGTGTTTTGTGTTGTGATCTATTTCATATAATGGCGTGTCATTTGATGCAAAACAAACATTTTGAGTTTTGAATGAAGAGTTTGCTTTTGCTAGATATTGTTAGAGTTTTGCATTTTGTGTTTGTGGTTTTGTGTTCATAATTTTTTTTTAAATGGGCTGAAGATTCAGAACATGTGTGGAAACCATTGTGGGAAAAACTGTACAGTACTTTTACAGTACTGTTTTGAATTTCTCTTTCCAGGGTCTTCCTGAAAGGGTTATCTGATTACAAATGATCATCTCATCCACTACCAGTGGATGAGATGTCACATCTCCCACACACACACACTCATTGTGTAGTGCTTTGGGTGTCTTGAAAAGCGCTATATAAATGCAATGAATTATTATTATTATTATTATTATTATTATTATTATTATTATTATTATTATTATTATTATTTCTCTAAAAACCTATTCTAAACATTTAGGTAGCAGTGTTTTCAATCCCTCCAGCTTGTTTGTTGTCTGAGGGCAAAGTTTGAATTGGAATCCAGAAGTTACATGTTTGTACCGTTGGGTTTTTTAAATTGTGTGTCAAGATTTGAGAAAATGGTGAGTTGTTCCAGGAATTGTGTCTAAGCAATTGAGAAAAACTGTTCATTTAATCATCATTTAAATGAACATGAATTTTTAAATGAAAATTACATTATACAAATTAATTAAATCATACAAAATAGTAGAGGTCAGCCCTGGGAGCCATTGTGTCCTGTTTTGTGCTGTGTCCATCCTGTAATAGCGTTCACTAATATAGCAGCACACATTTCTATACTAATGCCGATATACCTATTTATTAAATCCATCATTTGTATGTATATACATTTTTCAGAGAATGTAACTTACGATTTTTTTCAAATTTGTTTTATTACTTATCATAATATGCACAATCACATTTGTATTATAAATGATTTATTTTGTTTTTGGATTAGTCTGTATATTTGCCTGATTGTGTCTATCCCTTTATTGAGTCTGTTTGCCTGTGTGTGTGTGTGTGTGTGTGTGTGTGTGTGTGTGTGTGTGTGTGTGTGTGTGTGTGTGTGTGTGTGTGTGTGTGTGTGTGTGTGTGCGCGCACACGCATGAGAGAGAGAGAATCTGTGTGTGTGTGTGTGTGTGTATTTGTTGTGTGATTTTTATCATAGTTTTAAAGACATCCTTTTCTCCTGCAATCATCAGCCCATTCCCTGTGGGCAGACGCTAATTCAAATCAATAGTTGTCCAGGCACAAATTGCCGCATCAAGGCTAAGACCAAAAGACAAAGCTAAATCTAAAGCTATTGTTCTACGGTCAATTGATAATATTTGACTATATTACAAAATACTTTTGATAATAGTTCCACTATATAAATTCTTCAACTACCGGTAAGCATATTTTATTCAGCTTTTGGCTAATTTAGATTACCTTTTGCTTATATAATATATATATTATTTTCTATTTTAGACTATTTGAACACATTTCACTACACTGACTGCCTGTGTCCTTCAAGGTTGCCTAGAAAATCCTCCACACACCAGACATGCTCCTCTGTCTGAAGGAACTAATAAACACCCATCCACCATCTCAATTCAGTCGTTTCCTGCTGACCTGTCCAGCTCTACACATTTACCAAATTTTAAATGATGTCAGTGTATATGTACAGCTATTAGATAGAAACAGTGAGAGCTCATGAATTAATCATCACAAGGTCATAGATTTTTACACATCTTTTCCACATACAGCTCGTCATGAACACACACACACACACACACAAACTTTTTTTTATTTGCACCACCTCACAAACTACAACCACAAACACAGATCCACTCGTTAACTAGCAGAGTTGAGATTCTGTGTCTCTGACAAAGCGTTGCCATTATTCCCATGACAAAATCCTCTCCAAGGGCGATTTCTAGGAATTATTTGACAATAGAACACAGTAAATGTCAGCATGCACTAATTATGTTTATGCTAATTGTTAATTAGCTCCTTAATGGGATGATCTTAATTAACAAAAGGTTCTGCTGCTGTTACTGGCAACTAGGCTGCCATAAAGGGACTGCAATTGTTACAAGGTGGGTGATGAACATGGATTTATACTGCATTTTTACTACAGCACTTTAATTCTATGATGGCAATGGTGAGAATGGTGGTCTGTTTGGATTAAAAGACCATATTTCAGATGAGAGGGGAAGTGTGGGGCTGTGTCATCCGAGTAAAACGGCGTTGCTGTTCTCCTTGTATAACTGAAAGAGTACCTTCACGTTGTCATTGCTGTTGTGCATTATCAAGCAACTGTGTGTGTGTGTGTGTGTGTGTGTGTGTGTGTGTGTGTGTGTGTGTGTGTGCGTGCGCACACGCACACGCGTGCACGTAGGGTCATAAACAGGAGAGTAGATACATTGTGTCGTGGTGATAAAAGATTCCAGTGGACAGATCAATAGGCCATATCAGCCTGCTGTTAAATTACTGATAACACTATTTGCTTTATTTGCTTTTTTGGCTGCACAGATGTCGTTTCTCTTGTTAAATGTGCCTGGAGCCGTGATTTTGTGAACACCAGTCATGAACTGGATAACATGTGCATGCCTGATTTGGTGTGTGTCTGTGTGTGTGCATCACTGCTTTGTTCTGTGCTTCAAGCTATGTTAATTGTTGTAACACTAGTTTGTGTGTAAGTGTGTGTGTGTGTGTGTGTGTGTGTGTGTGTGTGTGTGTGTGTGTGTGTGTGTGTGTGTGTGTGTGTGTGTGCGTGCGTGTGTGTTTCCACATTGGTGTGAAGGGTTGGGACAAGTATTTAGTTCTATAATCTGTTTGCAGGAGTGTAGATGGGTATCGTTTAATTGAATGGCTTAAGAGAAAAGTTATACATCAAGTGTTTGTTAAACAGAAAAGGTCTTGATCTCTTTATATTACTGTAGCTGGATTTCAACTAGGGCCCCTTTTTCACCTCACGTAGCAGCTAGCAGCAGAACCAATGTGTTAGTTATGGGAATGAAAACCATTTGCTCCCTGTCAGTTACTTTAATGTGCCACCAGGATTAGAGTAACTAATAGTTACTCTGCTTTCTATAAATTCTTCACAACTTAAAACCCACATTCTTCTGGGTCTTGCTGAGGTAAAAATAGCGGTATATTGTTACATTTCAATACAACATCATTTGATTTAAGCTTATTTTAAAGCACAGTACTTCTAGTTAAGGATGGATGATATTGTTGACAGCTGCAGTGTGCATTCTCTGTCCAAGCTAGTTAGTAAGGTTAACAATACTACTGTTCAATGGTAATTATCCTTACAAGGTACAATGTGATTTTCTGTTGTTTTTGTTGTTTAAGTATATTCTACAGAAATGCATACACTTTTTTTTGGTAAATTAGGCAATTATAAACCTTTCAATACCCACTTGTAATTGTAGGATAGGCATTTTGATACACAACACAACAAGATGCCGCATGGAAGGGCCATCTAAGTGTTCAATTATTTGGTTAATCGTTTGCTCATTAACCAGCCTTTGAAAACTGCAGCATTTATATCAGCATTTAAATCTGTGCTGTTCAAATTCTGCATGGAGCTGCAAGCAAAGTGGGCTAATTTTCAGTGAATTTAACCTAATTGTGCAAGATCCCACTTTCCTGATTGAAACATCTTATCTTAATTACGGAGAATAGAATAGTTGTCTTCCACTTAAATGGATGTGGCAGGAACAAGCTGCCTTACAGTCAATGGGAAATATAAATGAATCATGTTCTATGGAAGTGTCTGATGAAAAGTTATTCAGGGATTACATTTTTTTTTAATGGCTTTATGGTGTTATGGGGAAATCCAATTATTTACATTAGTGAACATTATTCTATCAATCATAAATCTGCTTGAAACTTGGTATGCACATAGAGGATACCCCCCTTAACAAGTGTACCAAATTTGGTGTCAATCACAAAAGAAATGACCTCACAGTGTCCATTTAAAAAATGCTAAGCTAAGCACTAGGCACCAAACTGACACATAAACGGCACCTACTCTTAAACCATGATTCGGATTCACTCTAAATCGCTTGGGGACACACATTGCCCCAAGTGATGTGCTCCTGCCAATTCCTGGAAAAGGGCAGTCGCTGGGGTTGGCGGCGCATATGGGCTGTGAATACTTTTTAAGACTGCTTGCAGTTTTAATTTTTTTTTTTGATTGGTATCGCCTATAGCTCAGCCCCTGATTGCTTGAAACTTTACTAATTTGTCGACGACATATGTATCCCGGTAAAGCAGATCTCCAAAAAGTCTGGCATCACTTCGCCCATAGGGGGCGCTATAATTCGCGGTCAAAGTTAAATGCTCAGCCCTGATCAACTTGATCAACAAACATTTCTGAAACTTGGTGTATAGGCGTTATTTGACATGCTGAACATTTTTGCCTCTTATGGCCTGGTCAGACTATACGATTTTATTGTCGCTCACGTTTGTCGTTTACGATCTACCATGTCACACTATACGATTTTAGAACCATGAAAACCTCTCCGCGTCTTGGTCGGGAGAGTGGCCACATACACCGACAGCATCGGTCGCGTCGCTGTGGAATTCCCGGGAGTTTTTCATACAGTAGGCTATGATGTCAACAATTGAAACGTCATACGACTCCCGTCAAATTTCTGACAAGCCAGACTTTTTGTCGGGCTGTTTTAGAACGTCGTGAACGACAAATCGCAAGTCGTGAAGCATGTCACATTATACGATTCACTCCGCGTTCGATGTCGTGCCCGACCATTTGAAATCGGATACGACGCTGTAAACTTGTCGGTCACGACAAATTCGGGGCAAAATCGGGCTGAAATCGTATAGTCTGACCAGGCTATTAGACCCATAAGGTCCATCTGGATAGATTTTTCTTTTTTCGGAAAACTTCAATAATCTTCTTCTAAATAACCACAGCTCCAAATCTTGTAGACATGCTCTATGGATGTGTCTGTTGTTATTGTTAGTTTTATTATTATCAGGTGTCAAGCACCGAAGCTGCAAGGCACCTAATGTTATTGCCAGTTTTATTATAATTATTCCGCCACATTCGCTAGTTCGGCATGTTCCCCTGGCTCACCTTTTACCAACATTTCAACATTAATCCCAAATAGTCTGAAACGGCCAAACCTCTAAAGAGGAACCAATCAGTACCAGTCTAGTGCCACCAATGCGTCAATGTTGCAACATTTCAAAAGGCCAAATCTCAAGTTCCATTTACCCAATATTTGCAAACATGGTGTCATATGATGCGGCTTCTCTTTGCCTATAACTTTGAGGCCATGGACTTCCGCCTACCAGAAACTCCGCCATTTTGAATTATCTGCAAAACCTGCTTTTTACATCTCCTCCCAGGCCAATTGTCCAATTCCAACCGACTAAGCTCAAATTGATTCCCAATGTTGCACAGAATTCATCAAAAAAATGTATTGTGCGCGATTCTCACACAATTGGGGACTCATCTCTAGAACCCACCCCAGAAAGGACAGCCAGAAGATGAGCCACATGCGGGTGCTATAATACCAACATTCACTAAAATTGCCAGTTCCTAGCCCGAATGTCCGATTTGAGCGAAACTGACCTATGGCCGACCTATTGCCAACAAATAAATATATGCAAATTAGCCAACATCATTCACTCAATCAATCACAAGTCCGCTTTAAAGTGGCCCAGGGGCTTGAAATGTTTGTGCTCGTGTATTAGCCTTGCTAGCTTTAGCATGTTAGCGTGCCCACAGAAAATTGCACATACGACGAATTGCCTCATGCAACCACACATCGGTTGTTCAAAAAAAGTAAAATTTCTAGATTAATATGCCATTAATGAAACAGTGTGTAGTCTACCTGAAACTGGTGAAAAGGTCAACTATGAAGTAATAATATTTTTAAATGAACACACAAGATGATATTACTGAGGACTGGTTTAAGCTATTTTGATCAGAATGTCTTCCTTAGCATCTCTATTGTTGACCACAGGTCATCGGTTTCAATTCATGGATCAGGAAGTACATACTGCAATTGGAGCACACAGACCCTTGCCTCATTGCAGCCAGTCCACCTGCTATACTATATTACAATGTCGTCACTATTCACTCATTCTTAAAATAACACAAACCGTTCGGAGTGATCAGCAGCATGTGTTGTTAGACAGCACTGTTTGAAGCAGTATACGATTGATCTAACCCTAACCCTGATCTAAGATAGCGAGGCATATTTATACGGTAGTAGCAATTTCTCCACTGTTTGGCCAAATTCACCTTGAGTGGGAATTTACTCATAAAATGGATCCATGACCTTGATCAGTTTTGTGAGAGACATTTTCTTGCTGCAGAACTGCACATTGTGACAGAGCCAGAAGGGGTTGCATTAGTATAATTTGTATAATTTGTCATTTCAATATTTACATTGCAATTATAGTAATGGTAATAGCAATCATTACATGGTCTGTATACAAATCATTACATCACTGCCCTGCCTTGTTATGAAATGTATATTCACTTCTATAATTACTTACAAAGCTATGCTTCTCCAAGAAATGTATTTTTAATAAGTCACATGAAATCATACAGAGTTTTCACTGTCCCCCTTGGTGGTCTTATAGATCTCCTTCAGTGGCTATGGAAATTGGTGAGCCTAAGCAGGATTACAGGGTGTCCATTCACACACGCACCTAACCATATTGGGTTGCTACTAGTGGTCGTGGCTGTAGCCATGTCTGTGCACACCCCCCAGTGGCTCCCCCCTCCCAGCAGTAAAATGTGTTTTATTGGAGTTAACACTGAGGTCAAATAAAGCAGATTTATTTCTAATGATTACTAGCACTCTGCTAGCCAGTCTATAAAACAGAAACCAATCACTGACACAAGCACACGCACGCACGCACACACGCACGCACACAAACACACGCACGCACACAAACACACACACACACACACACACACAAACACACACACACACACACACACACACACACACAAACAGAGCTGCAGAAAAGAGATACCATTCCTATTGTGCAAAAGACCCTGCTATGAGAATAAAGTTTATGCCCATTTTACCCCCCTTAGAGTAACTGACACCCTCTAAAATTGGTTCAAAGGCGACATCTTTTGGGTCAGGACCCACAATAAAACACTATTATTTCTATGACAGATGACCTAGCATATAAGCGAAGGCCACTTTATCCATGCTGCTATAATTGAGCGGTTGTTGAGTGTACGTTTGTTTGTCTGTGTCTATGTATGTGCCTGTGTGTAAACATGTTTGCCAGCATGTGTACTTATAGAAGAAGGATCGTGTAATGTAGGAAATTAACCTACCTAATATGTATGTATAATAATGAAAAAATATGTTTTCATCTTGAGCTGTATGTCTCAACCAGGAGCAACACCATCAGCACCACCACCTCACTTCTCACAAGTTGCCTAAAGGACAAAAAAGCCTGTATGCAACAGAGCTTTCTACAACTCAACTGTGAACAGAGGTCATCCTCCTTGGAACCCATACAGCCATTAATCAACTCACAAACTTCAGCCTCACTGTTGACGGTGTTAGGGTCCTCCCCTCCAGTGAAGTCCATGACCTGGGAGTGATACTGGACAGCAACCTATCCCTCGAGACCCACATTGAGAACATCACCAAAGTTGTATTCTTCCATCTCAGGAACATCTCAACAAATCTGTTACATACTGAACCAACCTGCTGCTGAACATCTCATCCAGCCTTCATTTCATCCTGTCTGCTCTACTGCAATGCCCTCCTTGTGGGGGCATCTGCCAAACCCATCAGCAGGGTGCAGTTTCTGCAGGAGCCTCCCACTTTGCGACCTACTCCATATTTCGCTAAACCGGAAGCTCGTCAGCAGGGTGCAGTTTGTTCGGAACTGTGCTGCCTGTATTCTCACCCAGAGACGTTGGAAGTAGGGGTGCGGGGTGTGTGACAGCACCCTATCTACAGCTTCCCTTTACAGCAACAAACGTAGACACAGATGTTTATACAGTTTGAAGCCTACATTTGTTCTTCATAGAATAAATATGCTTTTAATATGCCTAACCCTTGAATGTGTTTCTGCCCACTTGTGAAAGTGGGCAGAAGTGTCTGTACTGGATTTGAGGTACCATAAACAAAATGCACATATGACAGCTCATTTCCGTCAATGCAGGCAAAATGCATAGTAGATAATAGACTAGTCATAACATAGGTATAAATGACAAATGTAGCAAAGTAAAAGGCAAAAAACTACTGAAAGGTTCCGAAAGGTGTCCAAATGTGCAAGGTTCATGCACCAGCTAACTGCAGGTACCTATTTTTCTATTTTTGCATATTTTCATTTGGCCTCATGTTGTTTATTTTTTTTAGATATATGACTAGATGGAAAAGCTAGCCTTCATTCAGAGGTGGTCTCTCATTCAAGTAGGCTATAAGTATTTGTACCTTCAAGGGCCTAGGATTTGCCAAATTACTTGATTTTGCACCTTTTTATTGATATGAGCATGTGTGACATAGGTTATGCCTCTTTGATATGATCTTTCTGATGTTAGCTTTGTTAACATCTTAATTACTTCTTAATCTTCTTCTTAATTGCTGTATACGCAAAGTATTTGAAATTAAAGCCTCTTTGGTCGGGCTCATTAATAGCTCAGTCTAATCAGCACTGCTTTGTTGGACAGTGCTGTCCAGGATGGGGCACCATGAAAGAAGTGATAACGGTGTGACGGATGAAGCAGTTGGTGCGACGATATTTACAGCACGGAAATGTTGTACCTACATAGTGTATCTACATAGGGTATCGTGTCTGTTTGCAGTGTGTGTGTGTGTATGTGTGTGCAGTTATTTTAATAGTGGCAACACTTTAAGCATATTCATTGACAGGGTAGAACCCCTCGAGTTTTACTTAAAATACTTTATTTAATAGAACATGAAAAACATGAACATGAAAATCACTTGGGGTTCCGTAAGGGACAATTATTGGGATGCTTTTGTTCAACAAGGCCTTCGACTCTGTGAGTAGGGCGCTTTTATGGAGCATTCAAATTTTGCTGCCCAGTCAAATTTGTCAATATTGTTTACCAGTTCAATGATGTGATGATGCTAGTGTGACCATAGGAGTGCACGAGTCCAAGCCTTTCAAAGTATGCACTGGGGTGGGGCAGGGGTTTGTGCTGGCACCTTTACTTCTCAACATCTTCCTCCTTTAGATCACCCAGCTTCTCCACAGGGAGCTTGAGGACATCAGTGGGGTAATAGTGGGCTTCAGGCTGGACAGGAACCTTTTCAACACCAGAAGCCTCCAAGCAACCAGCAAGATTAAACAAGCTTCAAGTCCCTTTGGGAAACTCAGCCATTGGGTCTTTCAGAACAAGCACCTCCATCTTCACACAAAAGTGTCCATCTACCATGCATCACCAGCTGCTCTACAGCTCTGAAGCCTGGACCTCCTACAGCCACATCAACTATACTCAAGCAATACTGAAGTACTGGAAAGAACAGCTTTAACAGTATTATGGCCCCAACACCAACAGCGCTTGGGCATTTGATCTGGATCAGGATGACCCTGGATCGACTGCCTAGCAAGACCCTGTATGGCCAACTACATCTGGGACTGCGAAGGTCAGCAGGAGGTCAGAAGTGTCTGAGCTTTGATCTTCCGAATCAGTTAAATTATTTCAGAATGCCATCTATTGATAGAGGATGTTGATTTCAATTAATCTCTTTTGACATCATCAAAGCTTTGAGTTAAAGGTTTTGGTGTCTGAGTATCCAAATAAGGTTGTTTTGGAGAAGAATTCCCCCCATTAAACTTAATTTGGTTTCAAATGAAATTTTTAATTGGATAGAAATAGAATAGAAATAGAAAAAAGAGTGAGGCTTTATAAAATCAGAACATTAATAAAAATAAAGAGCTATATGGTTCTTTGTCCCTTGGTTTTCTTTGAAGAATAACAACATAATCTATCTGTAGCAGAGTGTGATAGTTCCTATTAAGTAGACTTAGTGAAACAACAAACAGTATTTCAGGTCTTCCTTTTATACCCCCAATCATCTTCGCCTCACTTTCCTTTTTTTCCTTTGTCATGCTTCTATATTTCAGATTGCCCTCTTCTCTTTTCCCATTACAGCAGTAATAGCCCCCCATCCTCCACTTACACACACTTGACCCACACAGTCATTCTGCTTCTCTTTCCATCTCCATCTCTCTGTCAAGGCCATAGCCGTGCTTCCAGTTATTCCTTGTGTTTCTTGTGTTTTCCATTTTCCTTGTGTCTCCTGCACTCTCCTGTTTGTCTCCCTCTTTCGGTGTGTGTGTGTGTGTGTGTGTGTGTGTGTTTGTGTGTGTGCATCTGTGTTGTGGGTGTGGCACTCCATTCATTCTCCCGGCTCCCTGATTGCTGTTCATCCCATTCACCTGCTCCAAGCCTCACACCTGCTATCCATCATCTCATCAACTCTGCAGTATATCTACCTTGGTTCTTCATTCACTCATCACCAGATAATTTCAGCCATTGTGGTTAGCCAACGTCTCCACCCCCTTGAATTGTGTATTTCTAGTTATATCTCTTGTGTATTTTTTGCCTGCCTGCCATTGAGCAATCCAGTCTGTCGGTCACTAGCTTCCCAACAACCACTTGCTCACCAGTAAGAGTGGGAGTACTGGTGAGCCAAACTTCCACCCCTCCTTTCCCACAAATGCAATTTCAAGCCACCCTGTGTTGGAATCAGGAATCGTTGCCAGTCGTTGCCAATCGTTGCTAGCATTGGTGGACTCTGACGCTGATGAGAATCTTTTTGACCTGAACACAGCGTTCCAGGCTGGCATATCTGTTGAACCTTTTGCTTCCCCTCTGTATGCTTATTCCTCAGACGGGAGACTCCTTGCTTGACTCCTTGTTCTTTTTATCATTCTACCTGTCTGCAATCAGCTCTTTCTCCAAAAGAGGGGATCATCATCTTATCTTTTACTGAACCCTCAGACCTGACAACCATTCCCTCTAAATACCACGACCATAGCAAAGCATACCTATTCCCTGGTGCTGCCTTACCTTCCAGTCGGCTGTACAACCAACCTGTCCTGTCCTGAAAGAGAAACCATGGAAAGATATATCAATGACTGTCTTGCTGTTGGCATCATTTGGCCATCTTCCTCCCCAGTTGGTGCTGGCTTCTTCTTTGTGTCAAAGAAGGATCCGTCCCTGCACCGACTTCCATGGTTTGAAAAGTATCCCCTGCCCTTGATTAGTTCAGCATTTGAGCCTCTTCACGGAGCCACTGTGCTTTCCAAGTTGGATTTAAGAAATGCTTATCAGTTAAGATTGAGTGAAAGACCGCCTGGTGGTGAGTGTTGATGAGTGGAAAACCACCTTCAACACTTCCCTGGGCCACTTTGAATATTTGGTTATGCCCTTTGGGTTAACCAACACCCCCGCAGTCTTCCAGGCTCTTGTTAATGACACAGGAACTTCTTAAACTGATCTGTTTTCTTGCATTGTGATGCCATCCTGATCTTCTCTCGCAACATCAAGGAACACGTCCAACATGTTCGACAAGACACAGAATTCTGGGGAACAAGTAGTTTGTAAAAGCAGATAAATGTGAGTTCCACGTTAGTTCATTAAGTTTCCTGGGGTACATCATCGAGAACAGGCAGGTGAAGACTGATCCTAAAAAGATTCAGGCAGTGGTAGAGTGGCCGAGACCGGCTTCCCTAAAACAGCTGCAATGGATTCTTAGTTTGCCAACTTCTATCAACGCTTCGGTCTACAGAATACAGTTGGGTAGCAGCACCACTTACCCACTCACTACTTCAGCTGTTTCTTTCTCCTGGACTCCCAAGGCAGAACAGTTAAAGAGATGCTTCACCTCTGCTCCTGTTCTGGTTTAGCTCGACCCCTCATGCCAGTTTGTTGTGGATGCCTCTGACACCAGGGTTGGAGATGTCCTCTCCCAACGCTCAAGCTCTGACCAGAAACTACATCCTTGTGCCTTCTTTTCTCGCTGACTGTCCCCCGCTGAACGTAATTATGATGTTGGAAACCATGAGTTGTTGGCTGTAAAACTGGCCCTGGAGGAATGGAGACACTGACTTGAGGGAGCTGAACACCCATTTATAGTTTGGACTGACCATAAGAACCTTGCTGACATCCAGACAGCCAAAAGCCTAAACTCCAGTCAGACTCATTGGGCGTTGCTTTTTTGTCACCCTTATCTACCGTCCAGGTTCCAGGAACATGAAACCTGATGCTCTCTCTCACCAATATGCCTACACAGAAGGCCCTTGCAACCGTGACACCATCCTCCCATTACCTTGTGTCATGACAGACCAGATCCAGGTAACGGTCTCCCACATCGTCTCTTTGTGCCTGACTCCAGGTTCGCCTGCCAGGGATTGGCCGCACCTTGTTCCTCCTGAAGTGACATTTCTGATGGACCACCATGGATGCTGACGCTCAAGCTTTTGTGTCACAAAGCATCCCAGCAAGTCGCCATTGACAGGCTTTTCCGCAAGCACACAGTACATGCAGAAAAGCCTGTCACTGGCGACTTGCTGGGATGCTTCGTCCCCTGCCTGTCCCTGATCGTCACTGAACTCACATTGCACTTAACTTCAGCATTGTTGATCGTTGATCAAGAATGATTTACACTTTGTGGCTCTTCCCAAGCTTTCTAAAGCTCAGGAGACAGCCGATCTACTTTTTTCCATCATGTTTTCCATCTACATGGTATCCCCTCGGACATCGTTTCACACAGGGGACCACAGTTCATCTCCCAAGTATGGAAATCCTTCTGTCAAGCCCTTGGAGCCTCATGAGTTTCCTCTGGTTTTAATTCGCAGACTAACGGTCAGACGGAGCAGGCCAAGCAGGACCTTGAGGCTGCTCTCCGCTGTGATGCTGCCAGGAACCCCTCTTCACTTGGGTTTAATGCACTCACATCTCCCTGTCCAGTGCAGCTACCAGTATGTCTCCTTTCCTTCTGATTCCTTGGGGAATCAACCCCCATTGTTTCCCATTCAGGAAGAGGAGATTGCTGTTTTGTCAGTCCAGGCCCATCTCCATCGTTGCCGCAAGGTCCGGAGCGATGCTTGTGCTGCTCTGCTCCACACTGCTGACCGTAACCGGCAGGGCCGGCTCTAGCTAAGTTTGCGCCCTAGGCGAGACCGGGGGGGGGGGGGGGGGGGGGGGGGGGGGGTTAGTGCGCGATTGTCAAGTGGGGGCGGGGGGGGGTGGGGTAGTGCGCGATTGTCAACCGGGGGGGGGGGGGGGGTTAGTGCGCGATTGTCGGGGGCCGTCGGACCTACGACCTATGGGCGCCCAAGGGTGCCTCGCGGCGCCCCTCCAGCAGATGGCACCCTAGGCGACCGCCTATGTCGCCTATGCCTAGAGCCGGCCCTGGTAACCGGTGCCTCGCTGACCTCAACTGGGCCACCGGACCCCCGCACCCGATTATCAACTGAGTCAGAAAGGTTGGCTTTCTTCAAAGGACATTCTATTAAAGACGGACTCTACGAAACTCTCACGCCGGTTCATTGGTCCCTTTGAGGTTCAAAACATTATTCACCCATCTGTTGTGAAACTCAAATTACCCAAGTCCATGAGGATTCATCCCACTTTTCACGTCTCCCAGTTAAAACCGGTTTCTGTCAGTCCATTAAGCCCTCCAGCTGTTCTCCCTCCACCCGCCTGGATCATCGACAATCACCCGGCTTACATTGTCTGGCGGCTATTGGATGTGCATTGCCGAGGCCGGGGGTACCAATTCCTTGTGGATCGGGAGGGATGCAGTCATGAAGAGCGCACCTGGATCCCATGCCTCATTGAGGGGGGGGGGGGTACTATCCTGTAATTCCTTGTGTTTCTTGTGTTTTCCCTTTCTCCTGTGCTTCCCTATTTGTCTCCCTGTGTGTCTGTGTCGTGGACGTGGCACTCCATTCATTCTCCCGGCTCCCTGATTGCTGTTCATCCCATTCACCTGTTCCAAGCCTCACACCTGCAGTCTCTCATCTCGTCAACTCTGTATATCTACCTTGGTTCTTCATTCACTCATTGCCAGATCCTTGTTTCAGCCATTGTGGATAGCCTATGTCTCCGTTTTTTGAGTCACTGCTGTGCCACAGGATCATTGCCTGCCTGCCTGCCTGTTCATATCCCTGCCTGCCATTCAGCAATCCAGTCTGCCGGTCACTAGCTTCCAAGCTAGATTCTACAACCACACTCTCTGCTCCTCCATGCTTCACCAGTTATCAGCCTCCCCTTACCCCTCTGCCTTCATCTGCCGGACTTTCCTCTCATCCATCCTTATTCCCTGGAAATCCTAACAATAAACCTTGATCCTTATTCATTCTAAATTTGAGTCTGTGTCTGTGTTTGGGTCTCACCGAGTTGATCGTCTCTCTCTCTCTCTCTCTCTCTCTCTCTCTCTCTCTCTCTCTCGCTCTCTTGCTCTCGCTCTCTCTCTCGCTCCCATACACACACATGGGTACATACTTATGCACGTGCGTGTACACACACACACACACACACACACACACATGTGCAGGCACACTGTTATACACACACTCTCATGCCCATGCAGATAGCATCTGACCCTAAAGGATTAATTAATTATAGTCCCCAAATATCATAGATTATTAAAAAAAATAGCATAACTAATAGTGTAATATCTCAAGCTGTCGTCTTTAATAGTCAACATTGTCTGTGTGGGTCTTATCTTGCGCCGACAGACTCCGCTCACTATTGATTCCTGTTCATTCCAGTTGTCAGGCTAGCCAGGCCACCTTTTTACCGCTCGCAGCTCATTTGGAATCGTTAAACTTAACTGCCCACCTTCCCCAAGCACTCTCAATCCTGTCTCTTGTTCCCTCCGTCTGTGTCTCTCTACTGTGTCTATCTGTCTCTCTCTCCATCTGTCTCTCTTCTCCACCCTATCTAAAACATATTTTCTTTAACAATTCAGGGAATGAGTCTGTATGTTTTGCTACTACTACTACTATAACTAATACTAATACTACTACTACTACTACTACTACTACTACTACTACTAATAATAATAATAATAATAATAATAATACATTTGGCAATAGTATAAACCTATGTATCCATGAACAATGTCTGTTAATAATAATAATAATAATAGTTGGGTTGGTGAGGTACAACCAAAAATGTCCTACATTGTTTTCACTATTGCTAACAAAATCCATAGTGTCAGCGGTTTACACAGACAGTAGACTACACTCTATTTGTACTGAACCACTGGCCTACTGTTGTGACAGCAGACTTATATGCAGCTCAAGCTGCTAATTATAGTAATTATGATTCATTACAGAGGGATATTAATTGAATAAAGAGGAGGCAGCAGAGCTCGTTAACCTTCATTAGAATAATCATAGATATGAGACACATAGACTGGGTCTTCCTCTCTGTTAAACACACATACACACATGAGTGAGAGAAACAGGGAGACCTGGTTTTCATGTTTCACTTAATGATGCTACCAGCTTTGGGCTGTGTGCCTGTGTGTGGATGATCTTACTTGGATTAAGATGTCTCTGTCAGTCTGTGTGTGTGTGTGTGTGTGTGTGTGTGTGTGTGTGTTTTATATATATATATATATATATATATTGATATTGATATTGATATATATATATATATATATATATATTGATATATATATATATATATATATATATATATATATATCAATATATATATATATATATATATTGATATATATTGATATATATATTGATATATATTGATATATATTGATATATTGATATATTGTTATATATATTGTTATATATATTGTTATAGATTGTTATATAATTGTATATATTGTTATATAATTGTATATATTGTTATATAATTGTAATACTACAGACAGTACTGTGATCAATGATCAAGTGATATGTGAATATTTAGTTGGCACTGGAAAACAGTGACTATGATTGTGTGATTGTGATTGTGCCCGAAGGGAGATGCTCACACTGTGTGTGTGTGTGTGTGTGTGTGTGTGTGTGTGTGTGTGTGTGTGTGTGTGTGTGTGTGTGTGTGTGTGTGTGTGTGTGTGTGTGTGCCCGCGCGCGCGGACGCACGTGCGCGCGAGCACACACACGCTCGTTCGCGTGCACATATACGGGTGTTTCAATTACGGCGGTAATTGAAATTGTAATTAAGCTTCCTCTAAATGAATCGTGTCCGTAGGGACATATTCAAACGGATTATGATTATCAAGGGCGAGAGTAGAAAAGAGTGTGAACTACATCTATCCTATTAGAGCATTTAAGTCGTTATCTCCATGCCTCCACAATATCACCACCCGTCATTACGGAACAATTACTGATACTAAATTGTTGTAGAAAAGTGCGGCTAACGGAAGGAGAAGAACCAACAACGTGGCATAAATGTTGTTTTTTTTTAGAGACACAATGTGTAGGCCTACAAGATAAGCCACACATGCACACATGTAGGCCTATACGTGCAATATTGGACGGTTAATTAGTATGTCATGGATGTGTGTTTATTGATTTATTTATTCATAGATTTATTTTTATTTATTTATTTTTTTGTAAAATATTGATTTAAAAAAGTATTTTCGTGCCACGATGAGATAACCCATGTGTTTAGCATCCTCCAGGTAAGGTGTAACAGCGGCTGTCCCTGCGCTCAGCCCGCTGATTGGCTCATCATGTCCCGGCCCTCAGAGATGGCTGCTCATTGTTTAAGCCATTATTGTCCTCCACTTCTAATTTCTTCTTTCTAAAGGATCATTGACCAAGGTAATTAAATAGAGCTGACCTTGTGTATGAGGACTACAGCGGTCTCTTACCCCCCCCCCCCCATAACGATATAAAGCTGTGTTGTCTCTGCCTGCAACACTAATATATCTCTGAATATTACGCCTATAGGATTAGACTAAACACGCTGCGTGTTAAATCAAAATCCAATTCTGTGGTCTATTATTTTCTGGCATAGTAATGACTACCACGGATTAGGAATCAATATTTCACCGGCGGGACATTACCGGCTTTATTCAGTCCGTAATTGAGTTTTGGGGAGAGGGTCCTGCCCTGTAATCTGCATTACAGATAAGGGACGCCGTGATCTACGGTTTATCAGGCAGGGCTCTCCAACGGTGCAGTGGCACAGATAAACTGGTGAATTTCACCAAGTTACACCTAACTTGGGATAGTTTTATTAGTATATAGCCTGTTCGCTCCAGATACACTTATATGAAAATGTATAGGCCTGCCTGTATTGACACTACCCTACTGTGTACAGAGAAGACTCTGTGTGTATTACTACACAAATTACAATATTACAGTTACAGTATTACATTACAGTATTACCTCAGATATATATTACCTCAGGTAATACCTCAGGTATATATTACCTCAGGTAATACCTCAGGTATATATTACCTCAGGTAATACCTCAGGTATATATTACCTCAGGTAGGCTATATATTACCTCAGGTAATACCTGAGGTATTAGACCATTAGCTGGACTGGGATTAATTTGTAGCCAATTACACCAAACTGGGTTGAACTGCATAAATATAGGCGTTGTTTTAGAGAGAGAGAGAGAGAGAGAGAGAGAGAGAGAGAGAGAGAGAGAGAGAGAGAGAGAGAGAGAGAGAGAGAGAGAGAGAGAGAGAGAGAAGGAAAGCGGGGGGGGGGGGGGGAGGAAGCAAGGAAGCGAGCCCGTGTAGGAGTACGTGACATGAGATGAAGGTCCTCTAGGGGCCAGTTAAAACCCAAAAAGGGATTTTAAGAGAGTCTGGTGTAACAAAACAAGACAGGGGGGCGGCAGAGAGGGAGAAAGGGGGAGAGAGAGGGAGAGAGAGAGAGAGAGAGAGAGAGAGAGAGAGAGAGAGAGAGAGAGAGAGAGAGAGAGAGAGAGAGAGAGAGAGAGAGAGAGACCACCTCCTGCAGGAGCCCAACCCAGCGCACTCACCGGTAACCGGACAGCCGGTAAGAAGTGGTGCTGACCCGTCTAGACCCGTTTAGACCCGGAGACGGACCAGCCTCTCTCTCTGTTCCGCCTTGACCCTCCGGTACCGGAGACGAGTTCCCCCCGGAGGAGGAGCGGGTCCACAGGACTCGGGAGGAGGAGCGGGTCCACAGGACACGGGAGGAAGAGCGGGTCCACGGGACACAGGAGGAGGAACGGGTCTACGGGGACACGGGAGGAGGAGCGGGTCTACGGGGACACGAGAGGAGGAGCGGGTCCACACGGGACACGGGGATGGGAGTCCCACGCGGAGCGCTTCTTTCAGCCGTACGACCGGAACCCGTAGTCCGTTAACGAGTCCGGTACTTCGGAAACTTAATTGGATCCAGAGGACGGAGGACCCAATAAACGGAGGACCCCGAGACGGTTTGATTTGAAGACTAAAACTAAACTTCGTGAAATGTCCCGAAGAAGCGTTGGTTTCCTGTAGGCCGAATCCCGTTTCCCATTAAATAAGTTAATAGTTAATATGGTCTTATAATCCTTATAATATAGTCCTTAATATAATCCTATAGCATAATATATGATAGACATCCTATTTATAACATTAGTGAGCCGTTCTGCTGCAGATTATTTTTGCCGGTTAAAAAACCCATATGGACAAAGTTGGACTGAATTGACGTGATGAGCCGGGACAAGGTGGTGCTGGGACCAGGAGACGTGGTCCACAACGCGGCTACTGTGATTGTGGGGAGTCCGGACGGCGGAGACCCACTGGACGGATCCAGTGCGATGGATAAACGGGTTTTCTGTCCCCCAGCAAGAGACCCCCAACCCGGGGAGAACCAGGCCGACCCCCCGCGGTCCAGACCGGACCTCAGCTGCGCCGCACCCGCACCCCAGCAGGTAGGTTTGAAGACCACATCACGGGTCAGCCAAGTGCGTCTTATTGGACCCGAACCTGACTGAAATCCCGTCTTAAAGCAGTGACACCGACCACAAGTTTGGCCGAAGTAACGGCTGCTGAAACATTAAACCATTAGGCGGGCTAGGCCTGCTATAAACATATTTATCTAAAAATATAGCCTATAAGAGACTGCTTTTTGCAAAGTAACCACAGTGTTTTGCCTGCAAGACAAGCAATAAAATAATAATTGAACAACAATAATTAAATGTTTTTAGGCTATGTTGGTTGTCAAGACTGGAAATAGCATGCTGGATTTTTATTTAATGAAATAAAAAGGCCTAGAATAGGCCTATTCATTTATCTAGTAGGACCTAAGTAAGTAGGCCTAATTGCGGTATTATAGGCCCATTACATTACTGATACATTTTTATATTTAAGCTGTATTTGGGGGAGATATTAGGCCATACGTATCGTTGAAAGGCTATTCACTCCTCATTAACGAAACATTTATGAGTATTAGTAGTAGTGTTAGTATTGATACAATTTACAATAGCATAATAATAGTCTACTCATATTGATACTAATAGCCTACTACTAAGAATAATATAATAATAATAATAATAATAATAATAATAATAATAATAATAATAATCACAATAATAATCACAATAATCACAATAATCATAATAATCATAATAATCTGCAAATTGTTAGAATAATACAAATAATAATAGGCCTAATAATAACAATACTAATAATACTAATACTACTACGAATAATAATACTAATAATAATCATCATAATAATACTACTACTACGAATAATAATAATAATAATAATAATAATAATAATAATAATAATAATAATAATAATAGTAATAGTAGTCCTAATACTACTACTAATAATAATAATAATAATAATAATAATAATAATAATAATAATAATAATGTACTGATGTTTTATTACCAGGCGTCAATAGGCCCCACCGGGCCAGCCGGCCACAGAACCACTTCCTTCTCGGTTCTGGACATTCTGGACCCCAACAAGTTCACCAGCAGCCGCAGACCGGCGCCGCCGCACCGCCTGGACGCGGAGTTCGGCTCGGAGAACCGGAGAGGCGGAGCGGGAGGCGGACCGGGAGGAGACAGCGACCCGGAAGATCTGGGCTCCGGCTTGGACCGCAGCACCAAGAGCTGCTGTCGCTCCGAGGAGTACGACCCCATGGCCGGCAAGAAGCCCACGGCCGGGATCCACAGTAAGCTTCTTATTCAACTCTATCCTCTTTATTCTGCATTAAACTCCTTCCTCATGGTAAGGGATTAACCACCCATTCATTGTGGGTCTTCAGAGGCCCGACCTGCAGGCCCAGATGAAATAAAGTCAGAGACCTGCGTCCGCCTTATACAACTAAAACATGACGGCTGTCGTTATTTTAAGACTTTGTGTTTTAGTTTTCGTTAGGCCTTAAAATTTAACTTTAAAGTTAAGAGCCAATCCAATGTCTTCCACTATCTTCTGACCACGGCATTTCTAAACGGCCATTTATGAATATGAATTCATATATTTTACTTGTTTGTCATATCAACATTTTACCCATTATGTATATTATATAGCCAATCAATTAACTTTAAAGAAAAACAATTAGGCCTTCAACCTTTAAATAAAATAAGGTTGCGTGCGCTTTATGGGCCAACTATTCGCGCGCGCGCGTGTGTGTGTGTGTGTGTGTGTGTGTGTGTGTGTGTGTGTGTGTGTGTGTGTGTGTGTGTGTGTGTGTGTGTGTGTGTGTGTGTGTGTGTGTGTGAGAGAGAGAGGGGGAGAGAGAGAGAGAAATAGAGAGAGAGATCAATACTGATATTGACCCCGAATATAATTTCGAAGTCAGCCCCTCACCTCTGGTCAACTAATATCTACTATTAGACAATGCTCACAATATGTAGGCCTATAACAATACGAATAATATTTTATTCATAGGGTACGAGAAGCTATTCAAAAATATTATTTTGTTTGTATCCAATGAGTTTTAAAAAATATAGCCCATGTGTTACTAATTGGGATTTCATGTTAAAACAAGTATAATGTCCTATATAATAGGCATACATAATAAAATCGGTCAGTACTGTATCTCTCTTTTCTCTCTATAACATATGGGTGCACATTTGTATTTCTTTTAAACGTATAGGATATAAGGTATTGC
Source organism: Merluccius polli (assembly GCA_030340625.1). Classification (NCBI taxonomy): domain Eukaryota; kingdom Metazoa; phylum Chordata; class Actinopteri; order Gadiformes; family Merlucciidae; genus Merluccius; species Merluccius polli. Next base: position 187,247 of record JAOPHQ010000575.1, read on the forward strand.
GTCGGTATTGATCTAGGCCTCATTAGGTTGACATATTAGTTAACGATTAATGTAACAGTTAGGCCTGTTGTAATGGACTAACTAATAAGATCATTTCAGTTGAACAGCAACACAAAAACATTCATGTTGGCAATGTTTAAAACACGTTAGCAGGCCTCTCTCTCTGTCTGTGTGTGTGTGTGTGTGTCTCTCTCTCTCTCTCTCTCTCTCTCTCTCTGTGTCTCTCTGTGTGTGTCTCTCTCTCTCTCCCTCTGTCTCTCTGTCTCTCTCTCTGTCTCTGTCTCTCTCTCTCTCTCTCTCTCTCTCTCTCTCTCTCTGTGTCTCTCTGTGTCTCCCTCTCTCTCTGTCTCTCTCTCTCTCTCTCTCTCTCTCTCTCTCTCTCTCTCTCTCTAATAGGCCTAACTTATCCATATTTAGACTATTATGTGTGTAGACTTACACACACAACAAAAGGAGAGGAAAAGCAAAGAATACATAATTCATAAGAACTACCACTTTAACTCTTATGAACTTGTATGTAACTATAAATGGAGGAGTGTGTATGTGGGCAGGCTGCGTCGCTATGTCTGTCCTTGACAACCGTTCATCCGATCCACTTCACACTCGGAGGGTGCGCTGCTGAGGTTCCCGGGAAGAGCAGTGTTGAGTGGGAAGTGGTTTGGATGAGCGGTTCTCCAGAAATATCCCTTCCCAACGGGCATGGTTTAAACGGGCACTGCACCTAGTTCAGCCAAATAAAAGCCAAGGTTTCTGGGAGAACACATGCAGGCCTAAATATGTCTGCATATAGTCACTGTGTGATAAAGCCAAAAACTTTGTGCAAAACTGAGAGTAAGAAGTTAAGGACTAACTTAACTTCCAATGAGAAAAGTGATCTGCACAGAGAAGGTCCTGTGATATCAACCAGGTCTTGTTGCAGGCCATGAAGAGGTCAAACTGAGTCTCGTGTGTGTGTGTGGTTCCTTGCAGAGGACGCCTACGTGTACAGGGGCCCCGATGAGAACGAGTTCCAGCACCGGGCCCCCACCCCGGACTCCGAGGCCCCGGACGAGCCCTACAGCAGCGAGGAGAGCAGCTCCGCCGCGCCCAGCGGAGGAGAGGGAGAATCGGGCCAGCACCACCATCACCTCGACCCCGGCAGGGACGCCAAGAGCCCCGCCGGGGGCCCCGGGGGGCCGGGCCAGGCCAACAGCGGCGGGTCGCAGCAGGGGAAGCCCAAGAGGAAGCGCTCGGGCTCTGACTCCAAGTCCGGGAAGCCCCGCAGGGCGCGGACTGCCTTCACGTACGAGCAGCTGGTGGCGCTGGAGAACAAGTTCAAGTCCACGCGCTACCTGTCGGTGTGCGAGAGGCTGAACCTGGCGCTGTCGCTGTCGCTGACCGAGACCCAGGTGAAGATCTGGTTCCAGAACCGGCGGACCAAGTGGAAGAAGCAGAACCCCGGGGCGGACACCAGCGCCCCCACGTCGGGGGGCGGGGGAGGCGGGGGAGGGGGCGGCATGGGGGGCCTCAGCCCGCTGAGTCAGTCTCCCCCGATGGGGGGGCACTTGTCCATGCACGCGGCGGGCTACACCAGTCACCACCACGGACCCACGGGGGGGCTGGTCCAGCTGCCCTTCCTGACGCCAAGCCACGCGGCGGTCCTCTCACCCTTCATGCTGGGCTCCCAGACATATGGGGCCCCTACGTTTTACACAACACACTTGTAGACAGAACCATTTAGACAGATACATCAGACAGATAAAAAAATAATAGGAAGTCCCACTGCCATCATTTTTTAGCCCTGACAACACACCTGCCTCCTTTGTTACATCTTATCCGCACAAAGAAAACACACAAAACACATTCTCACTGATGCATCTCCATCTGTAACACAAGCATACATGACACTGAAATACTGCTGTACTCAGATATAGCAGTATTAAGGGAGAATACACTTTTTATATGAATAGAAATTCTGTTCATTTTGGGTTTGCTGATGCAGCACAAGACTGTACAAGATGTAGAGGTACACCATGGACTGCATGAGGAACTGCCATAACGAGGGCAAAATGTGACTAAACGTTTTCTATGTGCTTCTAATTTTGTCACTCAATAGTCCCGTAAAGGGAAATGGTAGAGATTCGATGCGAAAAAGAAAAAAATAATTTTCCTACCAATGTTTTCCTTGAAATTTGTTATTTTAATAGATTGTGAAATAATAGGCTACCTACTACAAATGTACATAAGTCAATGTTAGCTTTGACATGGAATGCTACTTTAAATTGAATAATAGAAATGTTGAAAGATAATGTTGATATTGTTCATCATGAAATGAAATGAGGCTTTCACTGGGTTAAGTGGGCTATACCGATCTGGGACGATTTCAATTTGAATAACTTTTGTTATTTATGGGATTTGTTGGTATAGTTTCCATCAACAAATCTTGGATGTAGCCTATTTAATCCTCATCTGAATATTTATTCAAACAGTGTTTAATAAAAAAAATAATACCTCATGAGGCCTACACACTCATTTAGCCACAAGGCCTTAAGGACACGGTTTGCTCCTTAGTCTGTGGACGATATTACTCAAATATTAACTGTCAATATTTTCACCTTGCGTTCATTGCGTTTAACATTATGGAGACTTTTGTCTTTTACTCCAAGATTTTGTCTTTGTTGGAGGGCCATCCTAACCCTCTGGTCCAGGTCTGCAGGCCTCCAGCAGGTAGGCCTCGCCAGCAGGTGGACTTCATTCATTCACTCATTAACGACGTCACCTTTATGTATCCTGCAACCATTTAGGATTATTTCTTACTGTTGTCTGCTGTATGTAACGGAACAGATCGTCACACACACACACACACACACGCACACACACGCCAATTTCCATTTAAACAAAAATAAAAACCTGAACGTCGCTCAGGCCTCGGCTGCACGCATGTTCATAATATTTAATTATCTTTTGTTGTCTGTAGGGCGTTTCAGGGGTCGCCACGATATCCGAGACGTCGTGGATCTCGCGGTACAGAGAGATCCCGCGTCGACCTGGCGAGGCGCCGGGAGAGGCCAAGGAGGGTCCGCTCATCCACCTGTTCAGGGTCCTGTTCCTCGTGGGGACCGGACCTCCTCACGTCCCTGGACCGGACCTCCTCACGTCCCTGGACCGGACCTCCTCACGTCCCTGGACCGGACCTCCTCACGTCCCTGGACCGGACCTCCTCACGTCCCTGGACCGGCAGCTCAACATGTCATCTTTAGTCTTTGCTTTGAGATGAAAGTTAATCATTTACCAAACATCTCGCCGTCTCATTTCTTTATCGCGCACGCACGCACACACACACACACACGCACGCGCGCGCGCGCACACACACACACACACACACACACACACACACACACACACACACACACACACACACACACACACAAGAGGTAATTGATAAATACAATGAGGTATTTATTGTACATTTCATCAATACAAACATGTTTAATATAAATTACCTCAAATGTTTCCACTATAGGCCTACCTACTCCAATTTCGGCTCGATAGCCACAAGACTAATAACTAAACAATTATGGATATTCTCTATTTTAATATTATACATAACAACTTTTAGACAACAATAACGATAATAATATTAATAATAATCAGTCAACTCTCCAAAACAGGAGAAAGTTAAGGCGCATGTGCCTCAATGGAAAAAAACATAGATTACAAAACATTTTAATTGAACAATAAAAACTTGAATAAAAACCTACAAAGGACTGTATATCAAATGTAAAGCACCACACAATCAATATTAATTAACTGCCAGCTACTGTGTACAGTTTGCAAGTTGCATGAGCATGAGGCTACTAAGACATGTTAGCATGTCAGTATATTGGAGAAATACAATGCTGTACGGTAAGGACTTTCCTTTATGATGCATATTGCCCCAAATAGATGACATCATTTTATTGCACTGCCACTACATTGGCGTTAGGTGAAAAAGTGACTAAAATCATAGAAAACAAAGACATGTTTACTACAGATACATTGCTTGACTTAGGCCAACACACATTATACAGTGTTTATTTGTTGTGAAAAAGGTATTCAAGTGATTTTACAAAAAACAGAACAACAACAACTACAGAAAACCTACATATGAATCAATTAACTAACAGTACTGCATTGTGACTTACAACATTTCCACACTTTGAAGCTGTATTTGTAAATGGATCAACTTGAGGTTGTGCTTCACAGGAAAAATGCTGAATTTTTGGACATTTTGAGTGGCACTTTTGTGGCAGGTCTATAGTGTTAAGTCCCAGTACAACCAAATGTACTATGTGGTCATGGTAGATGCCAACTCAGTTTAGTGCATAGTTAAACTGATTAGAGAACTTTTCATGTTTTCTACCGTCGATCTTGTTCATCACTGCCGTCACTCTACGCATTGAACTCCTGGGATGAAGATATTGCGGTTGGGAAGAAAGGAGGAGAGAGAGAAAGAGAGTTCAGGTTAATTAACAAAAAAACATTTACGCTACTATGTTCATATAATAGCAGTTGGTGGTGTGAAAGTCTAAACAAAGCAGGGAATCAACACTAGTTATAAATAAAATTGTACATTATTCATTACAATAACATACTTGTTGAAAACTTTCTTTTCCAGCCTGGAGCGGGATGTGTCAGCACTCTTTTTCAGATCACTGAGGTTTGGGTATTTCTGCTTTGATTTCCCCTTCCCTTTCCCGCGGCCTTTTCCTTTCCCCAACAGCCTTTGAGATCCCAGGTCTTCTCCCGTCGCTGCCTCGATGTCCTGCATTAGCTCCACATCTTGCCACTCTGAAATTAATAGGCATCATCAAATGAGCTTCCTTTGCAGCTTACAATTAATAATGTTGGTATAAAAACCGATGACTAGACGATGGAGTAAGATAGTATAATGCATTGTTAACTGATTAGCAAAAACTACAATCCAAGTAATTAACAATGTTATGCAGACTAAGTACGGCGAAATTGCCTCGTTATTGAAAGTGGGAGCTCATAATTCTGGGTAACCAAGTAAAGCAGTTTTTAATGCAGAATAATTATGGTCTAAATGAAAAGGCAATTTGAGCTAATTATGTATCCCGCAGCAATTATAGCTAAGGCACTTGCAAAGCAAAAGTAATTATGATGTAATTCCGATGTTAATAAAAAGCCTGGATGTCTTTTGTGAAGCTGCGCTCACCTTACCCACGACTGTCAAAACACTTGTTTAGTGTCAATGACATGATGACAGAATTGCAAGCATTTAGTGTGTGTGTGTGCATTTGTGCGTGTGCAAGTGTGTGTGTCATTTGACCTTGTGTGTTGGAATGGGCCTTTCAACTATGCCAATCCTTTATTACACACACAAACGCATACACAGACTCACAGTGATAATGAAAAGCAGCTGGTGTGTTTAAGAGATTCATTACTGCTTAAAGAGCTATGGCTCAACTTACACTTTGAGCCATAGTGTGTGTGTGTGTGTGTGTATTGTGTTTGTATTAGTGTGAGGTTATGTGTCCTCCATCACATGGCCTATGTATTCATACTGTGGTTCAATCCATTTCTTTTGTATCTTCTCATTTCAAAAGCTTGAGATTTGAGACAATCTCAAGCTCAGGCAATGTCAGTGCCTACTGAGAGTAAAACATATGAGACAAAACACAGAGTGTAATAAACAAAGATACACATAAAAAACAGAGCACAGACAGACAGACAGACAGACAGACTGACAGAAGAGTCTTCTGAAGTCAATCAGCAGTGCAGCAGGACTCTTTACTCTGTCAACACCATGTGTGTGTGTGTGTGTGTGTGTGTGTGTGTGTGTGTGTGTGTGTGTGTGTGTGTGTGTGTGTGTGTGTGTGTGCGTGCGTTCATGCGTGAGTGAGTGCGTGAGTGTGCATGTGTCTCAAGGGCAGGCGGCAGGCCACACACACATTAACTATGGCATCTGGGGTCTTTGGTCTATTCAAGCCTCTTACGGCCACGGACCGTTTGGCACAAGGCCTTTGATTATATACACAAGGTTCTTTTTGTGTGTGTGCGCCTGTGTGTTCAGATCTAGTCTAACAACAGTGTAATTGAATGTGTATTTAACTAGAGTTTTTGCCAGTTGATTCCACTGTGAATGAAATGATTACATCATTTTTAGAGTGCTGAGCTTAGGCATCACTATCACTACCTTGAAAGGTTGAATATTTGCTGCTGGAATAATAATAATATTTGGGATCAATATTTGAGAAAAGTGCCAGTCACTGTACAAGACTGGCTAATCAATAATGCAGTTGAAGATGCCATTTCACAACTCACTGGACAGTGGTGCCTTCAATGACCACATGCACTGCACACACACATAGATGCTAGTTCACAGGACACGGCATGCAGCTCCGTTCCCTCCCTTTGCAAACACATACGCATGCACAGATTCTGTGACAAACACACAACACATGTACTCACTAACACACCCATAGTCATCTAGCAGAAAGCAGTATAATCATGATCAATCTGACAGAGATTAGATATGGAAAGCACTGTCTTTTCTTGCCTTTTCCACATGATCATTTATTCTTTGGTTTAACCCTCTGAGGGCTAAGGTTATTTTGGCTATATTATTTGCTTTATATATTTTGCTCATCTATATTGCCTGATTCAACACACAGGACCAGCACAAATAAAACATTGAAAATATGTTTTAAAAGAAACATTATCATGCACAAAAAGCGCTCTATGAATAAAGTTTGATTTGATGCAATTTGATAATGAACAGGAAAAAAAAGCTGCAGACGTATTAAGTGTACCTGTACTGTGTTTTCCCTCCCACTTACCAGGATGCATCTTTCTGCGCCTCATCTCCTCCAGCTCCTCCCTCACTCTGTCCTCTGCTCGGCTGGGCTGACCCTGAGCATCGCGAGGAATTATCACTCCATGAAAAGGGCACTGCGGGACAAACACACGTAAAACGTAATCAATGGGCAACTTTTTTTTACAAGCAGTAAACGTCCATTTGGTTAATATACAAAAAAAGCTATGTACCATGAAGTACCTGGTGCCTGTTGTGTCTGGTGTTTTTTAACACCAGAGTTTAATGTTTAAGAGTTGGATACCTATAGTGTGGCTAGTGGGTCTATAGTGGCTATGTTACCTTAACCCTGTCCTGTCTTGGGCACAGTTTGCCATTCCCCAACGGTGCGTTACAGTGATGGGAGACGGGTGTGAACTTCCCTGGAAAGGAGATGTATCTGTTTCTGCTCTCAGCCAAAACCTCCTGGTTCTCAGTCTCTTCATCCACCTCGTTAGGAACCCAAAACCGGTGCTGGGATGTAGACCTATAGGGTGAGAGAGACACACCACATGATGATATGAAGACTATTCAATATACAAACACAAGCCGATCATTTTTCAAGTGGGTTTACCAGACCTAAAAGTGCTCCACACATGATGTTGGCTGTCTTGTACGATAATAGTATATCACACTATGCGACGGAAAATTTAAAAAATCTTGATCACCAGCCTTGTCCCACTGTGTAAGTCTAATTTGTTTGCATTACTTACATTACCACAACCTGCCTTGTTTAGATTATTTACATAATTTGTTCTATTATAATTTTTTGTCTATTTTTATTTAACCTAATTACATTTAGCAGCACAATAAGCAAATGGGTGTCATTAACCCAACTATTGTTACCCAAATGAACCACGTTTGCATTGAGCACCCTTAGTCACCTAAAACGCATATATCTGAATAAAGGTATTTCACAGCCTATGCTGTAATGATTTGGTCATGACCATATTTGGTAATGACCTTATAGAACAGGGATGTTGTGGTGGATAAATGTGTTTACTAAGATAACAATGGCAAATAAACAGACTTTGATAGCTTTATAGATTGGTTTGATTAGTTAAATAACCCCCCCACCCCCTTCCCATACCGGGTCGTGATAATATTTAAAATGTGCATGCCACAGTAACAAAAAGGTTAGGAGTTACATTACTACGGCCAATGACTCTGTGGATTGGATGTCCTTAAACCGTCACATTCACCATCCCAAGTCAGCCAATGGTCAGCTGACTTGGGAAATTGACTTGGGTCATTTTCGCCTGAGATGGCCGATCACGGACGAAAGTGTGTGGAGCACTTTAGTCAATGCAGATTCAACTGTTCAGATCTTGCTCACTCATAAACTGCCTATAACACACTAAAGTAACAAGCCAAAATATATCCAGACTAATAATACGATTCATGTATTTCACAAATGCCTTGTGTCTAAACATTTCTGTCAATGGAAAAACTGTTGACTGTGACTGTGCCATAGTATAACTGTGTGTGCATGACCACTTACTTAATAATCTTGCCAGCATTGGGTTGCTTCTGGCCCCAGTAGTACAAGTCCAAACCAAAGGGCACTATGGGGGCATCGGGGGCCTTGTCACCCACACTGGATGTAGAGCCGACAGTTTGGGAGCCTTCAGCAGTGCTGGGGGGAGCTCCAGGGGGCTCTGAAGAAACGCTGGTGCTGGTTGAGCAGCCATATGGAGTTAATATCACTCTGAAGTATTGTAAGTGTAGTCAGAATTTTTGTAACTGAAAAAACATACTCGTAGATGTATTCAAGATTTGTGAACTTGTAGGTTGGTATTTGTAGTTGCAGAAAAGATGTGTAAATCTGTGAATGGGTTTGCAAATCTGTAACGTGATTCTCACATGTGTAAATTAATAAAAAATACACAACTGCAAACTTGCACGATACACTTTCTACAACTACAACAATATTTGTGATTGTGTAATTTTCAGTTGAATACATTACAACTTAATTTTTATAAACATTTTGATAGAGCTACGTGTTCCTGGGAATTGTGGTAGTTAGTTGAATAATGAATGTTTGAGTTACTATCTTTTTTAATTTAGGATATAGCTGGACAGTGAGTGCGTGATGTGTCCTTGCTAGGCAACATTCAACATTGGGTCAGAGTTGAACAGTGATAGGCCTACGCTCAGTTTTCCAATGACATGGTCTTAAATAGGCCCATGGCCCCCCTCCAAAAGTATATTTACTCATGCTAGACTCAAAGGCTCACAAAGTCAGTCTTTTAAAAAGGGACCAAAGCCACTAAATAGCAGACACAATGTGGTACAACTTTAACAAGCAAGAGATATTTTAGAAAGGAAAAAAACAGTACATGGAATTGAACTTTTTTTGTTATTTTGGGAGGAAACATTGATGAGGGAAACTTCTCTTACCTGGGGCCTGCGCAGGGACGCATTTGACCTTTCAAGAGATGTAGTGTGGCGGCTGCACAGGTAGGGTCCCTTTCCTCCTCCAGCCTTCTCTTCATCCTTCTAGCAGCAAAGGAGGAGGAGGGGGTGGGGGAGACCAATGGCGCAGGTCTCTTAGGGGGAGCCTTCTGGTTGGTTGGTGCTGCAGCGGTGGATGGTAGGGGTTCAAGACCTGTACATTGAACAACCACAAACAGGAATTGTTGGTTCTTCCAATATTTAGTTTAGTCACTGGCTAGTTTGAAGTTATTTCAGCAGATTTGTTTTGATGTTTGATTTGATAGATTCAGCATTCAAGCACATTCACATGTTTTGAACATTGGCACAATAACGCTATTGAACCACAGTCACATTTTTACAATTTCTATCTATTTCCATTTGCGGAAACACACACTCAGCCAAATAAATATGTAGTTTATGCTTTTTTGTCAAAACAGCAGCAACAAAATATTACAAAGATCTGATTGCTGTATGCAAGGCATTTGGTTTAAGATCACCCAAACTGGATTTACTGATGATGACCGTAAATATTGTAGCTTCTATCATCCATTTATTTTCATTTCTCAAAATGTTCAGGAATCATGGCCGCTTGTACTATAACTCAATGTTCTCTTAAGTAGAGTTTTCCTCTTTAGAAATTAATGATTACAGAATCCTGAATCCTCTTTCCGTTATTTAGCTATTATCATGTGGCACTAGCAATTACTGACATTATTTCATTTCACAAGTGTCTTTACTCTGTATGCTCATTTTTAAATAATATAAAAATATATATTTACAAAACATGAGGTTTGCAAAACATCCCCCATTTGCTTTACATTCAATTTCCAAAACTTAAATATTCTATAAACTGTTGAATGAACTCTTTCTTATCTTTCAAGCAAGCTGGCAGGTATGTGTGTGTGTGTGTGTGCGTGCGTGCGTGTGTGCGTGTGTTCGCGTGCATGCATGGGAGCTGTAAATCAGTGTGCAGGGGCTAATAGAGACTCATTAAAGAGGTTGCATTGTTAATTTGGCATGGCCCCTGCAGATCATTAGCAAACTCACTAATCACCCTGACACTGCACGCACGCACACACAAACACATGCACACACACACACACACGCGCACACACACACACACACACACACACACACACACACACACACACACACACACAGTAGCATTGAGACGCCAGGCTGTTTTCACACTAGGCAGTTTTGGGCCCTTTAGATACAATCTAACTACATTAGTGTCTAATTGATTGCTAACGGGCAAGGTGAGAGAAAAGAGCAAGGCAGCTCTAGTGAGCAGGTAACAGGATGTAGAAGGGTGGTCCAATCTATGACAAGAGGAAGTTCGAAAGTCCACCTACAAACTAGCTAACGTAGTAACAACAGAGAAGCAAAGATGCTATAAAAGTAGGTATAATATACTATAATCTAATTTCACAAACATATAGTGTTAATGTTTATTTCATGAACACTATATGTATGCACACACACACACACACACGCAAGCACGCACGCACGCACACACAATCACAAACACACACACAGTCCACATGTAACCCTCTACAAGTGATTGACAAAGAGATACATGCTGGAATATGGCTGACATTCCAATAAAATCCTGTTCCAGTGGGAGGCTTTAATGTTTGAATGCCTGGGGACAGTCTACAGAACTCAGCATGGCTGTAGATAAAGATTTGAACAACGTTACAACCTGTCTGTTGTGAAGGAAACATTACTGTGTGGCTGACATAGCAATAATACCCACCCATTGATTGGTTAATGATGTGGACATTTGACCTATGACCTATACTGCCCTAAAGGGCAGCATATCACCATGCTCTATGCATGTCCCCACTTGAAAAAGACTTCAACAGAGAAAGATACACAAGCGAAGCAAAGCTATTTTACAATGGAGGTAGTGTTCTCAAGACAAAGGCTAGGCTACGATGGCATTGCTGGTATGTGTCAAGCGTTTGACTGGATTTATCTCCTGATATGGATGAAATATCATATTTTCAATAATCTGATATTTTAATATCAATACTGGAGAACTGGAAACATGGAAGGCATGTCTTTATTTTATCGTTTGTAGGCATTTCAACATAGACTTCTTTTAAAAAAAAATAAAAAATAAAAAAAGGCTCCTATTGCTGTTTCAACAATTACATAAAATAATATTGGTCAATCATATTGTGATATCAATATAAATTAATTATCTTCTGCAGTACTCTGCAACAAATTTGTCTTCAAAGAATGCAAGTGATAGAGATCAGACAGATTGAGTCATGGTAGAAATAGGAGTAGGGAACCAACTTGAATCTGTCTTTGATCCAACACTGAACTGCTGCCACCTGACAGAAAAGGCCCCAAATAGTGTTGACATATCCAGGAAGGTTTATTTAAATGACTTAACTTGTCAAAATAAAGCAATTTAAAAAAAAGGTCCAAGGCTTACACCTCTACTTCACACTGCTTTGAAGTATGCGTGTTTTTTTTTTGGTCAAAGCGTGTGTTAAACTTAAAGGATTAAGGCACAGGTCTTCATTATGTCTGATTACTAGAGGAGGAGGACATAAACACACTTTTTTCAGCTTTCTAAAACATATAATAGAATATATAAAACATAGAATAAAAGACTATCCCTGTTGTAAACATGGCCAAAATGGACAGTCTATCACCAGAGGCTAGCGTATGTAATTTGTGTGTGTGTGTGTGTGTGTGTGTGTGTGTGTGTGTGTGTGTGTGTGCGCGTGCATGTGTGTGTGCATCTGAGAGACTAACCATACTCTTCTCTAAGGTGGTCAGGAATGTGGGGCTCAAAACCCTCCTTCTCTGGGACTTCCTCGAAGTCGTCCTCATCCTCATCATCCTCCTCACCTTCTGCAGCCACCCTAGTCTGAAGAAACAAGAAATGCATAGCTGCAATAGCATTGACAACATCCCATACGATACACTTTATTTATCCCCAAGGGGAAAACAATCACACAACCTCACAGAGACATGTGTGTTACATCACATTCCAAGAAGGCATAATCATTGCTCCGTACACAATATATAAAAGGTTAAAACGCTGCGACGGGACATTTGATGTCAGCGTTGAAACCGTAGGAAAGTGTAACAAACAACAGGGCTACCAGAGCCTAAAAGAAAACAATTCACATATTGGCAATTTTAAAAAGTGGACGGCACAAATTACTTCCTAAAACGTACTTTGGAACATCTAAGCATTATTAGACACCACTAAAAACAGTTGTCAATTGAATAAATATACTATGCAATGGATGGCGTGCTATGTTCACGTATAATCCAGCTTTTTTCTGGTTCTGACTGACTAACACTTCCTGTGTAAGTGTCAGGTGGCAGGAAGTAAAAGTAAGTAAAAAGACACCCGACAACAGAACTGAATGCTACATTTTAAAGAATGACATGCTTGAAAGCAGCACAGCTTGCTTGGCCCACAACACTGAGATGTGTGAAAAGAAATCCCCAAGGCAACTAACTAACTCATGTTGTGTTGGGCCAAGCTGTGTTCTCTTCTCTATTCCCATTTGTGCCATCCTTCTCACGGGCTTACACTACTGTGTGTGTATGTGTGTATGTGTGTGTGTGTGTGTGTGTGTGTGTGTGTGTGTGTGTGTGTGTGTATGTGTGACATGTGATGAGCTGCTATCAGAGCTAAGCACAATTTATGGTTTTTAATTTTCCGGGAAGGTAGTTAACTATTGGCTGGGCTACAATGCAGAACAAACCACTCAGATATGCACAGGGGTCATAACGGAAGTGTGTGTGTGTGTGTGTGTGTGTGTGTGTGTGTAAATATGTACATCAGTAATTGCCTCGCCTTTATATGCAGAGGGCATGCAACCAAAATACATTTACAGACAGTCTACCAACATCCTAGTGATTAGTATTATGAGAGGCTGTAAAACCTAATGCCACCACTAACTGTTCATTCCGGGCCTATTTGTCATTAGTGTAAAACACTTTTTATGTATTTGTCTCTATGGGTGTGTGAGCCATGCGAGTGTAGAGGTGCGCGACAGGAGACCACTGTGGTGATGTTGATAAAGGATATTAGAGAGCTAAATATGAGTGCATAAATGTAGATGATAATGTCTGCAGGAGCACACAGGGCAAAAAGGTGCACACATACATACACACACTGTGATGACCCTGATGTGTTCCCCGAGCCGCTGCGCTACGCTCTTAGTGAATTGCGCTAGCGCGAACAAGGTAGACACAGATAAATGAACACTAACAGGTGAGCTGAAAGTAGAGGTGTGGAAAGGTATGAGGAAGTGAACCCCTGCGTGACTCCACTGTTTTCTTTTCATGATCCAGGAAGGTCTCAGACCGACCGTCTTTATGGTATTTCCTTGATTCTGTGACTTTAACAGTTACCATGGACTAATTTCGCCTATGTATGATTTGTTTGATTTGATTTGTTTAATTAAATATGCGCATTAAGTTGCTCGATGAAAGACCTTATGGTTATGTAAATGCATAAGTATTGTGTATGGTTGACTAACCTAACCCATGTTAGATAAAATAAAGGAAAATTAATTCTCTGGTAGGCACGTCCTACCTGGCACCCCATGAAGTCTTAAAAAAAACGTTACAACACACACGCAACAGATCTAGAGTCCTTGACTGACTATTGTGTTGTGTTGATTTACATCCTGGTGTTGATTAGCAACGTAGAAGATACTGACAGACTGACGTACAAAACAAGACAGTGAGTATTTTTACATGCACAGCTCGTTTGTATACTTTTTGTAAGATTCCCGTTGTGGCACTGCCTCCCATCAAGGTTTTCAATATGTTCACATCTCTCGTTAGATATACATTAAAGTCATCTCCTCGTCTGTCCAACAGTGTGTTGAGGACATTGTAGTCTACCATCCGTAAACACCCAAAATACTATTGTTTATGGATTTGCGTGTATTTCCAGAAGGATGTGGCATGAAAATCGGACCTTTTAATTCACCCACCCAAAACATGGTTACGGTGCTTACATGGCAAGTTTACACTGGATAAGGATTGGGTTACTTAGGTGAAATATTTGCGACTGTGTGCCTGTGTATGCGTATGTTTGGGGCTCAGACAGTAAACAGTGGTCGAGAGCTTCTCTGTCCATCATCCTTATATGACATGGGGATGCTGTATAATTTGTGCAATATATACAGTATCTAACTGAGCATTGGGCAAAGATCCTGACTTCTAATCTCCTGACTGATAACATGCAATATTGCTGAAAATAACATACCCAAAGTGAATAGAGTATATCTCCACAACTACAAGGGCTATACATGTAATCTTGGTACCAAAAGAAAGATAACACCTGTGAGATTGTTGTGCAGGTGAAATAATAAGGGGATGCTACTGGGTCAGAGTGAATAAAGCTAGAACACAGCATCAATGGAAGATTTAATTTCCGCCTGTTTTGGAGTGAATAACACCTAGGGCATTATCAGTTGGTAGTGCCTATAGCATTATAGGGCCATAGCACGACATCTGATGAGGGCCTGGGTCAGGATTTGATGGCAATAAAGTGAAGTACAGCACAGATAGAGAGGTTTTAGTAAAGATATGTTTAGGCAGAGTTTCCAAATAAAAACAATAAATCCAATGCAAACCCATGCGAAAATGACTGTGTACAAACGTGATGAGACACAAACAGGTGAATATCTCAAAACCCATTGTTCAATTTTAACATTTGACCCCTCTCTATTGAAAGGTCAGGGTGAATAGAATTGAATGACACCAGATGGCGATGAAGACTGTGTTCTGATTGAAGGCAGTTGACCTATTTCCTGTGAAACCCTCTCTTACCTACTATACATGATTGTAAACATAATTGTGAGGTTTCAAAAGGGTTATGGTGGTTTTATGCGATCAAACAACTTTGATGACACAAACAACAAAGCTAAGATATAATTTGTAGTTGTAACTGCAGAAAGTGAAGTTTGTTATTGATGGTTTTTGGCGAGTTTTGGTCAGAGGTGGTTTAGATTTTTGGAATAAGCAGAGTTAGTATCACTAGAGAGATATGTAGGATGAACATAGTGTCACATGATGTGAAAAAGATCGCTATTGCTGTGCAAGTGCACGTATACAGTTATGAAATACATAACTCTTGTTGTTACATTCTTATTATTTTGTTTGGGGTTGGAATTGTGTTTCATTTAGCTATCAATGGTTATGATAGACTAAAAGTTGAGAATTTAATCGTTCTAGGGGTGTGTCACATGATTGCTTTCTCATATGGCAAAATGCCTTACGACGTATTTGCTTTTGGGAGTGGGGGTTTCCTACATACGGGTCATCTCGGGATGAACTCTTGACTTTAAGACTTTGATAAACTTTTTCACTAGGGGACCCATTTATGGTTGTTCTTCACCAAAACCTGAGAATGTTTCAATACTTTTACCACCACCGTTTACCACCGTTAATGATGCACTAATTCTTTTGTTAGCACTTTTCAGCTTCTGTTCTTGATACAAAATAATGCAAGTGAATGAGGAAGTGGCACTAATTCTTTGGCCCCTAAAGTAGAAATAAAATTGCCAGGTGACAGATGTTTCATTGTGAAAACAAACTCTGTGGACATGATCTGAAATGTGATTGAGTCACTCTCCCTTAAGAATTACTTTGTACAGTCTAAATTATTGTTACAAGGATATTTTCAGGTAAAGGTCCTACCTAGTGCAGCTTTAAACCTACAGTCAATATCAGCTAAATACATTTGATACTTAAGTACTGTTATGATCAGATACTTAAAGACTTTTACTCAAGTGGTACTGTAATGGGTTACTTGTAATGAGTCATTTTCCTAGTAAGGTATCTCTTTTACTCAAGTATGGTTTTTAGGTACTCTATACACCACTGGTGTGTAAAAATGTATTTTTCCAGTTGTCTACTAAGCCAGGCCAGTTGGTTCTGATCAATGACCTCGAGCTAAGAACTGATCGCCCTGCACAGTGAAAAACCTGCCCTAACATCATCCCTTTTCTTCCTGTGCCTTTCTATGTCTTTAATTCACCTTAATTCAGCCTCGATAACATCAAGCTGCTGTCTGGCCTGCATGGCATAGCTGTACGTCTTGTGGTTCTTGGGCCAGAATTAGCTTTCCCATGAAAACATTCTGCTGACGGGCCAAAACCTGGCTAAAATATGGATCCTGTTCTGGTTGCATATGGGGAAGGGGAGATGTTGCTTTACATTATAACAAAGGTTTGGTTCATACTTTTGGTAGTTGGGACACAGAAGAAGCATTTGGTTTTAAACAAAGCAATACAACATTTCCTTGGGGTTGATGAAAACTGCATGCTGTGCAGTGTAATAAACAAATTAGATGTTTTAGTTTATTATTGACATGTTTTAAGCAGGTGGCATGTAATGAATGTGCTAGAACATTCAACAAGAGTGACCTGGCCAGGAATTGAGCAGATAAGCAATCTCAGGAAAACCTGTACTTTTACCAAAAATGCATTCACAACTACCCAGGGGATATTTTAGGGGAGTATATGTCATATTTTCTTTTTACCTGAGAGTATGTTTTACAAATGTCCTTTTCCAGGACATGTATTCAAAACAGAAATAAACAAGCCATTTTCAATAGTACAACTGTAAAAGCTTTCTTGATGTACTTGTCTATTCTTTGCTGACAGTTGATATAAGGCAGAATCTAATGCTTCCTTACAAAAATATGACATACTATATGTAAAAATGTAACCGGCGTGTTAAAATCTGCTGATAAAAGCAGGAATGGCTAAGGGTAACTAAAGGAACAAAGCTCAGGTAATGTCCAGTCAACATTAAAAGGTAACAAATGTTATGACAATCACAACATTTTGGGACACTGCCTGGGATTTAGAAGCCAACAAACCACCCAGCTCTACCACCTCGACACTCAGTGTTCACACCTCTATTCCTCTCCCCGTTGTCTCCTTTCAAGTTAAAAGGACTCTTGAGAAAAAGAAGAAATGATCCAGAAATATCTAAGGGTGCCAAATCAAGACAACAATTTTCCTGACTTAATTTGTCTCTCAGCAAGTTTGATGGTTGTGCATTTAAAAACCCATTCAATCTTATAAACCAAAAATTAAATGTAGTCGTCTGTGATGAGCATGCAGTGCACCTGCTATTTATATGCTAATGTAGACTCTGCCCGCCAAGGTCTGGCAAATTATTACCGTACACCCATAAGTCAGGTGTACGCCTGCAAAGGCATGGGGGAGGGTGGAGGTGTGAATTAACCGTCACACACTGAAGAAAGGAGAAAAAGGAGCAGGTGGGGGAAGAAGAATGACAATAAAAAGACGATGAAAGGAAAGAGGCAAGTAAGTACAAAAGACAAAAAAAATGCAAGGAGGTGAAAAAGCCTGAAGTCTTCTTCATTGTTTCTCCCGACAAGTTAATATAGCTCTCCCATTGGGCTCACACGCACAAACTAACTACATTATTTCAGTCTCCATTTAAAGCGATTCAATGCAGAAAAGCTATTTAGAATTTTCAGGGCACTAAATTGCCAACATAAGACAATTATTTCTACTTTCTGTGAGAAGCAACGACAGTTAGGACAGATCCGTCGGAAAGTTATAAATCAATCAGTCCGGCGTCAATATAAATATATAACATAATAAACATTCCAACATATCCATACATGACAATTTACTAATGAATTCTAACAAATTATAGATTTTTGCATTGATTTTGAATACATTTTTGTACATTCATTTAAGTAATCATAGCATAACATATTGAAGTTTCCGGTGTAGTGTGGCCAACATGACATCACCTCAACCGTGCGGGGATCAGTTAATATAAAACTATACATAACAGAAAAGCACTACTGCAAATTTCTACCACTTAGTGTTTTGTCCATTCTGTGTTTCCAGAAATTATCTAAATATCTAGAACTGAAGGAATTCACCTGGCTTTAAAACTGTCCAGAAATTCCAGCTTTACCATATAACAAATAACAATCTTTCCCTTGCAAAAAATATATTTTATATATATTTATAGATATTTAGCATATTTAGCAAGGGAATCAATTCACCAACATCTACTGTATTCCTTTATTCCTCACCTCTCCTAATTTCTATACCTCCATCATTTGAGTCCCAGCACCTGCAATACTCCAGTAATCTGGAAACCAGTGGCTATGACATGTAAGGTGACATTTCTATTCTACTAACACAGCCTGACAGGTCTATTAGCTGGCCCTAGGGGCACCTATTCCACAACACCTACCCAAACCCATTTGATAATAATGGGCTGTGTGTGTGTGTGTGTTTGTGTGTATTGAATGATACATTTTGGAAAACTGAATGATACATTTTGTATTCAGTACACTACAAGCCTATTGTGCGAAGACTGACTAAATGTGAGTCAATCTTAACCCTTTGTAGAAAAAGTTGAATCCGGTATTTTCTATCCAGCATGTATCGGCCATTAGAATATGGAAATCTTAGCTTTTAATCTGAGATCACCACTCAATGGCTTGTTTGTTGGCAGTGTGTATTTTTTTATTTTACAGAGCTTGGCCAACAATATGAAACTTGATGTTTCAGCCACCAGAAACATAATAGTAATAACAAAATAACAAAATAGACTTAAAGGGGAACTGTCATGCTTGTTTATTTTCTAATGCTTCATTTGTGTTTGTGTTTGGCCATTTACATTATTGATCTCGGTTGCGTTCTCCATTGGTCCAAATAGGCCCAATAATGTAAATGGTCCAACTTTCCCATGATTTTTGTGTTTCAATTTTTTCCTACATCAGCCACTGAAGTCACAAGCTACCATAGACTGTAAAGGCTACTGAGCTAGCACAATTACTGTAGGATACCCTTATACAGTCTAAGGTGGCACCTAATTTATATTTTGAGTGCAACAAATGTATGTAGCCCGCATGTGCAAAAGAGCAATAACAAAGATGTTACATGTAGCTCATTGTTGTGCAGAAGTAAACATGGAAGTCAGTGTTTACGGTTTCATTTGATGCAAGTGGAAGCCAGATGATAATGAGGACGAGGATAAAGAGAAAGAGAGACACAAAAAAAGAAGAGCAGAAAGTGTCGACCTCAGACACATCATATTTAAAATTTGATTGTGGAAGCAACTAATAAAAAGAGTTCAGTTGTCAGTGAAATCTGATCAACAGAACTATCATATACATGTATAACACATGTAACGATATCATATACAGCGAAGCTAGTCAGCAAGAAGGATGAGCTACCGTGAGTGAATGAGCCATGGAAGAGACCATCAATGTACGGGGGGGGGCACAATGTTTTTAAAGGGATATATTTTATATTTGTGTCAAGTGAATCTTCATTTTGAGTACATAATCCTGGTAGAACATACCATATCTTGGATGGTATGAACCGTACCACTTAAAGCGGATAAATTCAAAATTAAGGTGGAAGTAGACAACTTTTCAACTTTTCCCACCCTAGCATTTCCAAGTGGTATTATTTTTGCGCCGCTGTCGCAAAGACAAACCGGATCGCTTTCCGTTTCCTCAGAGCCTAGCAACCACAAACAACGCAAGACGCGCATTTGTTTGGAAATCTCTGCAAAGAAACAATCAACACTTTGGAAATAAGTTAACTTATTTCATGTTAACTGAAGAGGTAAAGTTAAATTGTCATAATTTTAGATCTAAATTGAACAGGCAAAAGTAATGATGTAATGATGTGCATTGCATAGTAATACCATAGTTTGAGTATTGCTTGGCACAAACAAGTATCGGCAGCAGGGGTTGGCGTCGGGGTGGAGGGCAGAGTAGAAGAAAACATTAGGAGGAAAACCGTGAGTTTATTCATTCATTTAGTCTATAATGGAAGAAGTCTGTTTGTATTCATAGAGTGACTCCCTCATTCTCAGCACAGAATTGTGACGAATGTTGATCTAGAGTGACATAAAAGTCACATGAATTCCGATATGATCTGTATCTGATTTAGGACCACATATGAAAGTGGCCCAAATCATAATTGAAAAGATCAGATTCCATGTGATTTGTGCTGTTCACACTGTTATGAAAAAAACAGACCTGAGTCACATATGACTCAAAATTAGATTTTTTGTTTGTCTGAACGTAGCGAGGGAGCACTTATTGAAAGGCACTGAGTAGTATTTGAACTACTAATTTACCCTCACCAATTACTAACTTGAGGGTAAGGTACAAATAACTAGTTTGAGAAAAGCTTTTTTTTTTTATCCATTTTGACTTACTTAGTTTATTGAAAGTTTACACTTTAGAAGATAGCTAAAAAGTCAATATCAATAGTCACTAACGATATAGTAAAAATAAGTTACTTTGGTTTAGATAAATAGATCTCTTTTTCACATACTGATGTGTGCCAGAATGTTGCATCATGCTAAAGATGCAAAACAACAAATTACCCCATTACTGACACGCTGGAAATGACTGTACTCAATAGCCAAGAGAGTTGCATTTTCTGCAAGCTTACCTTTCTCTCTCTTCTCCATCATTAAGTCTTTCTGAATCTACCTGTCTCTTACATACACTACTCTGTCATTCTCTTAACACTCCCCTCTTATTTCCCTCACCCACTCCTTGATCCACTCTCTCTCTCTCTCTCTCTCTTTATTCCAGGGACAACTACACTGAGAGGCTAAGAGACAATCCAATCCTGAGGCATGTCAGCAGGCCGATAGAGAGGCGGCCCAGTAATGGAAGGCCTTTAAGGCTAAAAAGGAAAAGCTAATTATGATAAAGGGGCTCTAAGTTATGTCGTTATCACAGTGCAGGGGCTTGCTGGTGCGGGAAGAGTGGGCCCTGACAGTGATAACCATGCAGAAGGAGATGCACAGTACTCTGTCAATGTCACACGCCTCTGGTTTACCTAAAGATGGATTTACACTGTACCACTTTTGGGGAGTGTTTTTTCTATCTTCAATTATTGAAAAAGAAATAATGCACCGTCAAAGGATTTAAACTGGTGTTGTATATACTATCATGGTATTTTAGAAAGATGCTTATCCTACTGAACATTTTGAGTTTGGGTTAACTCATTGCTTGCATAATTTGTTAGCGTTTTAACTAAGATAGTTAGCGAATACAGCAGCAGACTAGAGATGCTATACAAGATACAGACCTAGCCTGACCATTCACTGTCAAGCAATGGGTGCAATAATGTGGCGGATGGTTTGAGCATTTGTATGAAAGATTTCAGCTAACTTCTCTTGCCGCTTGTTGTCTCCCTCTGTCGATTTGACTGTTAATATATTATGCATCATGTCTGTTCTCTGCTATCTCCCCATTCCCAAATGTTTCCTCTATTAATATTTCCATATTTCCTGTCTAACTCCCCAATTCCATTGCAAGCCCAATGGGAGCTACATAAATGAGTAGACACGTTTAAAGCAGATAGGGCAGTAGAGATATGAGATGTTAGCAAGAGACAGCCATAAAGTAGTGTAATTTATCAGTTGAAGCAAATATAAATGTATCCAAAGTCGATTTAAATAAGCTGGAAACTGGCATTAGGTTGGGATATCTAACGGTGATCAACCTGTTTGGTATGGGAGTTAAGTCTGACTCGCAGAACCTGATAAGGATTTTATCACAAACACGCACACAACTTATACATAACCCCAAAAACTCCCCCGAAATGACTGATGATTAAATAATTTTGTCAAATTGTTAAATAGGTGAATAACGTGATTTTCCCTAAGGGAAAAATCAACAACTAAACTGAAAAATTACAAATTAAGTTTCAATGTAAATCAAAAAGGTAACATAAAAGCCTAAAGAACAAATCCAATTAAATAATTCAATAGACTTTTTGAATGATTTTAATATATTCACATCAGCATGAAACTCATCGCAATTAAGTTAAGTTACACAGTCAACAATGCACAGCAGTGTTATTTAGATTTGTATGAATAACCAAACACTGTTCTTTTTTTATACTAATGGATGGCAATGATAAAATGCACTCAAGTTGGAGGCCTGTTTCAACTGAAGCGGGTGAAACATAGGATTCTTCCACTGGGTATGACAAGTAGTAGATCATCTACATTTAGTAAATGCTTTTGGAAATAATAATAATAGATGAATTCATCTACTATGGTCCTATAGCAGATCCCATATGCTGGATCTACTATAGGAGATACTTTAAAATAATAGTTTTATATCTTAAAATTAATTTGAACAGTCCCTCCCAATCCTAAACAGCTGCTACTTTCCTAAATAATGACCTTTAGTGACAAGACGATATATAAACTAGGGTTTATTATAATCATGTCATATGGAATTTTATCCATATATCTAAAGGTGAATGGATCTATTTGGTATATGAAATGTATGTGATATGGTGCATTTCCTTCAACAACAAGCCAGTTAAAGAAAATAATGTATATACATTATCAGCAGCTTTGGTGTCAATAGATAAATAGCATTCACAGTAAGCTTCCACGGTTTACCAGAAAGGAGGCCCTGGGTGGTCTGCTTAAAACAGCTCATGTTCTCATAGCTCCCTCTTGTGGTAAGTAGAGTGCAGTACAGTCAAGTTTCTAAAGTTGTTATGCTCTTATTTGTCTGAGTATGTGCAACTCCATAAGTGTCTCATGTAGGTATGAAAAGCACATAAAAATGTGCACAAAGGTTGCCATGTGTGTCAACTGCTTGCAATGCCGGCAAAACAGTTGATTTAAATAAACTGCTTCCTCCCATCTCATACTTCTATACAAGAGTTGGTATGAACAAATATACAGCCATGATTTGAATATTTGTTGCAACATTTTTACTGAATGCCAGTGCCAGCAAAATGTTCCCATCAAAAATCAGTGATCTTTGAATCTGTATTTTTTCTACAATATTTTCTACTACTGTGAACTAACATAACATATTAAATGCACAGCAAACATACTTTCACCATCTGCTTTATGTATAACCGATAATTATTTTCTGTTATT
The DNA here is from genome assembly GCA_030340625.1 of Merluccius polli. Taxonomy (NCBI): domain Eukaryota; kingdom Metazoa; phylum Chordata; class Actinopteri; order Gadiformes; family Merlucciidae; genus Merluccius; species Merluccius polli. The sequence goes on from JAOPHQ010000575.1 coordinate 210,462, forward strand.
TTGTTTATGTATTTTGGAATAATGACTCACCACTTTTCGTATCCTAGTCTTGTAGTCAATGTGGAGCAATTTTTCTTTCTTCAAGAGAAACGCTAACGTATTTTTCAGATCGAGTGCTCTCCTTAATAACTGCTGCTGCTCAGGGCCTATCTTGGTGAAGACCTGCATAGACAGATAGTAAAGTTAGAGAGACAGTTACATAGTTACAGACAGTACAGTTAGAGAGAGTTACATAGTTACACAGACAGCACAGTTAGAGACAGTCACACAGACCGTACAGTTAGAAATACAGTTACATAATAACACGGACAGTATAGTTAGAGAGACAGTTACAACACACTGGTGGTAACAGAACCTAGTGGAGCTCCAAGTTTTTGCTACAGGAGACGCTAACTTTGGTCATTCAAGAGGTGTAAGTAATAAAATGTGGGCTTTGCATGCGCTCTCTCTCTCTCTCTGTGTGAGAGAGAGAGAGAGAGAGAGAGAGAGAGAGCGTGTATGTGTCTGATGTGTAGAGATAAATAGGAAGTGTGTACTAACTTGTACCCAGCTCTCTACAGCTGGCAGATGTTTAGTGGTGATCAAGCGATGGAGGTCAATTAATGTGGAAACCACGGCCTCGTTATCTTCCGTCTCTTTAACCTGGAGGTCTGAGAGAAAGAGGGAGAGGAGCAGTGAGTACATGTAGGAGGACTAAAAGAAGTTGTGCCCCATCTTCAACAGAAATGTGTGGCCTATCATATAACATATGATATATTGTAAGAAATAAAACATCTATTCTATGACCATGTGAGAGATATGAATATCATCACAATAGATTTGGTTTACATTTGGGTTATTGTACTGTAAATATAGTAAGGTAACACAGTGGAAAATGTTGATTTGTTATGTTATGTTACGTTATGTTGAATTGTATTCATATTAATGAAATAGTTGTACACACAGGAAAACTAAAGAAATGCATGCATGGAAACAATTCAAACATCTGAGGCATTCAAACACAATTGTGATTAGGATTAATAAAATGTTATAATACATGATACACACCGGACTCTACGCTGATGTCCAGATTGTATGAATGAGAGATGAGACCAGAATTTCGAATGAAAACATCCTCATCAGGAACATCATCCATCTCGGTCTCCTCCTCGTCTCCACCAGCTTCCTTTCCCTCACAATCTTGGTTAGTTTTTATCGCTGTTCCTTCCATTACCACCGTCTCTGGTGAAGGTTTTTTTTCCATCCTAGGGTCCAGACATTTCTTCTCATATTCCTCTTCTCTTCTCTCATTGCTTCCTCTATTCTCCTCCATCTCCTTCCATAGTGCTCCCTCAGCCGTAACACTCTGGCTTGTGCAAGGCAGTTCATCCTCTATCCTATGTCTGTGAGCCGGATCCAGGCTGCCCAGGGCTACATCTCCGAATGACAGTTGGTCTGAGAGTCCAAACTCGTCAGGAAGCAGCAGCTCAAGACAAGACTTCATCTCGATCACAGTTGTCTCAATTTCTTGGTAGGACTCTGAAAGTTACAAAAGAAAATTAAGAGTTTCCTTTGTTATGACTGGAGCTTGTTGTAGCCTCATCCATATTACCGTTAAAACATGTTTGCTAAGCTTTCAAATAGGAACTCTCTTAGGTAGAAATTGCCTAATCTCAGTCTCTTCCATTCATTCGTACTATGTTTCAATGCGACTTGTCCTGACCATCTGATACCCAGAGCAGGTTAAGCCATGCAGCATCTCCAAGAAACTGAAGACAAGACTCTCACAGAACTGTCACTCACAGAAATGTATGTAGCTCTGGTGCAACCTCAGTCGAATCAGGTTTATTCAGTCTGACCACTGAGCAATTGTTGTATTGTATATTTCACTACAGGTCTATTTTTCTACAAATACTGTCTGCAAATCAAAACACATCAGCAAATCTGTGTTCCAGATTCTCTGCACGGAAAGGCTGGCTCTACAAGACTAGCAATTGCTTAATTTTTGTAATTGCTTTCGGTCATCAGATTCACAAAGAAAAGAAAAGAAAAAGATATACTGAAACATGTAATATTCACCTTCCATCTCTTGAGCAGCTGTCTCCACCCTATCTCTGTAGATCCTTTCCATCCTCCTCTGTCTCTCCTCTACTTGGGTCCTCTCTGCTACAGTCCTGGCCTCCACATCATTAAAGTCAACCTAATAGAGACAGAAGGCGCTTCACTCGTAAGTCATAACACCATGAATGTTGATACTTTTCAAAAGATATTGTCTAGTGATTATGGATGGAACACACTGTGACAAACTAGATGTGATTTTCATCTTAGAAACTAAGTCTAACTAAGTCCTACAAAGAAAAGCGAAAAAAAAAAAAAAAAAGTTCCCCCAAATTGCCTGTCTCACCTTCTTGACGTGTTTCAGGAAGTGGTATCCCAATGCCAGCTTCTTGTAGGCTGATCCGTATGTAGCTTGCCACGATTGGACAGTTTTGATAGCAGATATCTTTAGTTTCTTGGCTACCTCTTTCGGAGGTGGAAGAGGTTGATCTGAGTCAGTTTCAACTGTTAATTCTAAAAACTCCTAAAAGAGGAAAGAAGTGGGTGAGCAAGAAAAAGAAAATAAAGGTGATTCGGATGGATTTCTAATCAAATGACACATCATGTTCCCTTTAGATGGACAGCAACACTATAATGCAATGTGGGAGAATAAAAATAAGTTACGATATGAACTTGGAATTGAACTAAGATGTCTTTGTTTGCAATATTTATGAACATCAATTACACAAAAAATGTGATAGTTGAGGATTTTGAGGATTCCATGTGTTCTGTAATTGATTCATTTACTTTGTTTTTAACAATAACAGAAATAATTCACTGAGTTTAAAAATTAAAACATGAATCATCAACTTATTGCAGCTACATCATGTAAGTTCAGGGTCATCAGTAACCCTTTGGCCCTACTATTATACAGTACGAAGTGCAAAGTGTATAAAGGATATGTAACTTTGAGTTACCAAACTTCTAATTAGGAAACTAGGCCTAGTTACTGGCAATGACTTCAGTACCTGGAAGTTATCCACAAGACGAGTTCTGAATTGGTGTGACCTGGAGAAGAGTTCACTGGCTATCTGGAAGGCTGATAGTCGGATTTCTGCATGTTCTTTATCAAGTTGTGCCATCACAGAGTGGTATACATGGTCTACATAGTCATTAGATAGTCTGGACCATAGTATTTGAGAGAAACACCAACAAGAGCAAGAAGGAAAAAAGAAAATAGAGATACATTAGTATTTCTTTTGTATTAAAGGCAACATTTTTTTCAAGAAGGAAATTAGCAGTTCAATTGTCATGAAAATAAATCATCAGTTTTTAATCATAGAAACATACTTGCAGATCTTCTTGATTTCCTTCATCTTCTCCTGGTTGAGCTGTTGCTGTCCAGACGTGGTGAGCTCCTCCACCAGTTCGGACAACTTGTCTCGTTGTGCCAGGTCCATTATGAATAATTAACCCTGCATAGAAACCCATTAGTTGGTAGAGTGTAACTTTGGTCTCCTAAGCCATTTTAATGAAATACATTCACAACATCCAGGTAAGCTATGTTGCTCAAATCAATCAGTGGGTGCGGATCGCCCATGTATGTATAAACATACATGTATATAATATATACATGTATGTATATATACATACATGGATGTATATAATATACATCCATGTATGTATGTATATACATACATGTATATAAACATACATGTATAAATACATACATGTATGTATATATACATACATGTAATACGTGTTTATATATACGTATGTTGTTTATATACATGTATGTAAGGTAAGACAATGTAATAGTGTTATTAGCTGTATATTCATTAGGTTGCCCATGCTACAGTGTTAGCTACAGACATAAACAAATACTGAATAAACATCTATCCATCGATATTACAGTAGAGACGCTAAAAGAAGGAAAGGAAATGTTAATTACCAGTTCCGCTATATGGTATTTGTATTTTTGGAGAATAATCCCCTCATTCAAACAAGATATGGTTATTAATGCTTGACATTTCTAGATCTATATATTAGTCCCACTCAGGTCCCACTGGCTCGGCTCTTCTGCTTCTGCGCAGAGCTGACCAATCACGTCATTCGTCTCGCCGGGCGCTGTCCTCGCGAGACTCGCCGTGGGCGGTGCATGAATTCAAACGTATGAAGCGCTAAACTGTTAGCTAACGAAGTGTGTTTAAAATATGTTTTGTTGATGTTGATCTGCTTTAGGTAAGACAATAACGCGAAGTCTGTGTTTGTGTAGAGTATTAATTGTATTGTGATCATTCATGTTAAGTAACTATTTAGTTCAGAATTCAAACGTTAGCCAGTCACCCAGAGCTCGCGCTGGTAATGTCGTTGATATTATAATTATCGTTGTATTGATGTTATCCATGTGGTAGTACATTATATTGTATAATAGCCATCCTCTATGATACATTATAGCCTGTTGCTATAATAGGCTGCTACACAAATGCTAATTTGTTGGAGCAGTTCATTCTTACACACCAAAATGAAATGTGTTTAAACGTCACCTAATCACACCTTGATTCACTACAGTGAATATCTACACAACACACACTGGGAGTGGGGCGTAGAAAATGGTCATAGCCTAGATTGCCATGGTAACAATTTGAGATGATAATCAGATGTTACCATAGTCAAACACTGTGTGTAACTCATTATGTGTGTGTATTGTTTTGTTTCATTTTCTTTTTGACTTAGCTGCCGAACATTACTGAGACCCAGAGCACTGCTAGCAAAATGGCTGAAGCGGAGAAGGAGATGCAGAGGCTGAGGAGACAGTTGAAGGAGAGCGAGGAACAAGTCCAACGGGCCGCTCACGCAGGCCTTGACCTGCTGAAGCAGCAGGTAGAGCTGCAGACCACACTGGAGGAGCAGAGGGTGGAGATGACCAATGCTATAGAGGTATGAAGAATGTAATTAATATTATGGCTTCCCACAAAAGAATTATCTAACAGTCTTCCAGAACGAACATCATTTATTGTCGGAAATTAAAAACAAATAGGTCACATTTTTATGAAATGACCAGTAACTTTGCAATTTGTGCTCTCAGATACTGGAGCAAGAGAAGTATTCTCTTCAGAGGGAGGTGGAGCTGAAGGTCCAAATGATTGACTCTTTAAAGTCTGAGTACGACTATACAAGCAGCCAGCACACCCAGCACCTTGAATGGCAAGAACTTTTAACACAGACTCATACCACGGAAGTAAACAGTCTAAAAAGTCAGGTAAGTGCTATCCTTCACCTATAATGGACACTATAGCTAGAAGAGAAGTTAAAATTAATTTAAGAGACCCCATTCTAACTTAAAATCTCTCCATGCAGATCACAAGACTGCAGGCAGATCTAGAAGAAACCCAGTTAAATGAGAAACAGCTGAAACATAAACTTGAAGTCCAGGCGGAAACCCTAAACCAAAAGATGGAGGAGTTCAGTGCCCTGAATGACCAAAAGCAAGATACAGTTTCCTCTGAGATTATGGAAATGCAAATGAACAGAATGGAGCTGCAAAGCATTAAGGTAACCTAAATAACAGTGTGTAACATTACCAAAGCTATCATATTTAAACAATTGGCTGTGAGTAGTGAATGTTGTTAGTTATGTTGGTTAAGATAGTTGTTCTTGTGTGTATTCCCAGGCCGAATTCCAAATGTCGCTACAGGAAGCTCAGTACAAAGAGCAGCAGATGGAGCTTACAAATGGCAGTCTGAAGCGTCATCTCAAGCAAATAACAGAGGAGAAGGAAGAGAGGGAGAAGGAAGCAGTTTCATTGTTCAATGCACTGGGGGTAAGCACAATGTTGTATAGTTGTATATGTGGCATGGCATAATCTAAAGAAGGTCCAATCTAAAGCTGCTGTAGGTAAGATTTGAGAGTTGTAATTAGAGAGCAGAAAAGAGCCATATTGTATAACTAATTGACCCAAAAACATCCCGTCCCTCTCTGCTCCCTGCCTCCCATCACTTCTGTGTCTTTGAGAAGTGTTGCATTTCATGTACCTGTGATTGAAACAATCAGGGAAGAGATGCCCTTATTGGTAGAATGAGCAGCGAGCGGTCTAAAATCTAAATTGGCTCATACAGACGGAGGCACAGTCAACTCGAAACATATTCTCACAACGCATTTCAATCAGTGACAGATGCCATTTCTAACAAATTTAATTATTAATTTAATTATTATTACATTATTACAAATAATAGTTCTTACATTTTACTTTCAGCACCTTTAACTTATTTATAACATGTTGATGTTTTAAGGTTGTACCTAAAAAATCTAAACAAAACTGCACTTCAATGGGCAGTTGGCCATCTCACACAATTATTTCCTCAGGTTGCACTCCTCAAACCCTTTTTACTAAAAATGTAAGGTTAGGAACCAAATCTTTAGTCCTTTGAACCATCACGCTTCTATTGTGCTTGCAGGGATGCTAGACTTATGAAAAAAAAGATGACTAAAGATGAGTCACACAGAACTCCGCTTTCTCTCTCATTCTTTAATAGAAATCCCGTGAAGTTAACCAGGAACTGCAGGTGCAGTTGGATCAAGTTCTACAGCAGGCCCAAGACCCAAACAGTAAAGGAAATTCGCTGTTTGCTGAAGTAAGAACCAATTGAATTATTTATTTTGGTTCCTGACATGGTTAAGAATTTTGGTTAGCTTTTTAACTGGCTATATTGTTTACAACCCACATATGGAGGCCTTTTCCAGTATGTTCCACCTGGTCAGACACTGATAGATTTTGTTTTAATTTGCTCTTTTACAAATTGTATGTAACGAATATTATATAATATCACAAAGTATTCAAAATTAAAATACTAAAGAACTGTTGGAATACCAACCTGACAAATTAATACCAGAATATTCTGATATTTAAGGCTAGCCCTAGTTCTATATATTTATATATTTATCATTTTTTAATCCAAGAAAAAAACACTCGGTTCTATAGCTAGGCTAGCCCTTGTCGAATCATATGTTGGTTGTAAATGTTGAAATGTTGTAAATATTAGTTCATATTTATTTTGTAGTTATCTCATGTTACTTTTATAATTCTTAGACGTGTTATTGTTTTGATTTGACTACTGTTTCTCTTGTAAAGCACTTTAAGCTGCATTTCATGATATGAAAGGTGCTATATCAGTAAAGCTTATTATTATTATTGTTATTATAACATATTACATATGCTGCTTTTTATCAACCACTAATATAATTGGCAACAATGAGATGGAATAAGATTTGCACAGGAAATCAATTAAAACAACATGCAATTCTTTGTCAGTAAGACAGGATGTTTATTACATTTGTATGAACATTGGTGGACAGCTGAAGAACTGTGGAATCACGGGTAATGCATATATATAAATGTAAATGTTCATGTTTGCCTTTATTCCTATGAAGTTGGAGGACAAACGGGCTGAGATGGAGAAGCGACTGATCAGTATGAAGATCCAACATCAGTCTCTGCAGAAACAGCATGGTTTTAGTAAACAACAGCTACATCGCATGAAGGTATGTTAACATTGAGCAGTATTTTGGCCAGCAGGTTGACTATGTTAGCACAAACAGATGGTAAAAGTTGCTGTAGGTAAGAGTTGGAAAGGAGAGCAGAAGAAAGGAAGATTTTTGAAAATACACAACCTAAAAAAAAGGCTCCCTTCCTACATTTGTCCACTATTGAGAAGTGTTGCATTCATGCACCTGTGATTGACAAGCAAGATGGACTGGATCAAGAGATGTCCTGATTGGTCAGAAATTAGCCGGAAGCGGTCTAAAATCTCAATTGTCTCATACAGAGCCAGTCAACCAAACAGATATTCTCACATAGCATTTCACTTACTAATAACTAGGACTTTTCTAACAAATTGCACTCAAATTATAGCTCTTCAATCTTATCTACAGCATCTTTTTTGAACTGTACATTTTGAAACTGTTAACTCCATTTGTGTAACGGAGTATAGTAATACTGTAAATCTAGTCAAATGTGTAGATGTTGTAAAAGCATTGTCTCAATAATATCACAATATTCAATACGCTATATAGAGAAAGGTTTATCGGGGTGATGGGTCCTCCTGATTGTCGATGCCAAATGAATCGAAGTCAATGGAAATAAAAGCTGTGGGGGGAAACTACACCACTATCTTTGTAAACTGCATGACGTGTTGCCAGAGAAGATGACAATACACATTTAATTTAAATGCAATCAAAGAGCTCTTGAAGGCAACTGATGTGTGTGTGCAGGTTCAGATAGCCACCCTGATGCAACTGCAAGGCACAAGAGCAGACCCGAACCAGCTAGAGAGACTCCAGTCCATGCTCTCAGAGAAGAATGAGGAGATCCATAATCTGGTCACTAAACTTCAGAGACTGGAGAAAGTCGAGGTAACGTGTTTTATGACATGTGTAGTGTACACTTTCTTCGTGAAAGTAGCTTAGTGTTACAGTAATGTACACAACATTACATTACCTTTAACCTCACACGACCTCAGTCAGCGTCTCAGTGTGTTTGTGTGCTTGTGTGTATGTGCAGATGCTGTTAAAATCTCAGCCATCTGTGCCTGCTCAGTCAGACGGTAGGGATAATCAAGATGAGACCTACTATACCGACCTTCTCCAAATGAAGCTCAGCAATTCTGTGTGAGTATTAAGCCTTAATAACCATGTCAACCAATATGTATACATTGGTTTGTTTGTAATTAAGGGTTCAATGGCAGGAATGAAACCTGCTCTATTATCTTACTTTTTGCCATTGCTATTGTTCAATATTAATTGAAATTATGACATAAGAAAGAAGAATACTATCCACCCACGGCTCAATCAATCAGGAATTTTCTTCTCTTTTCTATCAAGTGTGTTATGCCAAGGAAAATGTTGCTGTGATCTCTGTCACCGAAGCACCTCTATAGATATTTCTGTCTGTCTACATGCATAGATATTGAGGGCGTTTTGATTAAATGATTTGTACATGACCACCTTTTACAGCAAAGACGCAGAACGCCTTGGAGATGAGCTTTCCCTCCAACGAATGAAGTCTTTGTCAGAAAGTCAAAGAGCTCTTGAATTGGAGAGAAAATTATATTCATTAGAACAGTTGCTGAAGCAGGTAAGTTATGCCTCTGTCTGTTCAGATACAGACCACATTGGCCAGAACGTTTTTTTCAAAACATTGGATAACCTTTTCATATGTGTACCTGAATAATCCTACCAGGCTCAGAGTGACAAGATCAAACTGCAGCTTCGTGTTGAGGAGCTGCGACACAAATATGAGCCCAACGGTGCGCATGCGTGTCTGATTATACCCAATGCCAGCTATTATCCAACAATCTCAACACAGATGTATCATTTCAACTCTGTCATGCTTCTGTTCTAGATGTTAATAAAAATAATATCCAGAGGAGAAAGCGAGAGAAGCTCCCTGATGATAGAATCTTTTGTGACGTTATCAAGATGGAGCCAAATGAGGATTTGGCAAATGACAAGACGGCTAAACTGGAGACTAATCCCCATCTCAGTGGTGAGAACCAACATGTGGCAGTTTTACGCAAGACGGACTTGCAGCTTAAACAAGGTATCTGCATTGTAGCTGAAGCCCCCATTTTATACATTTACTTTTATTTTCTAGATTTCTTTGGGGGGTGATTGCTGTCCAATTAAATGCTCTCTCTAATGTGCATGTTGTAGACTGGTTGTTAATGCTAGCTTGAAGTGTTAGCTGTGTGTATTGGATCCTAATTTGTAGTACATCAACATGTTCAAGCAAGTTCTCAGTACAATTCTAAGAGTTGAGGAAATCGAATTGCACTTTATATGTTTTAATTTCTTGACATTTGTATGTATTTGCATGCATATTCATCAATCCATAGTTTACTCTGCATACCAGTGATACCACATTATTTACATTTTCACTAACCTACTGATGCAGTATTGGCCATGTGGAAAAATGATACGTGAATTATAAATGAAGAGCTTTGTAACCTTGGACCTTTACATTTTCTACAAGATCAAAAGTCAGATGCTCCACCAGCCAAGTGTGTAAGGATCTGTGAAATGCCTCCAGTTGAGATTCCCAACCCTCCAAGGTAAATATTATGCAGGCAAGAAGCATCATTTCAGATCACATGAACCTCTTCATAGCGAAGGAAACACCTCTTATGTTGGAGTTCATCATTTTGACCCAATCCTTTAAATACCAGAACAACCGAACTAGCAATATTCCAGGTAAAGCAGACACTGAACAACAGCAGTCTTGAATTTTATAATATTTACACTTTTTTCCTGGAATCATATGAAATGCCAAAGGTTTATATCTGAATGCTGCATTTAAGTTGTAATATTGTACGGGGCACATCGAAACCTGAATGAACACTAAGATACGATAAGAAGTACTTTATTAATTCCAGACGGGTCATTTCGATGTCACAGCAGTACAGGACAGTCAAATACTTAAAAACAAACTTTTAAAATAAGAAAATGCTAAAAATATTCAAGAAAAAAAAACCTACATGCGGTGTGAAGGAGGCGTGGCTTGGCGTCGGCTGCGAACAAGAATAAACAAGACTCTGCCGTTTATAAGCCTGGTTTATTCCCGCCGAACCCGGAGTAGCATACACAATTGCTGCACTACATTATTGACATTGTGTCTAAAGTGACACTGTAGCTTAACTTGGTAACCAGTAAAGTGGCTTTTTATTTGCATCCAAAATGCTAACAAAATACTCCACCGCAGGGCCCATATCCCTCTATGTAACCTACAAATTGCTAGGTAAAACTAGTCATTATTTCTTGTCTCATGTTATTCCATATCTTGGCAACCTAGTAGGCTATAATATTCAGTATTACAAATTGTTAAATCCAAAAATGTAAATTTGAGGCTTTAAAAGACATTAAAAAGTTTAAATATCATTTGCATAGGTCTTAAATATTTTTTGCGACTGTGGAGACAAAAAATAATAAACCTCAAACCAATAAATGTTAAATTTTATATCTATTTATTTGCCTCCCACAGCACACACAATGGTGCATGCAGGATACTTTTGTTGTCAGACAAGCAGCACTGCTGAGATACATTGACAGCATTAGAACAAATAAATAAACTGTATACTTATAAAGCAATTCCAGGTTAAGGACTTTTGTTTACCTATATGCTGTTGGACCGTGAATTAGTTTTCATTTTGTGTTTTTTTTTTTTACACCTTCCATGTATTTTTGGATTAATATGTACATTTTGGAATTATATAATCTTTTGTGTAGTTCCCTTGTGATGGACTGTGAAGAGAATGAGAAGAAGAATCATAAAGATGCGGCTCATCGGTTTTCCAGAGGGGATGGAAAGGAGGAAGAGAGGAGAAAGAAGAACACAGTAGAGGTTATCCATGTCAGCTCAAAGAACAGCATGGAAAATCAATGTGCCCAGCAGTAGAACGGTGCACAAACGTCTTTCACTCTTGCATGTGCCAAACTTGTGTACATACTTTTCTATCTTTTGCATATTATTTCATATAAACTAATGTCCAATTTTTTTATGACCATGTTTTTAGGTTGGGGTCCTTGTAGAATGTGCATTGTGTGTTCTCTAATAAAGTTATTTTAAACCTGGGTCTGATTTAGCCTGACCTTGGTGTCTATAACACAAGCTTTCAAGAGTCTTTCTCTATTTCTCCAGCACACTCTGTTCTAATAGGTCCTGTGTAATAAGGCACCAATGTTTCCTTATTATTTGGGTTTGATTCTAATCTTTTACTTTCTTCTCCCCTGGACTGGATTGCACCAGCTATGCTAAGTTAGTAACCACAGTGGGTTTCAAACTAGCAGTTTACTCAACTCAGCTGCACCACCGATACAAAGGCCACAGACCCGCCGAATCTAGGACGGGGCGGTCGGCTCTGATGGTACAGTGCGGCCCCGGGGGTCAACAGTCGGAAAGGAAAAGACTTGTTTTAAACCTGTTTGCTGTAACCGGGCCGCCTAGTGGGGGGGGCACTGGCACAGGTCGGCAATATGACAACAGCCAATGGGATGTGAGATCAAGAACAACCAATGGAGGTCAAGAACGTTTGCCTTCAGGGCTTTCTGCCTAAACCAAACTGCGACGAAAAAGACTGAAAGCATTAACCTAAACCTAACCAGGTAGTTGTGTTACCTAACCCTAACCAAGTAGTTGTGTTACCTAAACCTAACCAAGTAGTTGTTACCTAAACCTAACCAAGTAGTTGTGTTACCTAAACCTAACCAAGTAGTTGTTACCTAAACCTAACCAAGTAGTTGTGTTGCCTAAACCTTACCAAGTAGTTGTTACCTAAACCTAACCAAGTAGTTGTGTTACCTAAACCTAACCAAGTAGTTGTGTTACCTAAACCTAACCAAGTAGTTGTTACCTAAACCTAACCAAGTAGTTGTGTTACCTAAACCTAACCAAGTAGTTGTGTTGCCTAAACCTTACCAAGTAGTTGTGTTGCCTAAACCTAACCAAGTAGTTGTGTTTCCTAAACCTAACTAAGTAGTTTTGTTACCGAAACCTAACCAGGTATTTGTGTTGCCTAACTCTAACCAGGTAGTTGTGTTGTCTAACCAGGTAGTTTTGTTACCTAACCAAGTAGTTGTGTTTCCTAAACCTAACTAAGTAGTTTTGTTACCGAAACCTAACCAGGTATTTGTGTTGCCTAACTCTAACCAGGTAGTTGTGTTGTCTAACCAGGTAGTTTTGTTACCTAACCAGGTAGTTGTGTTACCTGATGACGTCAGTGTAAGTGGAGAAGTTCCGGTGCGCTCTGTGGGCGGGGCCCTAGTGACGTCTTCAACAAAGGACGGATATTATTACCTGGATTTCAATGGGAAAGAAAGTAATTAATAAAATAAATCAAGTGAATTGAGTTGATCGGTGTTACATACGGGCCACACCTCTACATCTCACTGGAGCGGATGGAGCCGGTGCCTCTCTGGCGTCACTTCCTGTCACTTGTCACTTGACAGGACGTGGATTTAGTCTCTCTTTGGAGGGAGTCTGGTCCAGTCTCCCCGCATGGTCCCAGTGGTCTACCAGAGGTCTCCCAGTGGTCTACCAGAGGTCTCCCAGTGGACCGGCAGTCCGGTAAGGTCCGTCCCATGCAGACCCATGTTGTGTTGCTATGTGTGACGGGTTGGACCAACAGGCTTCACGGCAAGACGTTACATCCCCAACTACAGTGCAGATGTCCAGATAAGCATTTCTCCTCGTCAAAATGGACATTAAAGATATCCACAGTAGCGTTCTTAATAGTATAAATTGTATTTCGAGGTAGCCCATCTGCAACTTTGATTGTTCTAGTCAAAACTAAATTTAACAGGTGTGGTTTACACGTTTAACCTGTCTGGCAAATTAATATTGACTAATGGCAGTTCATTTCATACAGTGTTAACTATAGGACATCATGTAGGTCTATATTAGATTCCAACAATGTATTTTTTCATCATCTTATGTCTGCAGTAATTATTCACCTTCCAGTGTATTGATGGCAGTAATTGTAATGAAGTAATTGTAATTAATTGATCTTATTTTGTAATTATCAGAGGCTAAAAATTAAATTGCTTTTAATTTAGTGAGGATGTTGGTGGTATCCAGCGTTACACAAAGAGCGTCACTCCACCTTCTGGCTTTTCTCATTTTGATGCAATCCAATCAGATAGATCCCATCCTTGGCCAAAAGGTAAGCAATCACTTGATTTATTTGTCTGTTTTCTCTCATGCTGTCACAATGAGACAGCCAATGTTTAAAGTAAGTTAACTACATTAAACTTAAAATAACAATCTGCCTAGCTTGACATTTAGGTTATAGGCCTTCATGATGACATCCATTAAACCAAAAAAAGTGCAATTGCAATGTATAACAGCTTACATAAGCTTACATAAGATATATGTAAATAAATAGGAGATATTTTCTTGTAATTTAGTGATATTTGAAGATGGGAATGAAGTAATGTCTCTGTGTTTTTGTGAAGTCTGATTCAGCCCTAATTGTGATGGAGAATTCAGAGGGAGGTGATGACGAGGCCACAGTAGTTGATGATTTAAGTGAAGAAGAGGATCAGGAGGTTTTTCAGCCCACTGAACACTGGCAGACATTAAAACCTGGTAAAGTGGTCAGGGATATTTTAGACATCTGAATGTTTGAATGGTTCCAGTATGAATGGCATTCCACTAAATCCCTCAATGTTTTGCATCCAGGTCAGGCAGTGCCAGCAGGCTCTCATGTGAGGTTGAATCTCCAGACAGGCCAAAGAGAGGTCAGACTGGGTGAGGAACAGATCAAATACTGGACACATAAACACAGGTATGATGCAGTGCAGAATAGTCTGTATCACTGTGGCTACCTTAGCCCCACTCCGTATTATCATACTCCTTTGGGTCACACAGTCATCCCATTGAAATCCTTTCGTAGCAAGGAAACAGGATTTTGATCTACTTTCATCGCAAAAGGCTTTTTAAAGGGTTAATTGCAAAACATCAGGGGCCGTATTCACAAAGCATTTTATCTTACTGCTAGGAGTGCTCCTAACTCGCGCTAAAACATTTTACGTAGGAGTTTTTTCTTAAAAGTTATTCACAAAGCCGCTGAGACCTACTCATACTAAGGATAAATCACTAAGAGTGACGCGCCGTTGCTATGGATTACGTCGATTCTCGTGCACGAGTTTGGAAGCAGTCAGTGCGGTGATTGGTTGTTCAGAGCAGGCGGTCTCTGTGGAAACGAGCCCACTAATCACCGAAGAACAAGGAAATAGCCTCGGCTAGAAATTAACTCCTATCAAATAGTTATGGACAGTGCAGTTAGCAGAATACACGCATGATGACAAGTTTGTGCAGACCACGATAATGACGTTGTAGCATATGCACGTTAAAGAGAGAGAAAAAGCAAACAATAAAAATACGTAAATTGCATTAATTCAAGGAGGCAATTAAATCCAATGAGCATATCTCCACTATTCAACACTTTAAATAACAGCCTATAACGGTTGTGGATATTGGCGCATACAGTGATCACTGTGATCACATCCTCTCTCCACAAGATTTCGTGTATTTGTGTGTGCCCTAACATATATGGAGGAAAACAGTAAACAATAATAAATATGGATTCAACAAATAAAAGGCGACAAAGAGCTAATACGATGTTTTTTACGCATAGGACTAAGCGTAATCCGCGTAATCACTTACATGTTATACTTTAACTGTGCTCCCGGTTGTGGATTGAGAGGTGTCAAGACGTCTTGCAGGGATAGCTGCTGTCACCCAGCAAGACACCCAACTGGTACAAGGTGCCTCTCAAAAAGCTGCCTCAGACCGCTCCCCATTAAAATATGCGGATCATGAGTAGACCCAGCAGGCCACTTTGCAACAACATCAAGAATGTTAAAAGTTGCATCAAAAACAATCTGTGTGTTGGTGGAATGTACTTTCTTTCTATTGACGAACACGTCCTCATCTTTTGATGGCGCAATTATTTGTATGTGCGTCCCGTCAACAGCACCGACCACACCGGCATACCTGCATGCCATGAAGTTGGCATTGATCCTGTGTAGTTGATTGTCCAAAGGAAACCGGATAAACTGTTGGATGATATTAATGGTATTATTTCAGCCTTAACCAACTTTGAACTGAGCTCTGTCAGCTCTTCTAGCCTGTATGTAAATATAGGATCATTGTGGAATTGTGTGTGTGTGTTTGTGTGTGTGTGTGTGTATATGTATATATTTACATATATGTATGTAGGCTACATGTGTGTATATATATATATATGTGTGTGTGTGTGTGTGTGTGTGTGTGTGTGTGTGTGTGTGTGTGTGTGTGTGTGTGTGTGTGTGTGTGTGTGTGTGTGTGTGTGTGTGTGTGTGTGTGTGTGTGTGTGTGTGTGTGTGTATTTTTTATTCTATTGTTATTATTTTATTATTATTGTGTTGTGTTGGTGTTATGGACCTTTCATGAGATGTGTCCTTAATAAAGTTTGAATTTAATTGAATTGATATGCGGTCTACAGAGCGTGTTGATGGTTCGGTTTATGGCTGACTGATGGTTGCGATATTCCTAAATCGTCGGCATTGCAAAGTGGCATTTTCCCTGTTGCTAAATATCGTGTTGCCAAACATTTTATTTCCTAATCGAGTTATTCCTGTTAGTCGGGGATGTTATTGCATCCCGCACTAATTCCACAACAAGTTTTATACCCTCACGATTTAGCCGATATCTCTTGATCAATTCAGTCTTCCATTGTCTCCAAAACATTTCGTCTCGCAGCCATTTTCCGATTCTTTGTGAATAGGTCTTACTGAGTTAGGAGTCCTCTCGAGGACTTTTAAGCTCTCCTAGACTTAGGTGCTACTTTTAGGCCTAAGATCCTTTGTGAATTGCTCTTAGTGAAAAAAATTAGGAGTCCTAATTTTAAGACTGACACGCCCATTATTTTTAGGAGTTTCTCCTAAATTCGCCAGTTAAGAGCTACTTTTAGCGCTAAGATCCTTTGTGAATACGGCCCCAGACCTGTATCTGATTTAGGACCACATATGAAAGTGGCCCAAATCAGAATTGAAAAGATTCCATGTGATTTGTGCTGTTCACACTACTAGGAAAAAAACAAAATCAGATTTAGGCCACTTTTGCCTGCAGTCTGAATGTAGCCTAATTGTTTAATTGGTTGGTTGATGTGGTTTATAGCCAGAGGAAACTATATTCTAAAGACACATTTGATAATGTTGTTTCTTTTTAGACCTGAACAAGACAGCCAGTCCTACTTTAGTGCTGATGAGGTGAAACGGAAACTTAAGAAGTTGAAGGACTCTGCTCCAATGAGTAAAGATGCAGACCAACAGGATCAGAACAAGGTACTGATATCTGATCTAATCCTAAATCAGGGGTCCCCAAACTTTTTCCTGTGAGGGCCACATAACTTTTCCCTTCTCTGATGGGGGCCGGGGTCAGTTTGTAACAGAAAAAGTGTGACGATCGCAGGGGTGCCTAAACGTAAACATTTATTGTTTCCAGAAAGCCACACATAACCAAATATTAATAACCCTTTCCGGGATCTTCACAGAAAAAAAAGTCATGAAATAAATAATAACACTATTAATGAAATAAATAACACAAGCGCACCACCCCCGGGGGTGTGTTACGATCGCGTGCACGTAGTTTGGGGACGCCTGTCCTAAATCCTGTACACCTGACGCTAAAACTATATTTTAGCAAAATATCTTGCTTAGTGTATTATTTGTTCCACCGTAGACTAGAAAATTACTAGAAAAGTATTTTCTTTTCCAATTGAAGATGTATATTATCAGAAATGAGTGTGGACCCAAGCGCAGAGAATGACCAGAGATGGTTCAAACGTTTTGAACTTGAATAATCTTCAGAATAAAACAAAGAGAACATAATGGCATAAACCTAAACTAATACTGCAAGAAGAAACACTAGGACAGCAAACCAGCAAACCAATACTTTTTTTGAGGACACAAGGCGACATTTAAGTGAACAATGAGCACAGAACAGTGTGAAAAATAAATAGTCTAAACCGGTGAGGAACATTACTAATCAATTAGTGTTGGAGACAAGGAGGATGTCTAAGTCTCTTTAAATTGAACATTGTTGCCATTTTTTTTGCACATCCATAGAATAATTACAAATCATTGAACTGTATGGAACACAATTTCCATTTTTGCAAAAAAGAAACATTAATTTGAATCGCATCAAGGTCAATTATTTTTCTTTTTTTTTAACGGCTCCTGCCTGCAAATAAATCCATTTAACCAATCACGATCATGTATGCGCTATGTCCTCTTCATCACTCTTCACCTCGTCACTAACTCGATTGTCACAATACATGTTGTTAAAAATGGCAGAGGTACTTATTATTTATATTTATTTATTTTTTATTGTTTCTCAACACAGTCCTCTTATTCCATCCATAGTGGTAAGTTACATCCATCATATACGATCCATACATCGCTATACGTGTTTCGCTTTGGATACCAATTTTCTCCAAAAGAATGATACTTTTAGTTATATAAGAAGGAAACGACTCCAACAACCAACGAAGCACAGGCTAAAAAATAAACCTCTCCAAAACATGGATGTATTATAACAATGCTCTGAATGCACACCAAGACACACCCACCCCATCAGTGAACTGCCATTCGCTACACTATTTTATACTTCTAAATATATAGTCAAAGGAAGGAGCAGAATAGCTTGACTTCACTAGATGAGGTTTAATCCATCTGTCTTTTTCACTGGCACTTTGAAAGGGTTAGGGAACAGAAACTGTGACACACATAGATAGTGTTGGTGGGACTTTAATTAATTAAATTAAAATTTGCTTAATAAACATGGAATGATGATTGTCAAATCAGTTGTTTTTTCTTGTGTTTTTGTGTCCTTAGTTTCGCTCATTAGAGGAGTTGAAAAGAGACATGGCAGCACTGAACCTGCTTGTTGAGACGGACTTTCAGGTATATATATGTAGTGCCCTTGCCAAACTTGTATGTTACATTAATGTTATTTCTTTAGGGTTCAATATTGTGTATGTATGTGTATGTATGCATGTATGTATGTGTATAGATATATCTATAGATTTATATATGTATATTAATATATACATTTTATATATTCTGTGAAAGGTATTTTGTTTGACAAAGTGCGACATGTCATTGTTCTTTTATTTATTTATCGCGGATAAATAAATACTCATTTGCATTTGGAAACCTGGTACTAGATTATGAGATTATTACCCTCTTGTATGCGTCCTTGGGTCATTGAATGGCGCAATATAAATACTATGTATTATTATTATTATTATTATTATTATGAGCAGTTAGGGGTGCTACATATAAATAATGAATTATGTGTAGGGCTGTAACTCAAAGGGATTTGCCCTCATTTTCCTAGGTTATTAAACGCCTCCTAGACAAATTGAACAGCACCGATATTACCACGGAGCAAAGACTTCAAATACTGCTGGAACTCGAATATCTGGTGCATCAGGTAGGCTGTCAACACAACCATCTTTTATAACAGCAAACGCAACATATTTTTCCCCCATGCATACAAAGATTTTTGCTAGCTTTGTTATGTATACCACTTTACAGAAACAGTATCTGGGTGGTGGTTCTTCAGGCTTCGGGGTACGGTCTGTCGTCGAGTATGCAGACTTCATAGGCTCCGCCCTATGGCGTCAGATCAGTCTCAATAGAAATTAATACACACAGAAGGATTCACAAATGTATTTCGGGATTTATATATAAATGACTCTCTCCACAAAAATATTTTTCAATGCACACAAAAGTATTTATCGTTGTATAAATGTAAAAAAAATCCACATAGAAAACAATATGGTTCACAAATGTATTTCTGAGGCACACAAATATGTATGTTTAAATAAATGTAGAAATATAAATATATTTATTTAATATATACTTAATATATTAATATATACTTTTAAATACAAATATATGTATTTAAACATATTTGCAATTTTCATCAAAAACATATTTGGATGTTGTAACATTTATATACCAACTGTTGAACCTGCATGTAGCAGTGCTGCTGCTACTCAGGGTTCAGAGGGGGTAATAAACCAGGCAGGTCACAGCAAGAGTCTGTTTATTTCACATACTCGGGCCGACACCTGGTGCCGCAGCCCCACTGTTCACTCAGACTCAACAATCCAATCCGTACAACATAAATGGTACAACACTGCATTTCCAAACTGCTTGTCATTTTTTAACTTCATTTGTGTGTAGGTTTTGAGACTCCACTGCCGTGGCTCAATTCACAAATGCATTTTATCAACAGGGAATTATCTGTAGCAAATCAGATGTCTCCTTCCTTTTCAGCCAATCACATGAGCGTAGATTCGAGATTGATGTGACCATATACCGTTACATCTGCGCTGTCTGCAATTCTGAATTAGAACGTATACGACAAGGGGGTAACAAGCTAAACGTGTTTATGTTTTCGGTGGCCTGTACTGGCCTGTCAGGTGCCACTAGCTACTTCCTAAATGATGTCATCGTCTACGACAGTAGATCGAGTAGCCAAGTGTCAAGTGATGAGGTTTCTTGATAGATTGATAAGTTGTATTTAGTTATTTAGTCTCCCAAACTATAGGTCATGGCTTATAAGTAAGATGGCGATTATGATTTTAAAAAATCCAAACGCGTCCTCTCTAGAGCCGTTTGTCCATTCTGGGCTACCTTAGGAACATGGCGGGCTCCGAGGACCCGCTCCCCATGTAGATATAAAGGGCTCATTCTAAGGTAACGAAAACACAACTATTCTTATTTTTCATGGGTTTATACATGGGTTTATATTACAGTTCTGTCAAGTCTGTTCCGTTAAAAGCCACTACACACTGCACCTTTTACTGCATTGCACTGCATCGTTCACTGCAACATAAAAACACCAATTCAGAATGGTAACAATATTTAGTTTAATTTAGTTTAACTATTATGGTTACCGCTCTAAAGCCCTGTTGTTTGTTAGTTGCTACAGTTGCAGAACTTGCATTTTTGCGTTGTATGGCACAATGATATACTTTAAACAATAATGTGAATGCGCTGTCATCATTTTTTACCGTGTGTGTGTGTGTGTGTGTCTGTGTCTGTGAAGGTGGATAATGCCCAAACGCTGTGCTCAATGGGTGGACTACAACTGATTTTAGGAGGTCTTAACAGCTCTGACTACAGGTTGCAGGACAGCTCTGCTTTTGTCCTGGGATCTGCACTGGCCAGGTACCATATCTTATTGAGGTGTCGAAAGCTAACATTTGAATGTGACATTTGTACATGACATTACGAAACTTTATTTTAATCGTGCATAATATGTAAATGCATTTTATTTGAATCTTTTTTTCATTATGAATGAAAATGATCAATGATTAGAAAGGTCTAACCCTATGACCACTTTCAGGTCTGCTTTGGACTTCTGATTGTAGCTACTAAATCAGTCAAATGTTGTAGCTTTGTTAATGAATTACAATATTGTAGTTATATCAGTAAGAGGTTATTAGGCATCAAATTATTGGGATTTAATGACATTGAATATAGAATATCTACCCCCCACACACACACACTTCCCCCACACACAGTAACCCGACGGTTCAGGTGGAGGCAGTAGAAAGAGGGGGCCTCCAGAAGCTGTT
Source organism: Merluccius polli (assembly GCA_030340625.1). NCBI lineage: Eukaryota > Metazoa > Chordata > Actinopteri > Gadiformes > Merlucciidae > Merluccius > Merluccius polli. The sequence continues at coordinate 231,665 of JAOPHQ010000575.1, forward strand.
GACATTACTAGCAACAAAGCGGCCCCTCAGTGTCAAAAAGAAGGTAGTTACTTATACATAAGCACACACCATCCTTTCTATACACACACCATTCATTCCCATTACCGTGGTAACTGATTCACCTCTCTGTGTGTCCTTTTTCCACTCTTCTCTTAGGCTTTGTTTGCGCTAGCATCCCTGTTACGTCACTTCCCCTATGCCCAGAGCCATTTCCTCTCCCATGGAGGGCTGCAGGTGCTATCAGAGCTATTTGGGGAAGACGGCGGAGGGTCTATCCGAGTCCGTATCGTCACCCTGCTGTATGACCTGATCACAGAGAAGGTACTGCCATAGGGCCAAACCGCACACAAAAACTCTACTCTAGGCTGCAAACATACAAACGATGGAACTAACTGACCAGATAATTAATGAAATAATTTCAAATCTTTTTCATTGGGGGATTATTGTATTGCTTTTTAATTCGCAAAACAAATAAACAATCCCATCTGTTTTCTTAATTTATGTAAGCAAAATACAAAAAAATGGTTAATAGAACAACACATGTATAAAATTGAAATTTATTCATGAGAAATATTGTAGTTTAGATATATTTAAATGGCTGCAGTAAAAATGTTATGCAGGTTTAAGTTAATGTTTTGAGTGTAATTTGTTAGAAATAGCATAGCCATCTGTCAGCTATGCGGTGTAAGAATATCCGTTTCGAGATGACTGCACCTGCTTCTGTATAAGCCAATTAGATTTTAGACCATGACTCACAGCTCATTTCTGACCTTTTCCTTGATTGGTTCGGGGAATCACATGCCTGTCAATCACGGGTGTGAGTGAAATCCAATACTTGTGGCTGTATTTGTCCCTATACAAGTAAACAATACTAACTATTTCTTCAAAAGGAGCTGAACTCCAGGGTGTCCATGGACAAGACACCGGACTCCTCTCATAATGCCCGCCTGGACCAGTACTCCAAGGTGACCCTGCACACCGGACTGCAAGAGGGCCGCTGGTGCAGCCTCATCCCAGAGCTCCTAGGCTCTGCTGAACATGACTGGAGAGAGAAGGTGTGTGTGAGTGTGGGTGTGTGTCAAAAAATGGTATGTGAGGATTGTCTGTGTTTGTCTCATGTGTGGGTTGCTGGGTATAGATTATCAAAGCTGCTGTAGGTGAGAGTTGTAAAACCCCCAAGGGGGGGTCGCAAGAAAATGTCCCAAGATTTAAACATTGAACATTTTTGGCCACAAAAAACTGGTTAGTCAGCGAGCCCCCAGGCTACCTGCCTTGCACTGCTGGTTTCTCTGGAAGCTAAGCGGGGGCTGGTCTGGTCCATCTCTGGATGGGAGACCAGTTGGTGCTGGTAGAGGTGTTGGAGGGCCAGTAGGGGGTGCTCATCCCTCTGGCCTCTGTAAGATCCCCAATGCCCCGGGATGGAGACGGGGACTCCGTCCCGTCTAGAGCACCGTCTTTCGGATGAGACGTTAAACCGAGGTCCTGACTCCCTGTGGTCACTAAAGATCCCGTGGCACTCATCGCAAGAGTAGGGGTGCTAACCCCGGTGTCCCGGCCAAATTCCCAACCCGGCTCTTGTACCAACATGGCCACCTAATCATCCCCTGGTCTCTAATTGGTCAGTTTCATTCCTCACCTCTCCGCTGTGCCAGTGTGTGGTGAGCGTTCTGGCGCATACTGGCTGCCGTGCATCACCCAAGTGGGTGCTACACTCTGGTAGCGGATGAGGTGTCATATCTTCCCCACACACACACTATGTAAGTGCTTTGAGTGACCTCCAATAAAGCGCTATATAAATCCAATCAATTATTATTATTATTATTATTATAGTATGCAGTTTTTTAAATTTATTTTCACTTTTCAATATAATCTGTGTAATTAGAATTTGTTTACAATGAATGCCACCAATGATGCGTTTTGCATCACTTTGCTCCATTGTTGGTTTGCCGGTTAAAAGAGTATTTTGATTACAAACTGTTTTGTCAGTTTGAACAAGAAAAACACAAACGCGAGACTCCACCCCCTGAGCATTTTACAGCTGTGGTGCTGCCACGGATGCAAAGTGCTGCCTGTGAACTAACAGCAACTCATGAGACAACAGAGTTATGCACCAGAGAGGGGAGTCTCCCAGTACATTCATGGGAGTCCCTCGTGCATAACCTGCCGTGTTGTTGTGCAAGTGCAAAATACTTGGGGCGGGGGTGGAGTCTCTTCAAATATGTTTAAGTGGGTATCGATGCATTAGCTGTAACAAAATGTTCTCCTCTTCCAGGGTCTACAAACCATGTTGGCCATGGTTCCAGTTTGTCTGGATCAATACCGTACAGATGATTCCCTTCCTGTCTCTCTGGGCTCTTTAAAGGCCCAGTACCAGGAGCTTGTTGAACAAGAGCAAGCATTGGGAGAGGACAATGGTTACTTCGGGGAGATTCTGGACCTGTTGCACACACTTGAACTCAAAATTATGTGATGGTGCATAGGTAAAAATAAATAACTAAACTGTACCAAAAATATTTGAATGGCTGGAGGATGGCTCTAGCCAGAGCCAAAGTACGGTACAAACTTTGTGGATGTCAGGAGGCCCCACATCATCCAGCACGATTTGACATGTTTTTTGCACATGCCAACAGTTTTTGATAAATGCATTGGTAATGAAACAATTGCACTTTTTTCTTAATGATTGCTTATTAAGAATATTTCTACAGCTTATTTATTTGATTTTATATGGAATGTGTGGTTCAAAGTTTGACAAGAAGATGTTTTAGGGTTGTTAAAATGCATACAGACTACTTGCTACCAGACATGTTATAGGCTGTAATAATAACTTGCCCTACTTGATATGTCCTGCTTTTATATTTTTGAATTAATCTTATTTTGTAGCGTAATTTGTATTTTTCGGATACATTTGCTATCAGACCAGTCCTACAGCTAGGCCCTAATAAGTACTATTAAAGCAATTTGCAGGTTGCTAACTTCAGTTATTTAACAGTGGGGAATGTGTGTGGGGAAAGTATGTGGCAAATCGATTTTTACATTTTTATTTTTACTTTGACTTACAGCTGGTCTCGTTTTTTGTAATGCAACGTACACACACAGACCAAAAAACAAACTACAGTGAATGGCAAGATGATCGCAATGTCGAGCCTTGAGACCATTGAAGTGGAAAAATGTGGGACTAACATGAATGACGGGCCCCACTGCCACAGCCTTATTATTGTTATATTTTACTTCCAATGGACCTCAAACTGTAGAGGACCAAGTGTACCACGAAAATAAATAATTAATTTGTTGAATCTGTGTCAAGGCTCAACACTCGACATTGTGATTCTACTTGCCTCTACTAGCGTTTGTCGTAACACAAGTTAGGCCTATGTCACAAACTTAAAGTTAGATTTCTGCATGTGCACATTGCATTACAAATATTAGTCCAGCTCTGTAATTAAAGTTAAATTACTTGGAAATCAATTTGCTATATACTTTCCCAAAATTAATTAACCAGAGATGTTAACCTGCAAGTTGTTATTAATCATGCTCAATGCTCCTGAGCTCAATATTGGCTTGAGAAGGATTCCTAAAAAAAACGAATGCATTTCTCCTAAATGCTATTCTTCTATAGTATTGAATTTTCCCATGTTTACACTTTTTTCCTTGGGCTTTAAGATATTTAAGAGATCTTTAAAACGATGCTTATTGAACTTATTTAGCCAGCATTAGAACGTGTTTCTAACAGAAATTACACATTGTACAGATGCAACCCTTTAATATTGGAAAAGGGGGGAGGGGGTTGAGAGAGAAGAGATGTGCTTCATCTTTGTTTTCCATGTGAAGCCGTAGTCCAGTAGATGTGTTGGTCTGCTAACCTTCACATTGTCCTTCATGGGAGACTTTAACATTCTTCTTCTCCAGACTATGAGAAAAACCTCACATTATTTAATGTAACATCCTGGACGACTCCCACGCCTTGGATACCAACACATTTTTAATGGTCCCATAAACTGTGACATCACTCATACATTTCATTTTGCGAATGGTCACTTGCCTGTTCCCCTGGCAAAGGACACACTCAGTGCTGTAGGTGCGTCCATCATCACCACATACTGGGTCATACTCTCGGGAACATTGTCCTATGTACTGGTCACAATGAGGCTGGAATTGGAAAGCGATTCGCAGATGTTTCAATTAATGGCCAGGGCAGCTTTGTTCAATGAGGAAAGGTGGGGATTTAGGGTTGTTACCTGTCTTGGTTCAGGCCAAGTCAACCCACTGGGAGGTCGTACGTTATGTCCATCCTCCTCTGACAGGACTACGCACGCACACACACACACGCACACACACACACACAAACACACATACACACACAAGTTGAACTTGAGTTAACGTCCCTGCTTCTCATGACCGATGTCCTTCAATTAGTAATTTCATTTTAAATATCTATCGTTAGAAACTATAATTTTCTTTGCGCAAGTCCACATAGTATGTAGTATATGTAGTAGTATGTAGCCTACTAGTAGTAATAGTTGTATGTAGTAGTATGTTGTGTATGTAGTAGTGTGTAGCCTACTAGTAGTAATAGTTGTATGGGTATGTAGTATATGAAGAGTATGTAGTATATGTAGTAGTATGTGGCCTACTAGTAGTAATAGTTGTATGGGTATGTAGTAGTATGTTGTGTATGTAGTAGTATGTGGCCTAGTAGTAATAGTAATACTACACTATGTGTACGACCTCATGTTATTGTCTGCGCCCACATCGCACAAAGATGTGCGTCATGGAGTCGACACTAAACCCCCTGGGTCTACTTTCTGTAAAGGAAAGCAGCAAAACAGCGTACAAATATTAAAACAATGACTGAAATGAAATAATTAATCGATGTGAAGGCCGACACATTCATTAGAAGGACAAAATCAGGCATGAGAAGCAGGGACGTGTTTACAATGAGAAACATGGAGTTGGATGGGGGGGGGGGGGGGGGGGGGTGACCTTTAAGATGAGCATAATAATTAAACCAATTAAAAAACGTGTGTGTGATTTATCAAGGGAACATCGTCATTTTGTAAATTAGTATTTCATGTGCAGATTGTCTGAAAAGTTTGACCCTATTTACCAATATGGTATGCCTCTAATGTCTGAGTGAGTTGGCAATCGATACACTAATCTATTAAATTATAATTATTAGCATCGTGATGGACATTCATTTTTCATGATCACATTTTCCTACTTGCTAAAAGAGTCCAAATAATAAAATACTTTTGGTACATGTTGGGTTACATTGACGTTCATTTTATTGACCATTATTTTCCAAATAAGCACTATAAATACTGATTATATGGTCATTGGTGATCATTATACTAATATATATATTGTATTATTTTAGTACTTACCACTCAGAGACAGGAACAGAACAGAACAAAATGCAACAAGCACCTTCATGGCTTTTCGTTAGATGAATACCTGGTCTCTCTCTTTCTTCACATGTGTGAGTTTACCAACAGGTGTGTGTTTCACACCTCTGCCTTTGCAGTTATCAAAAACACTGTTCAAACATGCCTCCCTCTTCTCCACACCTCCCACCCAATTAGTATAGGCTCCTGGCCAAGGTCAGTGGTATTCTAGATTAATAGTCTAACAGTTAGACTGGCGTTTCACTAAATATTCTCCCTATCTGAGTGAGTTAGACTCTAACTCACTCAGATAGGGAGAATATTTAGTGAAACGCCACTATGTTGTATTTACTTTACTTAACAGTTTAAAGATGTGGTTGGCCTGTACGGTCATTTATTTAGGTGTTACGCATTAGTTAAACATTAATGCCAGACTACAAAACCTTTTTTTATCTTGTACGTTTCGGTTTTAGGAATAGGTCATTCGCTATCCTAATTTATAATCCAAATGTTTCTTCATGAAGTGCCCCTTAAAGTTTTCGACAGCTCAACCTACTGTAGCGTGTTCAGCCGGTCTCTCTTCAATCACTGCGTGTTCATCTTCAACCTGAAGATCTTCTGTCCACTGGATAGCAGGTGCATCTATGTGTCATTTGGGCATGGCTTTGGTTTTAGGATCTTTGGACTACAGACTGGACTATTGCAATAGTCCAGTCTGACAAAAAAAGTCCTACACATGTGTAGGACTTTTTTTGTCAAGCTTTTCGCCAGGCGCAGTCGTTTTTGCACCTGCTGCGGGGTTTTAGTTTCACATGTCTAGCAGATTTTTTTTTTACGGTTGGGTGTGTAGGCTTAGGGAAGGGACTTTTAGCTTCCCAGTAGTTAGATAGTTCAATGAGACCACATTTACACGTGCTGTGAAGCAAACCAAGCAGGGGAACAACCATACTCGTTACTTTTAAACATTCAAACATTTTTCAACATTATTTCAATGTTGAATCAACCTTTACAAAATATCACTGCATCAATGAATGTTCACACTATGTTTTAACCATGTGTGATAGGCCTATACATCAATAAAACGTCGATTCAGTGTTTTAGATGGTTGATGTTTCAACGTTGCATCGTTGTAAAACACAGTGAGCAAGAAGATCAGTGTTGATTCAGCGTTTGTTGGCCACTCCCACTGGACCAGGACAAAGGTGTGCCTTGTTTGTTTACGGTGCATAATGATTGATTGATTGTTTTCTGAATTGTATCTAAATGTAGGAGTTGTATTGATTGATATGCTTCAATTCAATCAATTATGTCAATGTTCACCGAGGAGCCTGACCTGAAGACCATTAGGCCCATGTGAGGGGTTAGCCATGTCAACAGATTCAAGATGGTTGCCAATGGCATGTGCCAACATGTTCCTCCTAATATATGTTTCTCTTTCTAATTTAACGATAATGTTCTAATCGACTTTCTCTTTAACGCCTACTGCAGTGATATTCTCTGTGTTAGGTTGTGTATCGTCTAAGTGTGTTTAAACGGATTCTGACACGTTCTGTGCAGAGGAGGAATTCCCTCCCAGTTCCTCTGGCTAATCTTAATCATCCGCCAGATATGTGGCCGCTGCCGTCAGAGGCTCACGCACATCTCGTGTATAACTCAACATTTTAAGCATGTCGAGCAGCGTACACGTTTTAACACATCACACAGGGGGCGGGTATAAGGCGAGGCTGGGTCAAACAAAAAGAGAGCATACTGTATAATAGAGATGACACACTCGTTCAATTTGAGGTTTCGCAATTTAGTGACGTCGTCTCCGCACCTACCTACCGCCCAGAGCCGTTGATAGACAGAGTTAGGACAGCTCTGTTCTCTGTGTTACAGCACGGAGACACTCGGTAGTTCAAACACTGGGAAATAATGGCAGCAGCAGCAGCAGCAGCAGCGCCCCATAGGAGCCCTGTTCTCACTGCACTGACCCTTTTGACGTTTACTTTACATTTTAATTCTGTTAGCAATATATTTTGCAGCTTCTTCATTTAAAAAAAAAAATGTTGTCAATATGGTTTGTTACGTTGTTTATATGTAATGCTGTGCAAACATTACATATAACATTACATTCCATTCTCTTGCAGCCTATTTGTTACATAGACATTGGACATTGGATGAGGACGTAACCACGACGATGATTTCAACGCTCAGTCACGTCGATGTATCTTAAATAGCAGAATAAGGAAGAGTTTGAGGCTGAGCCTGTGATGCACGGCTCTTTGTGGATGGGAGACTTTGAAGATGTAGAAATAGACGTCCCCAACACTTCAACGGACGGATGTTCTAGAAATGAATGCATTTTGGATGACATGGAGATAGTTTTTCTTTATTTCCACTGAAGATCCTCACGTTGTTACCTCACAGTCCGTTGTTATAGTATTTAGTGATGGTGGTCAGAGTGCTGCTGCTCACCTGCATCAACTGTTTGTTCCTTCTGTTTCAGCAGCAGCAGCCAGGTCCAAACATGAGGAACCAGTGGCAGCGCCGCCGCACAGCCGTGTTCACTCACACACTTACTGAACCAATGGTTCAACCTTTTGTTCTTCTGACATCTGACGCTGTAGCGCTGGGTACTGGAGTGCTGGTCGGAGCAGCGGGTGGAGCAGCACTAGGTGGAGGAGAGCTAGGTGGAGGAGCAATAGGTGGAAGAGCACTAGGTGGAGGAGAACTAGGTGGAGGAGCGCTTGGTGGAGGAGCAATAGGTGGAGGAGCAATAGGTGGAAGAGCAATAGGTGGAGGAGAGCTAGGTGGAGGAGCAATAGGTGGAGGAGCAATAGGTGGAGGAGAACTAGGTGGAGGAGCAATAGGTGGAAGAGCACTAGGTGGAGGAGAGCTAGGTGGAGGAGCGCTAGGTGGAGGAGAGCTAGGTGGAGGAGCAATAGGTGGAGGAGAGCTTGGTGGAGGAGAGCTAGGTGGAGGAGCGCTAGGTGGAGGAGCGCTTGGTGGAGGAGCGCTAGGTGGAGGAGCAATAGGTGGAGGAGCGCTTGGTGGAGGAGCAATAGGTGGAGGAGCAATAGGTGGAAGAGAGCTAGGTGGAGGAGCGCTAGGTGAAGGAGAGCTAGGTGGAGGAGAGCTAGGTGGAGGAGCGCTTGGTGGAGGAGCAATAGGTGGAGGAGCAATAGGTGGAAGAGAGCTAGGTGGAGGAGCGCTAGGTGGAGGAGCGCTTGGTGGAGGAGCGCTAGGTGGAGGAGTGCTAGGTGGAGGAGCAATAGGTGGAGGAGAACTAGGTGGAGGAGCAATAGGTAGAAGAGCACTAGGTGGAGGAGAGCTAGGTGGAGGAGCGCTAGGTGGAGGAGCGCTAGGTGGAGGAGAGCTAGGTGGAGGAGCAATAGGTGGAGGAGCAATAGGTGGAAGAGCAATAGGTGGAGGAGAGCTAGGTGGAGGAGCACTAGGTGGAGGAGCGCTTGGTGGAGCAGCGCTAGGTGGAGGAGCGCTAGGTGGAGGAGCAATAGGTGGAGGAGAACTAGGTGGAGGAGCAATAGGTGGAAGGGCACTAGGTGGAGGAGCACTAGGTGGAGGAGAGCTAGGTGGAGGAGCAATAGGTGGAGGAGAGCTTGGTGGAGGAGAGCTAGGTGGAGGAGCGCTTGGTGGAGGAGCGCTAGGTGGAGGAGCACTTGGTGGAAGAGCACTAGGTGGAGGAGAGCTAGGTGGAGGAGCGCTAGGTGGAGGAGCGCTAGGTGGAGGAGAGCTAGGTGGAGGAGCGCTAGGTGGAGGAGAGCTAGGTGGAGCAGCACTAGGTGGAGGAGAGCTAGGTGGAGGAGCACTAGGTGGAGGAGCGCTTGGTGGAGGAGAGCTAGGTGGAGGAGCACTAGGTGGAGGAGCGCTTGGTGGAGGAGCGCTTGGTGGAGGAGAGCTAGGTGGAGGAGCACTAGGTGGAGGAGAGCTAGGTGGAGGAGCGCTTGGTGGAGGAGTGCTAGGTGGAGGAGAGCTAGGTGGAGGAGCGCTTGGTGGAGGAGAGCTAGGTGGAGGAGCGCTAGGTGGAGGAGAGATTGGTGGAGGAGAGCTAGGTGGAGGAGCAATAGGTGGAGGAGCGCTAGGTGGAGGAGAGCTAGGTGGAGGAGAGCTAGGTGGAGGAGAGCTAGGTGGAGGAGAGCTAGGTGGAGGAGCGCTAGGTGGAGGAGCGCTAGGTGGAGGAGCGCTTGGTGGAGGAGCACTAGGTGGAGGAGCGCTTGGTGGAGGAGCACTTGGTGGAGAGCTAGGTGGAGCAGCGCTAGGTGGAGGAGCGCTTGGTGGAGGAGCGCTTGGTGGAGGAGCGCTAGGTGGAGGAGAGCTAGGTGGAGGAGCGCTAGGTGGAGGAGCGCTAGGTGGAGGAGAGCTAGGTGGAAGAGCACTAGGTGGAGGAGAGCTAGGTGGAGGAGCACTAGGTGGAGGAGCGCTTGGTGGAGGAGCGCTAGGTGGAGGAGCACTAGGTGGAGGAGCCCTTGGTGGAGGAGCACTTGGTGGAGGAGAGCTAGGTGGAGGAGCGCTTGGTGGAGGAGCACTAGGTGGAGGAGCACTAGGTGGAGGAGCACTTGGTGGAGGAGAGCTAGGTGGAGGAGCGCTTGGTGGAGGAGCACTAGGTGGAGGAGCGCTAGGTGGAAGAGCGCTAGGTGGAGGAGCGTTAGGTCCTGACTCCCTTCCTGACTCCCTCCTCTGAACGGTTGGTGCAGAAGCTGGAGCAGCAGCACAAAGTTAGACGTCAACAACGAATATCCACTAATTACGCGAGGCGCTAAGCCGTCACTTTAATATATTACATAATGTGCTAAATAGGTAACATATACATATATTAAATACTACAGACATTCACCAGGTCACTTTACAATACTCTAAATCAACTTGCACATTGTTTACTAGTTATTCAAATTCGATTTTTAGCAAATCGAAAAATATTAGCAAATATAGAATATTAGAAAAAATATTAGCAAATTGATTAATTGCATTTCCACTGATTTAAATGACCCGTTTGGAGCTATCTGAGCTACATCACAGCAGAACAGAGTGGTTTTACCGCACCGTAGAGGACCCGATGTGTACGTCTGACAGTCACGTGGCTAAATGAACACTAATTGAAAAAGGTGACCATGGGAGCATTTTGAACCCTCCGTTGACGCAACCCTGTCCGTTCAACGGCTCTGCCGCTGCTACCGCGGCTAGCTGCTCTGGACGGAAACCAGAGGAGAAAGACTGCGAGGAGAAGATGGCGGATCTAGTGGGTTGCGCTTTGTAAAGACGGCTGCAACCCCTTAGATTTCGTCGACAAACGTTGTGAAAGGACCACAGCGAAACTCTCACCACGACCCCGGGGGAGATTGATTTAAAAAGGGACTGCTTGTTGCCCCTCGAGTCGAGGAGGTCCGACATTTTTCACTGCGTCTGCCTTTTCGATGTTATTAGCTTCTGTGCTAGCGATGTCAGGCTAGCAGAAACCACCAGCTCGACCGGCCGGATGACTTCACACATTAGTAGTTAGGGTCTATTTTTTTGGATTACCGTTCGTCAAATCCGATTTTTGTTTTTCGTCGTGTTTTGTGTTTTCACGAAGATCAATTTCTCTTCCTTGGCCAGCGAAACCCAAATCCAGTTTTTCTTTCACCTGCTGTGTGTTAGCTTCCGACGACACCTCCTGTGGGAAGCAGCTAAGATTAGCACCGCCATCGCTCCTAGTTTTTAAATCGGATTGTGTGTATTTTGGTGTGTGTGTGTGTGTATTTGGTGTGTGTGTGTCTGTCGTGTGGACACACAACAACAAAAGGTCGTCCACATCCACACATATTAGCATCCTTGATTCGCATCGAAAATTGCTGTTACAATTATTGGTGGGGATTATGGCGAGCAGCAGCGGCTCCAAAGCCGAGTTTATAGTCGGTGGGAAATACAAGCTGGTCAGGAAAATCGGATCGGGGTCGTTTGGTGACATTTACCTGGCCATCAACATCACAAATGGAGAGGTAAAAACACTAACATAACATGCATTCATTTCCTTTTTTGGTATTTTGTGTGTTGTAACACATCTACTTTGAGTGTGGCGTGGCGGCGGAGGCCTCTGAACCGTTAATGCGTTTAATCACAGTCGATATTTCGCTGCTGCACTTTCCACGCCTAATTATACTTATATTTGCAATATTGGGAAACGAATGCAAATACTTATATCTGACCGTATGATCCTAGCCTGTTTCACAGCCTCTAGCCTGGCCGTCAGCTGCTTTCTGGATGTCCAACTGATCCCCATGTCTTTTATATTTTTTCCTCCAGGAGGTAGCAGTAAAATTGGAGTCGCAGAAAGCAAGACATCCACAGTTACTATACGAAAGTAAACTTTACAAGATCTTACAAGGAGGCATCGGGATCCCGCACATCAGGTACATTAATATATATCTATATATACGGGATTGGACTGGGGTGGTGGGGATCAAACCCGGTAACGCGACGGTGAAATGCGCATTGACGTCGACCCCATTAATCATGTATAAGCCCGGCTCTGTGGGACTGGACGGCGGGGAGGAGGGCAGCCCAGCCCGGCGGGGGAGCCGGTCCAAGTCCCCCCCCCCCCTATAGGACTTGTCGGTCCATCCGCGCTAATACTGGTGTTTTTATACGTACGGTTGTTTTTTTTTTTTAACGTTTTCAATCCGCAACGATAGGGGAAAACCAGAAGTTGTGCGGCGCTGGAAATGGCCGCTCCTCTTTTGTTGTGTTTGCTCCCAACATGTCTTCCACTCCGCCTCTGTGTTAGAAAATGGCGGCCGCAGCACTAGCGGCGGAAAAACAACCAACAAGGCCTGACTAACCTTGGCGATACCGTGGGTTCGTGTGTGTGTGTGGGGTGGGGGGGACTTGGGTGTTGGCTTGGCCCTTCTTGCGGGTCCGGGTCCGACCCGGTGCTATGCAGACCAGACCGACCCGCCTGCCACACGGTTTCTATGGTCCATCCGTCTGCTAGGGAATAGAGAAGTAGCCTCGTTTATTGGGGGATAAGAAGTGTTAACCTGCGGCCAGCAGCCGTCAAATGTCACGTCAACGTCGAGCGGGTCGTTGGTCGTTAGCCCAGACGAGAAATGTTTGTTCCGGATTTCATTTAGTGGACACAAAACGACGAAGTTGAAACCTATTGCCAAAATCGACGACATATTACATGAATGTGCTTCAGTTATCCACCAGGTTCATATGTCTGTGTTGTTGGAGGGCTGTTGCACACAGGTGTATTAAATGCACACAGGTGTATTAAATGCACACAGGTGTATTAAACGCACACAGGTGTATTAAATGCACAGTGCTTTGAATTGCTATTGGTGACCCTAGATGGTCAAAGTGTAGTAGGCATCATACTGGGTTTCACGTAGTAGACATGTTTGAGAGATGTCGTATTACCTTTTACAACCTGGGAAGATGGTTAGTGTCAAGGAGGATTAAGTAGACGATCATCTTTTTTCGACCCTCAATTTGTAAATGTTTTTTTAGGGAACATTTGTTTTTGTGTACATTGTATACATGGTGCGAAATAAAATCATGGGGACATTAATTTGTTATAGCACATGCAACCCATTTCCCGTATTCAATAGAATGGAAACACTGTCTTAATACCAACCTGTTAACTACTTTGTATGGGCTGTTTGTTGGACAAAGTTAACCTGTATGCTACGTATTTTCACATTCTAGTTGTCTTCCCACCCTGCTGCATATTTTGTTGATCTCTAAAATGCACACACACCCTGACAATTGGCAGCCAGCCGATTGGCTGCTGGCTGAAACTTGATCTCCCTTGTGCCTATGTGTTCTTCATACAACTAGGACATAGTGTCTAGTAACCCCTGTTGGTGAATTAGATCTGTAGCCTATAGTTAGGTGTTCAGTGGGGAACCTGATGTGCAGTCAGTCACCACAAAGTAATTGTGCCAGTCTAGCTTCATGTGGGTGCTAGTGCTTTATGATAATGAAAATCCCAGACCAAAGCGACTACATCTGTATATTGCCTCACTGCTTGGTGTATGCTTGTGATCACCATAGTGGAACTATAGATAATGCACGGATCATACATTTTCCTTTCCTTCAAATGGCCAGTTCTACAAACTGTTAGGCAGTAGGCTGTTAATTTGTTTGGTGTTTTGGATTCATAATGCACATCTTCAGCAGTCATTGCAAAGATAACATGCAATGGCACCACCTACAGCAAACTTAACTGCATTGGGCCATATAACCTTGCCACGAGAGCAATAAAACTGTTTTTGAAACCTGTGTAACCTGCTCATCCTGAAACTCGCCCTTTCCTCACCCTTCCCCCACTTCGCAGCAACAGTGTTTTATGGGATAAAAAAAGTGCAGGAAGTGAACTGATATACATGGCTGCTTCATTCTTAGTGGGTTGCAGAGAGGTTTGAATAGTTACTTTTACCTTGATAGGACTGGTAATTTCTGTCTCCATTTCTTTTTCAAATGTCAAGATAAACTTCAGGGACTGTAAAACACTGTACAACTGGGGCCAATGATTGACAGTAAATTGCATTGCACACTGGTTTAACCTGGTTTCTTAACAGCCACAGAAACATCCAGGCTCAGGCAAAGCCTGGTAAAGGGTATTGTGTTTATGATTAATTCTGTGCATGCACTTAAAGGTCAGATTAGGGCTGGGTGATGTGGCCAAAATCTTCTATCCCAATATAGGTAATTTAATATCCCTAACGATATATCACAATATAGCATGTTTTCTGTTAATTCAACAAATGAAGTCTATATAAAATAACCACATGGTAAAGCCTATTTTTGTACGTGTGAATGAAATACTTGACAAATAAAAAAGGACTATTTCCTCTTTTGTTTATTACTTTACTGTAATGCAGCCTTTAAAACCAGGACAAGACAAGACTTGAGCCATATCCCACGCGATATCGTGTTCAATACGAAGTGAATAGGAGGCATTGCCAGGCTGTGGTATGTTTAGTTCAGCTTGAGCCAGGATGAGAGAAAGTAAACAGCAACTTCAAACAGGCTGGTGTTTCTGGCTAAAAACTGTAAGATTACATTATACCGATAATAACATCATCTAATGAGGGCCTGGATCATGATTTGACGCCAATTAAGTGAAGTAGAGCAAAAGTAGAGATAGGTTTAGGCGGAGTTCCCAAATAAAAACAATAAATCCAATGCAAAAATGACAATACAAACATGAGACACAGACAGGTGAATATCTTGAGAACCCATTGTTCATTTTTTACATTTGACCCCTCTTGAAAGGTCAGGGACAATATGGATTATCTGTTTATGGTGGTTTTAAGCGATCAAACAACTTTGATGACCAAAAAAACATAGGTAAGACATAATTATTGATTGACATGATTATCACTAGAAAAATAAGTATTTTCTTGATGGTTTTTGGCCTCTAGTTCAGCGAGTTTTGGCCATAGAGTGATATGGTTTAGACTGTTGGAATCAGCAGTCTCAACTTTCATGATGTATAGTTTGGGTAGATGACATGTCAGGGGAAAAGATTTCTGTTTCTGTGCATATGCACATGCAGTTATGAAATGCATAACTTGTTATTACTTGCTCATTTGTTTGGGGTTGGAATTGTGTTTCATTTAGCTAAAAATGGTTATAATGAACCTATAAGTTGAGAATCTTCTCGTTCTAGGGGTGTATGACATGACTGCTTTCTCACATGTTTAAATGCCTTACGAAGTCTTTTATTTCCGGGATGGGGCGTATCTGCCTGTATACGGGTGGTCTTGGAATGAAGGGGTTAACTTGTTGCCAACCTTTTCAGTGAGGGAGTTTTTCGATTTAAACAAACGATTAAAAGACAATAAATACATTTTAAAAAATCAGCACTGACAGCTATGCCATTGTTGGACTATCTAGTCTTGATTGGTAAAGGTCAACAGATCATTGGTTTTATTTTTAAAAATGGGCTATATGGTATGTGTGATATAACTATTTCTTTAGAAATGTACCACACTAAGGCCATATGGTAAAATGTAAATTTATTTAAAATATAACAAATGTATTTCACCAAATTGGTGAAAGAAATGTTTAACACAAAAACAAAAAGAGCCACTAGATGACAGAAAATGTTGATGATAAATAGGCCTACAATAGGCGTAGACCTAGGGCATAATAAAACACGTGTCTATCCAACAAGGACAACCAACGCGGGTCATGCGGGTCAATTACTCAATCCGCCCATCTCTAGTGCCTGACCATTTTGGATGAACAATTGGATACTAGAATGTGTTTTGTGCACAGTGACCACCAACGCGAAGAGCACAAATGTAATAATCTTGGCAATAAAGTAATTAAGAAAACATAAATCGGTTGGAATCTTTTATGGTTTTTAAGTTTGGGGATTTATGTCTGTACGAACAGTTTAGAAGTCGGGAGTCTGTCACATTTCATAGTTTCACATTTCAAGTGATTTATACTAGCTGCTGGTCCAAAGAAAAAAAAGAAGAGAAAAAAAAAAGAAAAAAAAAAAAAAGAGATATATATATATATATATATATATATATATATATATATATATATATATATATATATAATCTCCATCCATCCACTGGTGATTCGCGATGTAGGCATCCAATCGCATCACCCCATAACTTAACATGGGAAAATCGTTGAAAGACGAGTGTCATTTTATCCTCAATACTCTCTCGCTATAACTGGGTTAGGAGTGTATTCTATACGTTCAGGTCAACTGTGTGCTTTCCGTAGGGCTTACAGAATATTCTTGTGACTTTCTTTTTAGGTGGTATGGACAGGAAAAGGACTATAATGTTCTAGTCATGGACCTGCTAGGACCCAGTTTGGAAGATCTGTTTAACTTCTGCTCCCGGCGTTTCACCATGAAGACTGTCCTCATGTTGGCAGATCAGGTAAAACGCTTTACTTGTGTTGTCCTATGATTATACATGTTTAATACATAAACCTGATATGAACTGTTCCCATTCAAAGCAAACAAAATGCACCACAAGAAGAACCCACACAAGGAAAACTTAACCTAAAACACAGCAGACTGCTGGCTGTGTTCGAGGCATTGTTTCCATTATGATGTTGTTCTATGTGACAGTTCTCAGAATCTCCGGCAACACAGGAAAGAGCAGAGCAGGCTTGCAGAGCTGGCCCTCTGCTCTGGTGGGCCAGCTTTGCTTCTGGAGCAAACTTTGACTTCTGGGGTCCCAGATTATCGTGCCAATTTATACAAAATGCACGATCAATTTCTGTATGCCCCTGGGATGGATTCATTTAAAACCAGTTTATCATGTGGTATATTTTGGGGGGGGGGGGGGTTAAATTATTAGTTAATTAATAAATTAGTTGACTTCTGATTAATAATTGGCATTTTACTTGATAGTCTAAAATTATCGAACATGTCATAATTGGATCTCTAGAAATGCAAATATAAAATAAGAATTTTAGTGCTCGACCTACTCTGAAAGACTTTCTGATTCTATACTTTTTTTGATTACCAGATGATCAGCAGAATCGAGTACGTGCACACAAAGAACTTCATCCACAGAGACATAAAGCCAGATAACTTCCTCATGGGCATCGGACGACACTGTAACAAGGTAGGGCGGCACAATCTTTGTTGCAATTGCTAGTCCTCTACACAGATGCATTTCCTTATAGCTCCAAGACCATTCCATGTACAAATCAGCAGGCTCACTTAACTATTCACTTAAAGCTCAATTGTATAGCAATTGAATACAGTGACTAGAGGCATTATTGATGCCTACTTTTAATGGGTCCATTATGCATTTGACTACTGTTAAGATGCACACTTTTGGATATACTGCATGGACTTAAACATGCCCATCCTCAATCAATCAAGTTCTGTCTAGGACTAAATGAATGGCAGAGTATTGAAAATTGGAAAGAGGCACGCAAACGGGAAAGTATTTAGTAAAAAAAAAAGTTCATTCATTAATGTTGTACTCAATCAACCTAACCTATATCGCTCTTGAAATCCTTCTGCCCTTTTTGTACCTAGTTGATATTGGATTGTTTTACTTTTGCTGATGGAAGATTAAAATCATTTTATGCCTTGGGTGAAAGGTTGAAAACTATGTAAGCAATAAATAATTATTAGGGGCCTATGAAGATATTAATATAATGAAAGAGCTACACCTGTAAAGATGTGTTTACATTAGTTGATAAACTATTAAATCCCAACTGGCCTTTTTCCAAAATGTCGTAAAATAATCATATTTATGTTCTTCCCTTCCCACAGTAGAGCATCCAATTTATGTTTTTCATTATTGCTTTGGTTTGTGTGATTTGGTCAAAGATATGCTCACGTTGCCTGAAAATAATGAATACCCTGTACTCAAAATTGTGAGCCCTTGCAGACAGGCAACATTTGGCTACGCTAAAGCATGTCATGTATGAACAGTAGCTGCAACCCTTTTTTTTTACTTTGATCACACTGATATTAAATATATTGGTGTAGTAATACTTGATGAACCCCAAGCTCAATTTTTGAGGTGTTCTTTCAGCTTAATGTGTACTCGATTTATGTCCATGTTTAGACGTATAGAAAAGGAAATCCTTAGCTGTTTTGTGAGTAGTTTGAAAAATAAAGATCCATGCTTTGGTCCATAGTAAAGTTTGTGCTGTGCAAGTACATTCTGTGGTGGTGTTAAGGGTTTGGCCTGAGCTCTTCAGACTTAAAACATCTCCTCTAGTTAATCAGCAGAATCCACTACTGTTACCTTCTCCGTTGTACTGGCTTGTTCTATTGTTCTGGAATGGAAGGAGAGTGACAACCTAGCTGCTATTTTAAGCCTTTTAAAACAAGTGCATCTTCATTGTTCTCATGCCCCTCCAGAATAGTTTTGTTTTTGTACTTGGCTTACTAAATAACTTCTGAGTATTTTATAGGTAACCTTATGTCATTAGCTTTATGGGTAACTTTATGTCATTGTTGAATTGGAAATAAGGACATGTTCCCTTAATGAAGTTCTAAAGATATAACAGTACAGAACATACAGGAAGAGCTGTAGGTGGGCATAGTGATGCATACCTCTGGCCTTGTTCTTGGATGCCACTTGCCATAGTGGTTCAATTTACAAATGGTATTTCCACCTTTCAGCATTTTCTTTTCTCTATTAAGTACCTTATGTGATGCTAGTTAAAAGGGAAATAAGTTGTAGATGCATGGATTGTGTATACCTGTTCACGTTTGCTCTTCTCAAAATGAGCAAATGTTAAGTAACTTGGAATTTACACTGGGTGTTATTTTTAGATGGGTTGGTTACATTTGCTGTTTAAGTTTGAATAAAGATGAATGGATTTCAGTTTGCGCAAGCTGCAGGGCGGCACAATCTGTTGCAGTTGCAATTCCAAACTTCTTTCCAGTGAATACAAATTGATGCTTGAGATACATTTCCTATTCTAGCTCCAAGACCATTCCATTTACAAATCAGTAGGATCACTTAATTATTCATTTAAAGCTCACTTGTATAGCAATTGAATACAATGACTATAGCCATTAATGCCTACTACCTTTGATCGGTCTATTATGCATTTCACTACTGTTAAGATTTTCCAATAGAACAGTATATCACGTATAAAATTATGATGTATCCATATCGATACCATCTAAAAAAATGTCTCAGAATTTATCATCTGATTGAATTTTAATCCGATTGCAGACATTCAGAGTAGGGATGTGCACAACTCACATTGTGCACATCAGTGGTTGGTATGAGTGAATAATCGATTATTCGGATTTGCCGACAGGGTCAGAAATGATTGCCTACCGAAACTGGTAGGAATGTTTCTATATCCTATTTATTGAGAACTAGATTCATATTGTTTTAACGGAGCAAAGCATGTAGATTGCAGCTGTATTTTCAAATAAGACTCCAGTCTATTTTGAATGCGGAAATTCAAAAAACGTTGTTCCAAAATACACCAACAAAAAATATTTTGCAAAGAGAGTTGTTGACCTAAAAATTAAATATAGATTTTTGCAATTATGCACAATAATCGATTATTCTCACCCACCCCTAATTCAGAGTAGAATAAGATTAAGGTTGGAAAAGTTGCTTTATTCTCCGACACATGCAACATGCTGGATGCATGGTGCATGTGTCGGAGAATAAAGACTGAATTAATTAATTGACTTTAGCATAAATTAAATTTGATTTGTTGACTTGAAAATGAACCCTATCTTTATGGGCAATATGTGCGCAAAGCTTAGGCTATATAAATATTGATGAAAGTGAGGTATAAATTGCTGGCAGACTTTCTTACTCCAAGAGCTTTAAAAGCAGTTAAGATGAGCGCGAATGAGTAAGATAAAATTATGTCTCAAACTGTCGGCATACATGCAGGATACAAGGAAAAAACATGAAATGCAATGCTATTGTTGTTCCCAAGCTGGCTGGCTATGAGACTCCATCTCCTGGTCAAAATATCTTGACTATGTATTAAACAAGAAGAACAAGAGAAAATGCTAAAGTTGCAGACAGTTGCTTCCTCCCTGTGGCAGAAGAGAGTGTAGCAGCTCATGGCACATTGGAAACAGATGTTATTAGATGTGCTCTCACGTAATTAATAATTGCTTCTTTCTTTTTTTCCTTCTTTCGTTGACGGTTAAACCTTCAGTGTTTCCCCTATGATTGTACAGGCCTGGCAACCTGCCAGGCCAAAAAAATAACGCCAAATATTAATTCATTTGGAAATCAATAATCAATTGCGTTTTGGAGCCTCTGTGCAGCACTGTTGCCTGGGAAACTCTTAATGCACAGGACAGTTTTTCTAACTTTAAAATTACTTAGTAGGGCTGTACCCTAAATATCGACTAGTCCAGTCATCGTTCAGACAACCCCATGAGAGCTGCATGAAGAGTTTAATAAATGGGATGAAAAAACTTCCATACCATAATGCTGTGGTGACATTTTTCTCCAAGCCAAGGAACGTAACGGAGCAAACAAAAATTTGAACGCAAATATAAATCGCAGACAGCCTGCTGTGCCATCAGACCGAAGCCGACCGCGCCAATATGCCATCAGCGCACCTCATCTGTTTTTAGTTTTTCTTTTCAGTGCGTACCACCAGGTCTGAAAGGAATTCTAGGGGAAACACTGACCTTGATGTTTTGGGGAGAGGTTTTAACTGTTTTTAAAAATGGATATCACCCAACCCTAGTTAAGATACATACTTTTGGATATACTGCATGGACTTAAACATGCCCATTCTGGATTTCACGTTGCGCTACTTGGAACACACGCACACACACACCCCAAGTCCATTAGCTGGCTGCATTGATTACACAGTTGGCATATAGTTGCTACAACCCTTGAGTGTCAAATAGGTCTAATTAAGTATTAAATTATGCATATCTAATTGTTATAAGAATATTTCTGTAATAGATTAGCTGGATGATGTGCAAACACTTATCTTCATTCATAGCCATTATTTTTATTTAAAGCAGTCCTCTCAAAAATGCTAATGACATTAGCATTCTCTTTAACCAAAAGCAAATGACGCAGGAATTTTCTATGGATACATAGAAAAATGTTTTAGTATTTGCATACTGGAAAAGTACAAGCCTGGGCCCTCATTTATCAAACGTTGTACATCCTATCGTACGCATGAAATTTAGAATGTTCTTATACATGAAAAAGTTGGGATTAATCAAGCATACTTATGCTTGTCGTATGCACATGGTGCACAATTTCCCTTGATAATACCGGTTGTTCTAAATCGAAATCCTCATGCTTGTGCCCGCTTAGCTCATTACCATACATTTACCGCCATAAATAACCATATATCGCCACAAACCAAAAGCCCCGGGAAATGTGTGCATGAATGACAAAATGGAAATAGACGTTTAAATTGTTGACGGAATGGGAGAGTGAGAAAATCCCCCAAATAAACGACTCCATTCATCACAGAGTGAAATAAGTTGTTGTGACAGAAGTGTAACAAAGTAGAGGACACTACTTTGTACACTTTCCCCTTCTAAAATAAAGAATGTAGCATGGGAGAAGAGTGCAATTTGCGTTAAATGGAGTGTCCCTCTACGCTGCGCAGTAGCCTATCAGAGGTTAGAAGTATTTTGACCTAAAATTAAGCGCTATAAAAGTGTTCGCTTATTAGCGTGACACTAGCTAAAATGGTGGGGAGGGGGGGTGGGGGGGGGGGGGGTAGAGTGAGGTTGACTGAGTCCTCGACAATGATTGAATTCATTGTCAAATGAGGATTTCAGTCTATCGCTCCTATGATGTTTGGAAATGTTGAATTGGAAGTGTCTCTTTATCGGTCTGTTGTGCAACAGTGTATGGAAACAAATTGAATGTACTGTTTGCGTGAAGTGGTCAAGGACTGCAGGCATTAAACAGCTTAGCGACGGCTGGGAAACTCCTATTTTATCTCCTAACTCTCACTGAGATGTGCCAGTAGCCAAAAGGGTGGAGAGGACTTGGATACCGCCAAAAAGTTGGTGTGTTGTCTGAAAACATGCTCCCTTCTTATGCAGCCCGCAGCCCCCACCACATCCTTTAACAACGCTAGCTCTGCCATTTGACGGCCGCACGCCCTACAGCTGTCGTAATTGTATACTTCTATTGGTAATGGGCAGCAGTCGAATTATCTGATTGATGGGCAATTATCAATCTTACTTGATGTAATTATTGTAGGCCTATACTTTAGGCGTAGGACTACAGCATATGTATTATTCAAAATCACGTTACACAAATTGCATTTGTGTAAGTTGGTCAAAAGCATTTAACTGGTCATGTTTGCAATTTCCATCTGGTGATTTTCCTATTCACTCTACCGGTTGCTGTGCATACGCATGGTCATACCCTGTATGTACATTTTCTCCCAATGTACCCACATTTTCAAGCCAAAAACAAATTGAGAAATCCCATGTTTTGGCGAATAACTGCGTACGCATGGTTTACGCACAGATTTCTTTGTATGCAGCGTTGAAAAATGAGGGCCCTGGTCTACTGTCTCTGGGGGAGAATTCTTTAGAGTAGGCAGCAGGGTGGGTTAAGTCTTTCTAAACATTTTTGAGCTGTGTGACAAGCACCAGAAGTATGTTCATGGCAAGTTCTGTAAGTGAATCCCTCCCAATTCACACCCTGATTCAGAGAACAAAGAAGTTAAGTTTGTAACTCTACATTCACGCTTTGACCAACAAACAGTGTTTGAATTAGTCATTAGACCATGATGCATCATTAAACCTTAGCTTGACCTATAGTAACATTTAAAAATTGTGCTTTTCATTTATGTGGTAGTCATTCACCTTAAGTAAGTAAGCAATTAAGTAAGCAATTTCCACCCTTAATTTCTGTGGTTTACAGACTTAAGACCTGCTTCAGCCAAGTTTACTTCCTGCTTTTCCCTGAAATTCTCCTTCCAAACATAATTCATTTTTTGAACATATAACCATGAATATGATTATTTAATAGTACTTGTAACTATACCTATTTTGTAGCTGATTCCGCACAATTTGGTTTAATTTTGTTGTTCTTGAAGACTTTAGGCAGCAAAAAGAAATAGTTGTATTTTAATGATAATTGCGAACAAAAATTGATGGCTTTTACATGCTTTATATGCTAGTAGTGGAGACTTGACAGCCATGGGCTCTCTCCCTCTTCCTGCTCCGTCCAATCTATCCCTAACCCCCTTTTGCTCTTTTTGGAGCCGTGGTGTTGCCTGTCTGCGCTGGCCTTCTCCGGGGATTGTTGTCTGCTTATTAGATTTAGAATTAGTATGAGTTGACCTTGCACTTCAGGTATATTGGGCAAACATAACCTACCTTTTCAAACATCAGGTTTTTTGCCCGAAGATACGGCACACAATGGGAACATCATTCCTGTGCCTCAATGACTAATCAAATCCATATTTTTTTGACATAATTTGTCCGTTAAGCATTTGACCAAAACAGAAGTGCTAGTTTTACCCATACTAAATCTTATTGAAGGTGGTTAGAGCCTGTGTGTTGTTGACCCCTACCCCTCTACTGTCTGCCCTAGTGTTTAGACTCTTCAGTGGGGAAGAGGAAACGAAGCTTGGCTGTTAGCTCTGCTCAGGATCCATCTTTCTCAGGATTAAACCAGGTGTGACCTTTTACCACAACACTAGCTCTCACTACACCAGTTGACGCTTCGCTACCATACAGTCCTGTAAAATGTGAGGTTTACTCGCATCATGACCTCAGCCTTGCTTTCACATTACCAGAATATAGTGGTATGGTAATGAGCAGAAAGGGTATTTTTCTTTTCTATCCCTTACCTTCTAGAATCTAGAGATGCCAACTCTATCCCCTTAAAAACCTTCAGGTGAGGATAACTAGTGTCATAGTCATTTCTTTGTAATACATTTGTAATACATCTTTGGGCTCAGCTGTTTATGCCAGATATTATGTTGGCAAATGGTTATTTACGAAAAAATTAAAAATCTAATTTAAATTGGTTTACAGGTAACTAAATGAAGAAATACAAATATGTGACTTGTCAATTCTTAAATCAGGTAATTTTGACCTAAATATCATTGTCATTAGTAAGGTAATGGCTTTGACTTATTACTTATGTAGTGATAATATAACATACCTTGACCCATACCTCACGTCCACCTCAAATCAGCCAGGAAATTGGGAGTGGCCTGTGAAGTGTCCAGGGGAACAGGGCTTTAGATATTGCCTAATTGTATTTTTGATGCTCACTTTTCCTTTTCACACCTTCAAGTATTAGAAATAATCTTTTAAACACAGCAATATTTTCTCATTAACATGGCTGAGGTGAAAGGTTTTAAGTTATACCGATCTATCGATTGGCCGGTATTTGGGTTCCAGAGTTACATCAGTATCGGTGGAAATCCAGATATAGGGCCGATAATAAGAAACAACGTAATTTACAGGCTAAATGACACCAGAGGATCTGAAAATGTATCGGGGTTCTCTCCCCAAAGAAATGTAATGGTAGCGCTATGCCACCATGCTCCTTTCCATTGCCACCATGTAACATTGTCGCGAAGCAGACATTTAGTTGATGCTGTTTTTCCCCTCATGTAATTTTTGAAACGTTCAATTAGTTAAAACGCATTTCTTATTGAATAACGTTTCAAAAAGCAAAACTACAATATCACAAGTAAGTGCTGTGAGGAAGTCAGTGGCTTTTTCAGATCCACTCTTGGTCCGAGTCCGACTCGGTTATGCCTGAGCTTCAATGTAGAGCAGGTCGCACACCAGATGAGCCATAGCGCGAAAGCACTGACATTACTAGGGAAAGCGCTGCCATATGATTGTAGATTTAAATGATTCTGGCTCCGTTTTCCCACTTAGCCTACGTCTGCAGACTGTCGGACTGCCCTATCTAAAATTAAATGTTGGCCTACGCATTCTCTACTCGCCCTAAAAGCTATTACATTACAGACTTTGCTACTGCTTCTCAAAGTCCACAAATCTGAGCATCCGATTAACTGCCACGTTTTATAAAATCATGATGAAAAGTCTCAAGTACTCCACAGCGAACTGATTTCATATAAAATCCAAAAGGTAATTTCCATCAAGTTGAGCGAAAAGTATTCCAGTGTCTGCTTGTTTGTTATAGTTGTTTAAATGTGTGCAGTATTTGCAGTGGGCCAGAGGCCTGGAACTGACAATGACTGGACATTGCCAGTGTTTTTTTTTTGTTAGTTATTTATTTAAGTTAATTGTTTTCAGTTGAATGTTTAATCCGTTCAAGTTAAAGTTATTTATTTGAGTTGGTTTATTTATTTAACATTTTTATTCATACACATTAATTTTAATAAAGTTAAAATAAAATAATCTGTTCAATAAAGCAGTGTTTTATTAAAACTTGGTTTTCCTTTTCTGCTAAAATTAAAATAAATCTAAAGACTATATATGATACACACGTATATCGGCAGATAATATCGGCTATCGGAATTTTTTGCATCCTAAAATCGGTATCGGTGGCATAAGTCATATCGGTCGGGAACTACATATAGGCTTAATCCACATCAGGCATTACATTACATTTTCTTTTTTGAGGTGATGCATAAACTTGCTCTTCTGTCAATCAATATTTATATTATTCCAAGTTGATGTTTATTCAAGGAAAGGTAACTTTTACTGCTACAAACATAGCACATTGGCACAATATTAAAAAACAACATGGTATCTGTTTATGCCACGCATGATTCAAATAAGTTTGTCTATGCTCAGATAACAATGGAAGAACACCCATCAGCGCAGATATCAAGATTTGTTAACATAACCAGCCAATTTAATACACATGACGTTGTTTGACATTTAATGGTATAACTATAGCTTGCCATTTTTTAGTCATTACTGTTTTGGTTAGCGTCTCAGAAGACGCTAGAAGACTCAGAATTCCTTCTTCTCGTACTGTGTACGGTTGTTGTTATGGAGGCGTGGCAAAGGGGCCAACTGACTAACGTCACACAGGCGACACTGATCTCTAGGAAGCCATGGAAGTGAGGTCCAAAAATACACCTGCAGTTACCGCATATCGCCATAGGTGTCACCAAAGAGAACTTAACGGAAATCTTTGAGATTGCCACTTTAAGCTAGCAGTACACTTGACACAAAATGGCATAGAAATAACTGTTGTATACACTACGATCTAAGGGATCTTTTATGCTTCTATGGTATATTTTATTACAGACACTGCAGATATATGATTTGACATGACTGCACAAAGTTGAGATTTGATTTATCATTCCAAAAGCTGATTCACAAAATGTGAATTGGCGTTGAGTAAAAAATTGTTATAGCATTGTTTCCGTTGCCTGAAAGCGCCAGACTAATTCGCAAATGGGTATTAGTCTGGAACCTCTCGCAATTGGATAGAACTGCAACCAAACAGAGCAACGAAAAGTCACTTAAATTAAACTTTTACCAAATCCTGTTGGAAGTACAGCAAACGCATCTTTCTTATCAACAAAAGCTTTAAGTGCAGTTGTTTGTTCTTCTTTTCGAGTGAATATGCTGTCCAGTTTGTTTAATGTCACGATTGCGGATTCAATAGACCGTTCCACATCAGCAGCAGCCATCTTGGTTGTTAACGAAAATGCCTCAATGACGCTCCTCTGTACAGTTCTCATGTCAAACCCGACCCATATTAGATAAATGGTTGTGATCGGCCCGACGTGGGCCAGATCGGCTTGAAATCTGTGGAACGGGAGGGTGGCCAGACGTATCTGCCAGAGCAAGTAAAACATGAGCTCGCAGATTCGTCTGGTTCCCAGGCTATTGTTTTTCGGCTTGTATTTGTCGAAATTAACATCGGTAGTTTAGGAAGTTAAACGTCATGCATAATCACAGATACACTATTTGTGTATAGTTGCAATTTGAGTGTTAGTTGTTCAATTCAGTTAGGTTATTTATATATTGCCATTGCTAGTGGTGTCACAACCCACTGGTTTTTGGTTGTGTAAAAAAAACAAAAACCGATGCCCGGTTTTCTTAAGCACATAATGCAACATGGAGGGGCTGTACAAGATGGCTGATTAGTAGAATAATTGTTTGTGTATATGGTATACGTTTGAGGTAAGTTCACAACATTCAGGTACCCAGAAGAATTTAGCCTGGTATTCAGACTAGGGATGTGAGCGACAAAACAACTAGTCGTTGCTGTGCTTGGTAGTCAACACTAGAAATAGTAGTCTATTAAACTTTTTTTTAGAAAAGCATTTCTGCCGATAGCCTATATAAATTGCGGAAGCACGCCAGGCACTATTGATAGAATATGCATATAAGATTTAGACCATGCCTTTAATAGGCCTAATTAACCAACGTTAAACAACGTATAATTTTCCAAAACATCTAATCGTTCATTTAATAATTTAATCTAATCTGGTTCACAATTCTCAACAGCACTCTTCACCCTAGTCAGTAACTGCAGTCATGTCAGGTGCGCTGCCGTTCGCGATTTATGACTTCATTTAAAAAGCTGTTTTAATTAGATATAATAATCATGGATGTATGAATGAGGTTGTGCTCCCACTGAAGGATTGAGCTCTGCTGCGCACACGGCAGCGCTCAGCTGATGTAGACGCTCCAGAGGCGCATCGTTGAAATGTCAATCAATTCAGTCCGTTTCACAGTAGAGCAACCATGATCTGCCAGGTTGTATTTACTACTTACTTTCTTTAGGCCTACTGAGTTTGAGTGAACGGAGCCCTGCTCACGCAAATGGCTTGCTCACTTGGTAAGCTAAAATTAAGAGAAAAAAAGAACTGCGATTATTATCATATCTCGACAGACAAAAATGTATTTAGATTTAAACTTCCAAAGCTAGACAACTCCTAACTGTTTAGCCCCCTTAACAGTTCAACTTGTGTGATGCGGAACACAGTCGCTACATGAGACCCGAGAGTGCAATGATGCACGTCGCAAAATGTCACACTTATTTAAAAACGTGATTAAGCATTTAAAATGGCTATTGGGTTATCATAAACCCATTCTTTTTTCAGACAATGTTTGGCCTTATAGATTAAAATCTGCAACATTTTTAATGTTTTCTAAAAGTGTTTTCTTACATTTAGATGAGTTGACTAGTTGTTTACAAAACTTCTGTTCAAACGTCAGGGAAATTAGTGGATAGCAACATCCCTAATTCAGACCACTCTAGCAAGTAGACTATCCTGTCTCCATGCTAGTTAAAGAGTGATTTGAGTAAGCACCAATACCAGAGCTATTGTAGAGAGAGCTATGCCACTCCTGTTGACTGTAATATGACAGGAAACATACTGCAGTACTATGCTTGAGCACCGGGGGCAGAGTGACTAGACATTTTAGAATGCATGAGGGTGAATTGAGCTTTATGAATTAATTGCTATAAAATGAGATAACACAAGCTACTGATTATTGTGAATGCATTTATTTGTCGATACTAATGTAAGATATATATTTCCCGCCTTAAAATGTAGATGTCAGATGAATTGGATTAAGTGAACGAAGCTTGTACATGACTAGTATTTGGCAGCAATCGTGGCATGGACAGGAGTGCCGTCATGAATATGCATGAGGAAATTATAATTGGATAAAGAAATAATAATTTTCCGGCTAAATGGTTAAAGATTTAATGAATATGCCATAAAAAGTGTCTAATTATCCACCGTCATATAATGTTGATTTTATGGGCAATCCCCATTGACACTCATTCACTCTACACTGCCTATGCTGTATTGCGCCCCTGGTGGTCACTGCGCATATTCAGGCAAGTGGCATATTTCTTATTAGAACATCTTTGCTAATACCAAGGCTCTGCATCGCAAAACATTAAATAATTGCAATTGTGTACTCAGTGTAGCCCTTTTCATGCCCTGTATATTAAAACAGTTTGGATCACCAACACTGGTAGTTTAAGTGCCCCACCTCTAGGCTTTGGATCTTTTGGTTTAACAAGAAACATTTTATCAGCACTGAACACTTTTTTTCAGTTCCGAAAGCTGCCAATGCTGATTCCAATACCACAGCTCTTTTTTCGTTATTGGTATTATGTGTAAAGTTACGTGAGGCTGTAATAAACAACACAGCATTTATTAAAAGAGCAAAAAGTATACAAACAACTCAATTGAATAAAAGTTCTACACTATCAATACTGCTTGCTACCACTGTCTCATGTTATGTTAAAGCTGTTTTATGGTCCAGGAATAGCTTGCGCGGACTAACGGCGATGTTAGTCCGTTATCCGATAAGTGAATCATGTCAGTGTCGGCACCCAATAACCCAATAACAATATTGGATCGGATCCGTCCCACTTCAGCAGCAAAATCAGTCTTTTAAAAAGTCACAATTGTAGTGTAAATGATGATGATATGCATTCATAATGAGACCAATTATTAGGGCTGCGCTGTACCCTAAAAGTCGACTACTTGAATCGTCGTTCAGAGAGTCCCAAGTCTACTCAAATTCTCTGTCGAATCATCACAGGTGTTTTTTATTTTTATGTTCATTATAATAACAATAAAACATGATATAGAGGCTTAACATATAGGAAAGTCATGTCAGTAATAATGGGAAGAGGAAATAATTATTACAAGCGAAACTAATGCCTCAAGTTAGATCTGATGACAGACCAACATAACAAAATAATCTCGACCATTGTAAAAAGATCTGGATGATGGGTTAACCTAACTCAGTCTTGTTTTGAATGCAATTATTGGCGTGATTGTATGCAACACAAGGATGTACATCAACACAACTTTATGTCAAGAACTGTTGATTGATCCATCGTGTATTGATCAAAGCAACTTAAAGTTGGAAAGATATTGGACATTCACGCTAAAATAATAAAGCGATCTTATGCAGGGAACTAATGGGACAGGGGCGCGATGGGTCTAGTGGTGTTGGATTAAAACTGAACTAATGGGACAGTCCGCGATGGGTCTAGTGGTGTTAGATTAAAACTGAACTAATGGGACAGTCCGCGATGGGTCTAGTGGTGTTAGATTAAAACTGAACTAATGGGACAGGGGCGCGATGGGTCTAGTGGTGTTGGGATTAGAACTGAAAAGCCTGAAGAACTCAAGCAATGGTGTTAAAGCAGGGGAAAATAGAGAGGTGATCACCAGCCAGGCTCTGGGAAATTATGAGTTGGGTGCAGCCCTACTAATTATTGGGGAAAACTGCATGTAACATGCTTTGGACAAGGTGTGATCTCCATGGTTGTGGCCCATGACAACTTTGTGATTTTTTATTTTAACTAGTATGCGTCTTTTAAGTGTGAACAATGTTTAATATGAAATGCGCCACACAGTGTTATACTAAGTGTCCGAAAGATTTTAACCCTCTCGGAATCCGCCTTCAACATTAATCGTTCCCCAGGCAGAGCTCCACACATCCACAGAAGCTGTGGCATTAGCATGCACTTTCCTTTGTTTATTTGCGAAAGGGATCACTGGTAGAGGAGGGATGGGTGCTTAAAAGGAGCAAGCATATGTACAAAAAACGATGCATGGTTTTTCCTCATTTGAAGCTGATTTCTTGTGAAAAATCAGGTTTAATGGAGTTCTAGTAGGAATGCATGGAACTGCATATACTATCTATAGCCAGCTCACTGTTTCTACAAACTATGTTTAGCTGGAGTCCTATGTGCTGTTTTTTTATTTTTTACAATCAATGGTAAATTAGCTAAGCAAGTAGCTGAAACGTGATATAAATGTTCCACTGTAAATTTGTTTGTTTAAATAATCACTGCTCACTGCTTTCACTTGGTAGCTTGCTGGATTCACTAATGTCACTTCTAATTTCTAACTATTAGTTACCGCCACCACCAAGAAGAGGACTGCTAGTCACAAATGATGCTATGGCTCCAGATTCAGCAGCTGATTTAACTTTCTTAAACCTTCTTAACCCAACTCAACCCTAACATCCTGTGAGGTTAGGGTTGAGTTGAAAGCACATCTATATGCAACACGTTTTAGAATTTCTTCCAGTCATTTAAATGTCGAACCTTTTTTCCTTCAACGTTTAAATGTCCAAAACTGTTTGCCTCCTCTCTCTACAGCTATTCCTCATTGACTTTGGACTGGCTAAAAAGTACAGAGACAACCGAACAAGGCAACACATCCCCTACAGAGAAGACAAGAACCTGACGGGCACGGCGCGCTACGCTTCAATCAATGCACACCTTGGAATTGAACAGAGGTTTGGTTGCACAAGCAGACACATCTATTCCTAGCCTAGAATGTTTTGCTTACCTCAGATTTAAAAGTTGATACTTGATTGAAATTTAACTGCTTTATGGATCTTGTGCCTGTTTCCCTTTTTCTCTAAAGTCGCCGTGATGACATGGAATCGCTAGGCTATGTGCTGATGTACTTCAACAGAACCAGTCTGCCATGGCAGGGATTAAAGGTAGAAGACTATGTGATATTAGGCTTGTTTTATGCATACATTATTGTACTATTGATGAGCTTAATAATTGGACTTGACCGGACAATGACTGTATAACATGTTGCATAACATTTTTTGGGGGGAATTCTTAACTTGGACTCTTGGAACTTTACCTTTGTTTTGGTTTTTCACCCATGGTATTCCGAAAGCACTTGGCGGGGATTCAGATTTCTACAATTGGAACAT
Source organism: Merluccius polli (assembly GCA_030340625.1). Classification (NCBI taxonomy): domain Eukaryota; kingdom Metazoa; phylum Chordata; class Actinopteri; order Gadiformes; family Merlucciidae; genus Merluccius; species Merluccius polli. The sequence goes on from JAOPHQ010000575.1 coordinate 263,135, forward strand.
GTTTTTTTGTGATGAACTGTACTGTTTATGTCGCCTACATGTTCCTCAGGCTGCAACCAAGAAGCAGAAGTACGAGAAGATCTCTGAAAAGAAAATGTCAACCCCTGTAGAAATTCTCTGCAAGGTGAGTGCAACTCTGATTTAACAATGCTGGATATAGGCTATGGTCTTTTTTTTGTCTTGTTTTGTTTTTGGGAAACCTATTGGATCTAATTCTGAATTTTTATTGTGTGTTTAGGGTTTCCCAGCAGAGTTTGCCATGTATTTGAACTACTGTCGTGGTCTGCGTTTTGAAGAGGCCCCAGACTACATGTACCTTCGCCAACTTTTCCGCATCCTGTTCAGGTATTCTCACACAAACAAAGAAGACTAAATGTTATCTGGAAAACGCACATCCTGCTTGGCATGTGTGTGAACCTTCCAGAAGCGTGTAATGACACTTGTGTGTCCATCCTGTCTTCGTGATGGATGTGCAGCATGTCATGGCAAATACATTGATTTCTAGGTTACTAAATGAGTTAAAAAATATCCACAACTGAGCCAGTAAATCTCATTTGCATCTGGGACAGGTATTCTCATATAGCCTTAATAAATTGCATCCAAAACTAATTTGCAATATTGGCAAAAACCTGCTCAAACTACCCAATTAAATTGGAAAATGTGTTGACATTTGACCCGTTTTACTCAAGGATTTAACATTTAAATAACGATCTTAAAACACTGTTCAAAATGCACTCAGAAACCATCAAAACATAATTATTTCAAGCATTGCACAATGATGGACAACCAAAAAGTTATGGCAAGTAGCCATTGGTGGTAATGTATTGCAGTGGAGTTGATTTTGGAAAAAAAGAGACTACTTTTTATATGGTAACCGCACTGCATGATGTGTTTTGGTCCTTAAATGATTATGTATGTGTACCACCATATACGGTTTTTGAATACAACTCAATATTTGTACTGCCAAGCAGTTCTAAAGCCTAGCTAGTGTTGAAATGGATTGTATGATTGTGCTTTGTCAAGGACACTGAACCACCAGTATGACTACACATTCGACTGGACAATGCTGAAGCAGAAAGCAGCTCAGCAGGCAGCCTCCTCCGGGGGCCAAGGCCAGCAGGCACAAACCCCCACAGGCAAGCAATCTGACAAACCCAAGCCTAACATGAAAGGTTAGTAGCCAACAGCCAAGTGACGTGGTTTATTTCATTCATTTATATATTAGAGGCACACTAGGTGGTGGGTGTGGGTAGGTGTGTGCATGCACGTTGTCCTCTATACCCACTTAAAGTGCATTAGGAAGTTCGAACGCCTTTTGCATCCATAAAAGAAAAATGGAACTGTATCAAGTTCCTGCAAAACAATTGCTCTGTCCTGCCCAAGCAAAGACGTCCTTGGAGAATTTGACTACTAACTTTGCCACTTTAATAAATCCTTTCTTTAAGGACATTTATTTTATACTGTTGTACTATATTGTGAACTAACCCATGCTGATCATATATCTATGAATCTCCCAACAATTTCATATTAACCTTCTCTGTCCCGCTTCCTGTAAGAATATGATGCTGTTTCTGATTTGACTTTCCATATCTTGTGCTGTACCACTGACTTGTTATAAGCCTTGGAAAGTTACACACCTAATTTTAACTTTTACAATCTTTAAATGTGGTTTGTACATCATACCAGTATACAAAGTATTGTTCACAATAAGAACATGGCTAATTTTCATGGCGGCCACAGTATGGTTTGGGTCGACAATGGAAAAGCATCGTAAACATACTGAAAAGTCTACAGAGAATTCTACAGGCCGTCTTCAGTTGTGAGAGCTGCCGTATATAATTTTTCAGTTAGTCATGCGACTAAACAACATATAGTTGTTTATCTTGAGCATTAACAGGAAAAAAGTGATAATTTCGAGTTTTACACAAATCATACTTTACTACTTATATGTTTTAGATACAATTTATTTGTTTCAGTGCACAGCATATTCTGGTGTGGGTGCATGAAGTTTTATGATGAGCGGGAAGTAAAAATGCACAATTCAACAAAATAATTTTAAGTATGTTCTTGTGCTCCAACTATGCTGTGCCTTTTAATTGATATTTTTGCTATAGAGACAGTAAGTAGACTGGAGACTGAAAGTAGAAACTAGACTGAGTAGTTAGTGTTTGTATGATGGATGGGCATGTTATGCCTGAAAAGGGTCAAATTGTAAAATAATTTGGTATGCATATGGCAAGCACAAAGAGCAGTGACATCTTTTTCCAAACCCTTGCATTTCCCATCTGGAACGGTCTGGATGAATCTTATCACACGGTGTGTCTTGCGATGTGGAAGCAAACCTAAACGCTGTACCACATTTCAAAGCATCAGGTGGTTACTATAGAATGCCGATCTACTGAAGTGCTTACTGAAACTGGTTTGGTTTCCTCTAAATAGGAATTTCCGCTTTCGCTGCCTCCCATTTTCTGTCTCTAAATAAGTTATTGAAGGTGCCACTTGGGACCATGTTCTGTCCGAAAGCAAATTTGTTAAATGTTTTTTCCATCTCCCCTGCCTTTAGGTTTTTAAGAGCTTTCCTTGTCAGGAGTGGAAAAGTCGGGCAGAGGGGGCCTCTACAGTAGCACCATAATCATTGGCGACTAGGACCACCCCTTGCTCAGAGTGCTTCTTTCCCCGCCGCCACCACCAACAAACAAACAAACTCTTTCTCCTTCCATAATTACTATGTATGTAATGGATATATAGATATACAAATGCCTCTGTTTGCAGCGATATCTATATATTGGTATGTATATACAATAATATTCTCCACTTTGAAGAAAGAAAATAAATTTAAAAAGCTTTTTGTTGGGGATGTGGAGGCTGTAACACCATCTCCCCTTCCCTTCTCATACCTTTCCTACTTCCCATTATCCTTCCTGCAATTTTTTTTGGTTTCTTGGGTAACAATGGTTGAACGATTTAATTGTCTCTTGTACTCCTTCCCCTCCTTCCAGTGACATTGTCTAGAAAATGATAACCCTCACCCCTTCTTGTGTGACCCTTTTGTTTTATACCCGCCTCAGTGACAGTCATAAAACATTAAGTCAAACTTCTTTTTTTTGTTTGAAATGAATGAATGATGGAATCCTGGTTATTTCCTTTACTTAAAATGTTGGAGATCTATTTCTTTTTTCCATTCGCTATTTTTATTTTCTATGGTGATTAGGAGTGTGCCTGTTGAACCTGAACAGCTGTTAATGTTCCAGCTGAGGGCAACAGTCTATAATAGAGTAACACTCTGGCTCTCCCCTTTCTCTTGTAAGAGTTCTGCATTATTATTGAATCTGTTGATACACCTATGGTCTTCTGAAACAGTCTTCTAAATGCCAATAAAAATGTAAAAAAAAAAAAAAAGTTAAATTCGTTTATAATCTAAATGGCTGAACAAGTTTCTTGTATGCAGACCTATCCATTGGGCGATAGCCCAGGGCGGCTGTTCAAGAGGGGTGGCAAAATGAGCTAATTTGCAACCCTGCCCAGGGCACTAAAAATCCAGAACCGGCCCAACTTGTGTCAATTAAATTAAATTTTGAAGATTCGATGTCAGCGAACAGATCTAATAATTATTTCCCTAGTTTGGACTGAAGGACTCAAAATATTGTATGACTGAATGTCCTTGTGGACTTTGTAACTGAGGCCCAACAAATTGGACCCAAATAATCTCCTCTCCACCACCATGCTTGAAGGCATGTTGGCGTTTTGCCAACATGCTAATTACTTGCCTCCAATTTTGTTTCATCGATCCAAAGGACATGGTACCTTTGATGCGAACAGATGCAGCTTCTTGTTTTCGGCGGGTGTCCTCCCTTGTGATACATTTAAATTCATGTTAAAAAGGGCTGGTAGATCTGCATTTTAAAAATGTGTTCTTCCTTAGTCTCCCCTTAAATGTCCCCTATTTTACCACCAGGTGTGATGTTGATTAACCTTTACAAGCCGTTTCAAATTCTACCCTCAAATGACATCACATATGGGAGTGTTCACCCAGATGTATGATAAATAGATCAGCCTACCAGTTGGTACAGTCCAATGGGTAGGCTGGTAGGCTAATCTATCATACATACATCTGGGTGGACACTCCCACTTGTGATGTCAATAGAGGGTAGATTTTGACATGGCTTGTAATGGGTAAGCAACTTCACACCTGGGGGGTATACTACGAAGCTCGATTAGTGGGTTAGCGAGGTATGTTGCGCTCAAAGCCTGGGTTAGCTGTCCTACGAAAGTCGCTCTCTTTTAGCGTCGCTGTATCACCATGGTAACTTATGCTGGCAACCAAACCTGGTCGGGAGGAGGTTTTCAGCTAAGACTTTCCGATTAGTTCGGCTTCTTAAAGCTGCAGCGCCGCTTTCGGGACAGATCCGATCCCTTTATGAGAGATGCAGGTTCTCATCAGAGGATATTCTGTATGAGAGATACAGGTTCTCATCAGAGGATATTCTGTATGAGAGATACAGGTTCTCATCAGAGGATATTCTGTATGAGAGATACAGGTTCTCATCAGAGGATATTCGTTATGAGAGATACAGGTTCTCATCAGAGGGTATTTATGAGAGATACAGGTTCTCATCAGAGGGTATTTGCTATTTGGTCGTCCTTGTTGGACCTTATGAGGGCAATGCTACAAAAAGAAGCCGTGCGCAGTGTGTCTGTGTTTCACTGCGATGCGTTGCCACGGGTACATATTTGCATACAGTTGGTGATGCCGAACATATAAGCAAAAAGGTGCCTTGCGATACGCAAGGTTGTAGCTGCTGCCCTAAATACACTGCTAAATATGTTCGTGGTGTTTCCCAACTTTTTGCCAACACAAACTGTCAAGTTGCAAGTTATCAACTTGTAGGTAAAAGAAAACACCTGTATATGTGAATGAGCGGTAGAGTGGCGGTAGCGCGTCAGTCTTCAGATTCTGCGTGCTGGGTTCGATCCCAAGTGAAGTGGGTATGTGTAGTTTATTAAAAAAAAGTTATATTGCTTATGTCATATGGAATACTTATTCATTAATGTTATGGAATTATCCAGTTTGGTAATCTAGATGGGGTAAAAGGCATGATGATGGACAGGCAACATATGAACCCCGGTCGCTGGCGTTCAGCTCACATCCTAATCCACCACACCACCGTCGCTACCATCCAGCACATGCAATACGTTTCTTACATATAGGATGTATTTGAAAGGAATTCCCTAAAGTACACAAAAAAGCAAGTTGGAGGTTGCTTTTGCATTTTGCAATCATATGCGTAAGAATTGTTCGCCATTAATCCCAATAGAGTATTGGGATTAATGGCGAACAATTCTTACACATTCACAGAATCTGCTGTTTGTTGCCAGCATGGGCAACTGTATCGCCCCTTGCCGTTATTTGCTTTTTAAACTCCTCGTATGAGTTCATAATCACTACTTGCTCCTCCTGAGTGACATACAGCCCGTGTTCGCTCCGTCGGATCCATTGCGTCAAGGTGAATGACGTATTGACGTTGGGTTACGCCCTTTTTATGTGAACGCGCATTGAACCTAAAGCGGAAAACCTGGCTTGACAAATTTACCTTTAAGTGAGCTTCGTGGAACCGTTTAACTCTGATCGCGAGTTTCGTCTTTAGCAATCGAGGTTTTCCCAAGAAAACCTGGATATGTTCAGCGAGCTTCGTAGTATACCCCCCTGGTGGTAAAATAGGGGACCTTTAATTGCCATGCAAGAGTAAGTGTGGGAGGGGAATAACATGTTTTTAGATATACATTTGTTCTTTACGCCATTCAAAAGGATAATTAACACAAAGTGACAATTTTACCTAACTAAGATAGATCTGTAGTACATGCGGATGGCTATAAATCCCAGCAACAATCCCGTACATTCAATGTCATGTATTTTGAAAGTTGGCTTTACTTAACATGGCAGTTATTCTAGGGGCACGGTGACTAGGCGTCCCAGTGTGTCCTGACAAATATCTGTAAAACACTCAAATGTCCCAGTTTTCACGAAATTATCCCGGGGTTTCACCACAATTAAAATAATATACTTGTTTTCAACGCTTGCGTAAATGTTTGTCATGTTTTGTCCCAATCAAAAACACTGATTGGCTCGATGTGTCGTTGTCAAGGCTGTGGCTAGCCTATGACGCGTGTAGCTCCGACAGTACGCTAATGTGTACGTGCGCGTCCTGGTTTGGGGATTTGAAAATGTGCCCTTATCCAGGGAGCTAACTTCTTGCCCAGCGCCTCTGTGCATGTACAAGAAAGCAAAAGACAAAAGCTGGGGTTTTCACATGACGTGTTGCTTTTGGCTGCTTGGTATTGAGTGAGTGCTGGCAACTGCAGCAAGTGGCAGGGGCCGTGCTGAGACAAAACGGTTGCATTGTAAATCCTACACATTACTTTACTTTAAAGGTGCAGTGTGTAGAGTTTAGTGGCATCTAGCGAAACAGACTAAGTTGGCAGAAATGTAATAAAATATTCACAAATATGTTTTAGTGTATACCATGAAAATAAGAATCGATATAGGGAGTGGGTCCTTTTCCATGGAGCCACCGCCCTGTTTCTACAGTAGCCCAGAACGGACAACGTTGGCAATGAAATGTTACCACAATGCGGAACAAGTAACAAACAAATCAAATGACTACAATTTATAAATCTTGACCTCACATCCCATTGGCCGTTTTGACCTCAAACCCCATTGATTGTACTTGATAGATGGATATAGATAGATACTTAATTAAACCCTCAGGGGAAATTACACACAGCTTATCAGACACAAGTCTAATTAGGCGTACCGACTAATTTAAAAATGTATATTCATGAGAAAGCTCAAACCTAACCAATCTAGCAGCTCAGGTTGCTAAAAAAAATGAAGTGACCATAGAATAAAAGAAAAGGCATCTTAAATGATCTCAGCCGACTCAAGCCACAGTATTGATATTCTGTCGTATTATTCTTTTTATTATTCTGCCTTGTCTGTAACTCTCCTACAGTTTATGAGGTATCAACACCAAACCAATGCCAAAAAAAATTGTCAACTCTTTTAAAAGTTTTTTTTTGTAATATTTAATGGAGAAAGTGAATGGGCTAATCAAAGGAAAGTGAATGGGTCAAAAATGTCAAAATCAACGACTCCAAACGTGAACATCTGGGAGTTGTCAAATTTGACACGCATGCAAACCGGATAAAGCAGGTCTCCAAAAGGTCTGGCATCACTTTGACCACAGGGGGCGCTTTTATTTTGCAGTGAAACCTAAACGTCCATGCCCCCCACCCACTGGCCATGCCCCCGCCCCACTGGCCCCCGCCCAACTGGCCACGCCCCCCGCTCTATGAAGGGGCCTCCTGTATCTCAGACACGGTCGTTTGAAGTGGTCTATATTGACTGCAAGCTCTCGCCAATGCTGTGCAAGCCATTAAAGGGTACACGCATGTTTCAGAAGTCCGTTTTGGCAGTGTAATCATATGTATGCTTATAACAAACATACGTATGATTAATGATGAGCATTTTTGGGCTAATACTTATGCGTTTGCCCAAGCTTGCCCATGGTCACCATTTTTACAGTGGAATGTGTCAATGGGGTAAAAACGCTGAGTTCAACCTCTCCGAAGGTGAACATCTATAGACAGTACACACAGAAACCGCGCATAAGCAGATGTCTCCAAAGTACCACGTTGACCACAGGGGGCACTATATCAAACAATCAACCCCTCCACCCGTTTGACCTAAAACAATGAGACTTGGTATATTGGCCTTATTTGATATGAAGAATATTTTTGCCCCCAAGGGTCCATTTTCTCTACCTAAGTTTTGGAAAAAAAATGTCTACTCATGAACCATTAACTTTTTTATTGAGTTAAAAATTGGCGGGTTTTGCATACATAAATATATGCTAATGAATCAACATCATTCAATCAATCACAAGTCCACTTCAAATTGGCCCAGGGACTTGAAACGTGGCTTGAGCATAAGCCCTGCTAGCATTAGCATGTTAGCATGTTCATGGAAAATTGCACATACAAGTTGGCTCATGCAAACGTGTATTTTCTTAGTTTATTTTATGAGTGTGGTTGCAAAGCAAGCCACACTTATGTGTTTTTTATTATTAGGTGTGCCGCTAATCTACCTGGATAAGGACAACCCAGAACCTTTCAGCTGGGTGTAGATGGATGTAGACTACCTAGCCACTAGACCGTACGGGACGCTGATTATTTATTATTTTTTAAATATAGATTATAGTCTCCTTTATTACATTCGATTATTCTGAGTACCAGTGAGCATTGTCTTCAGGTTTGGTGATTTAACTCACTTTAATGTCTAATGAAATGTTACCGCGTAGCCCCTAGATGTCCCTCAAGTACTGAAAGCGAGTCATTCCATGTTTTTTTGCGTTTTTTTCTCCTATACCAGAATGATAGTGAGTAGAGAAATACCTTTCTACAGCACTGGCACAGTGCTAAAACCAAGTGTGGAGATAGGTCTGGCCTATACGAGACTAACATAGGCCTAACCATAGGCTAAAGGATCTTTCCAAAATCCCTGATCAATATTCTGTAGGATCAAAATAATAGTCGCATTGGCATTAAAATAATTTGTGTAAAGTGCTTTTTGTTTGTAGACTGTTTGCTGAATATAAGTTGGGCCAAATGTATCGTTAGAGCTACTAACCTTACAGCCTGATTCGGACCATTTATTGACATCCAAGCGTTTCCCTCAAACCCCCAAAATAAATGGATCAATAAAAGATGCACCAAAGCCATACTTTAATACAGACATATTGCCATTTCTGAAGCTATGTCTCTGCTTTCAGATGTAGCCCATTGCCCCCCACCCCTAAGAGTTCTCCTGGTGAATCTCCAGGGGGGCCCTCATCACATCCAGTGATAGTAATCATTGGCACCCTTCTCCACAGCCTTCCTGTAGGCCTCCTTGAAAAGATGCCTAACCCCTACCTGCTTCTTAATGAATGTAGGCCATGAAACCACTGAGCATCACTTTGTGTCAAAGTGTCTTTTGAATGACTAATTAGAAGGCTAAATAGGTTGTGCAATACATTTGAATAAAACAAGTAGGCTATGTCTCACAATGAAATGGTTTAGTTATTTGGGTTTTCTTTTTTCAGGTTTAGCGGAACAGCTTGTTTAGAACAGTGAAACAATTATTTATGATTACATTTTTAATTAATCTGATCAGTTCATATTTAGCAAATAACAATTACCAAATATTGGCAAGGAAAGACAATTTTTAGGAACTTTTTATTCAAAGACTGGAAAATACAAAATTAAATCAATTGTTAATACTTGCAAGAAGGAACACAATAAGGCTATGTAAGTAACAAGAATAACACATGCTCATCATAGTTATTATGCATATATAGCGCTTTTAAATGGCTGTTAAGCCTCACCCCCAAGAACAGTATTTCCAGGAATCCCCCTTTCTTATTCACCAAGGGATTCCTGGGAAAACTGGACCCCGGGAGAAAGGAGAACAAGATTTCCTTCTGGAAAGCTTCATTTTTTGGCCACCTTATAATGTCAACAATTCATACATTTTCGACCATAAACATTTGTTACCCTACTTTTAGACATGCATGCATCTTCCTCATTGTATGTATTCCCATATGGCGTTGTCCTATACATCCTAGTCACCAGGCGGCAGGTTCTGTCCTCTGTCCCGAGCTACAGTGCTTCATCTCAGACTACCAACTGACCAGAGATGCAGCACTGCACCATGGGCCAAAGGTATACCATTGACATGCTACATAGCAAACCGACCAACTTGTGTGTCACTTTAACCAAGTTCTAGTACCTATCTTACCTGGTAACTCCATCTCCATCAGAGTCTGTGCTAATGTTGAAAGATCTCTATTGGCACCTGTGGAAGTAATTTTTACATCCAGTGTAGTGTTCAATAGAACCCTTCACTTGGGAATTGCATGAACATTAACTAAATTAAAACTTTCATTTTTTATCACATAACACAAAAAGTATTTAAAAAATTCAATAGAAACATGGTGGCAGTAAACATTTGCATATCATTTCTAAGCCTGCAAAATTAGAGATAATATTAATAAATATGTGATCACCATAAGCTGCTTTTTCTTCACATTGGAGGAAGTGGTACAAACAGGAAATGACTGTAATCCCAAAAGACCTAAACAATCATGAACATTTCTTCTTTCTAGACATGAATGCAAGTGTGTGTTTGAGCCCATAGAAGAGAAAACATCAAATCTTATGATAACATGTTCCAAGTGCATGGTCATGTCCATGTTCAAACATGTAAGCAGACTGACAACTTTGTATATACTTCCTTTCATAACAAATTCATTATGTGTCTGTGAAAGTTAGGTTTTAAGGGGTCATCCCTTTGTTATTTACCCCCCTATTGGTACACTACCTGTTAACGATTCTAAAATAACCCCCTTAAAAAAACACACACAGTGGAGATAGACGACAACTGTTCAACTCTCTGCCGCCATGAGGTTTGACATCTGCAATGGAAGTCACACATAATCTTTATAAAACACATATCAAAAGATCGTATTGTTAAGAAAATTGAAACAGTTGAAAATCCTGTTTTCATGCATCCTGGTTTGATTTGTATGAGCAGGAAAAGATGAAAGCAGAGACAGAGAGTGATAGAGTGAGAATACCAGGGTCTTTCAGAAGAGGTCTGGTCCCCTCCTCTCTTTCCATATAAGGAACTTTGTATTTTGGGACTGCAGAAAATGCTTTGAATAAACATTCCCCCTTTTGGCCTGCGATGGCTCCAAATGATAGTTTGTCACTTCCTCTCCAATGCAAAAAGCCTTCCTCTCCCTCTCTTTTCCATGCCCCCCACCTTTTCTAGCTAACTACATACATTCCCTTTTCTAGTCAAAGTGGCTGAAGACAGACATAAAAGGAAATGCATAGAAAGAGGGAGGGAGAGCGGGATGGAGAATGAAGGGGGGGAGAGAGGGAGAAGACATCCTTCTTAAGAATTTGAAAGCATAATCTTTTTTTCTTGTCATTCTCTCCTTTGTTTAAGCAAGTCTATATTTAGCAGACAAGCTCTAGACACTAGACAGACACAGGCACACACACACACACACACACACACACACACACACACACACACACACACACACACACACACACATATATATATATATATATATATATATATATATATATATATATATATATATAAGATTTCAAATGTGATTATACTAGTGACAGGTTTCTGTGGTATTCAGTAAGTATAAAGGGCCGACCGTCTTATTACACCAGATGCAATGCATTTGCAGGAATCAGAGAAGAAAAGTTAAACAAAAGTAGCTGCGCAATGTCATCATAAACCTATCTTCATTCCCAGCAGTATCTCATGTAAGAATGTATAGTTTGGATAAAGCTAGAGCCAGCCATCCATCCAGCTGGAACAAACATTTCCTAATATGGTCATCTTACCCCTCTGCGCAGCACCCCCCCCCCCCCCACATACAAAATCAAACACAGCGTAAACTCTCGGCTTCTTCGTGTCCCTCTAAAAGCCACAGTTTGCCCTTTCTCCTTTTACTAATTATCTGCACAATAAACAAGTTAATAAATCAAAGTGCTATTGTAACAATTCATCATGCATGTATCCATCCATTGTGTGTGTGTGTGTGTGTGTGTGTGTGTGTGTGTGTGTGTGTGTGTGTGCGTGCGTGTGCGTGTGCATTTGTGCATATTTGTTAGGGTCACAAGAAGTTATGTGAAAGTCCCCTCTACCCTGCCACCCTTGAGACTTTTGGCTTCATAAACAAATACATCAGTTCCTTCTCTCCTCCTCTCTTCCTGCCTTTCCTCTCTTCTATCATTCCTCAACTTTTAGTTTTGTTCTCCTAAACGTATGTATTGGTACTCAACATAAAGACTAATTAAATTGACTTTCTTCCAATGCAAGAGATCGATTAATTGAAGACTAGATTAGATAAAGCAACTGTATACACCACAGATTATATACCATAAGGTCAAACTGAAAAATATACTGCATGTACTACTACACTAAGATGGCATTTACAGTATTATCATGACAACATTTTTTGTCTACAATCTTTTTTTAAAGAATTACATTGAAACAGTAACATAGGTGCTGACAGTTACAAACAAACCATGAAAATAGAATACATTGAGGAAAAAGACATCGAATGGGATGAAATATTAGAGAGCGTTTGGCCAGATATGTGTTACAGTATATTGTATACTATCACTGAGTGTAGGGAAATTCTGCCAATCCATGGTAAGAAACCTCTAAAAGGGATTCTACATGAGATTTAAAGCATGTGGACAAGATGTGGATGAGCCCCTTACCTGTGTGTTGGTCTCTCTTTCTCCCCACCTATGCTCTCCTTTCCACCATCCACTGTGTCTGAAGGCCTTTAAAGACAAACCACAAGATTACAATGTATTATGTTGTGTACATGAGCACATTGCTGTACCTCAGCCACATTCAGCTGTATTCTATCACATGCCAGTTGTGTTTTACAAGTGGTTACAGTAGTTCCTTAGTCCAAATACACTTGTCATATTAAACATCTTCCTGCGTATCCTATTGGAAGACAAACATTTAGCCCATTTAGACAACCTTTTAGCATTTTAACAAAACAAATGTGCTGTCATGCAAAGATATCCTAACATTGTTAGCATTTTTTTTCCTTACAATTCTATAAATGAAATAATTTAACTCTATTTTGATACATTCCTTAAAGCCACTCCTTGACGCTCTTATCTTCAGCAGCCTCTATAACCTCTGTGGTTATTTTCCTTATTGGGACGTCTGGCTCGGGGTCATCCAAACACTGGTTGCCGACAGTGTTCTGTAGTTTTCTGTATAGCAGTGGTCAACCGAGGTTGAAAGAGGCAACGACATCACCCGTTCTCTCAGTGTCTCTCTTAGGTTCATCAGCTGATCAAGGTTGAAGACTCATTGAAGATCTATTTTTCAAGCAAAGTCGCCATGCCAAGACGGTCTCCCTCTGCCTCTCATCTCCTACTCACTACCTTTTCATCTCATTTATGAAGCGGCCTGTCAGGGAACCATTTCTCCCTCACCTAATATGGTAACATCGGGAGGGGCTTAGCTTTAGGAACCGACCCAACCCCCACCAGCTCCAATTGGCTGTTATCGTGGGACTCCCTTGACCTGGGCCCTGTGTAAATGTCTGGGAAGAGTTTGTGTATGTGTGTGTGTGTGTGTGTGTGTGTGTGTGTGTGTGTGTGTGTGTGTGTGTGTGTGTGTGTGTGTGTGAGAGAGAGTGTGCGTGTGTGTGTGTGTGTGTGTGTGTGTGTGTGTGTGTGTGTGTGTGTGTGTGTGTGTGTGTGTGTGTGTGTGTGTGTGTGTGTGTGTGTGTGTGTGTGTGTGTGTGTGTGTGTGTGTGTGTGTGTGTGTGTGAGTGTGTGTGAGTGTGTTGTGGGGGCAGTAGAGAAATGGATGAAGAGAAGGAATGATAGAAACCATCATCAAGAGAATGGTCGAAAAACAACAAATGAGAGTAAAGAGGTGAAGTGAACAAATGAAAGAGTTAAAAGGAGTAATGGAATAAGGCATTGAGAGATTAGATTAGAATAAAATGGAAGATAAAGCAAGGAGGAAAAGGCAAGATGAACGAGACAAACGGCAAGCGAGTGGGAGGAGCAGAGAAAGGGGATTGTTCCTTTAATGTGAAAAGGGAGGGAAAAGCATTTGACAATTTCTTCTAAATTTGGACTTTTTCTCCTGTGGCGGCTGACTGGACTGCCTACTGAAGCGCCATATGGGATCCATTAACCCCATTCCTCTGGTAGTGTGTGAACGGTCAAACAACGCTTGGTTATGCCAAATAATTACCCTCCTAATTCTCTCTGTTGATCTTGCTCTTGTCTCACACACACACACACGTTGCCCCATATGGACAGAGTAAAGGATGAAGAGAGTTTAATAAAAAGAGAAATGGAGAAACAGAATAAAGAAAGAGATTAAGAGGGCAATATGAAAAAACGGGGAAGGGAAACATGTAGACATGTGTGAGAAAGTGTTGACATACATAACAAACCATTGACACCATGGAACCAGATATACATACCAGATAGACCAAGATTTAGACGACCTTTTCTTTCTTTTTTTTAAATAAAAGAAAGTGCCACATTATTGTTAAAAAGAGTTTATCAGTATATACAAAGACTCAAATGACACAATGACCTCAAATCATGCTTTGTATGTATGAGTGACTGTATCAGAGCAGGACGTTTCAAAGCCTAATTAAGTGATGGGATTGGTGAACAGCTAATGCTACTACACAAGTTAAATGATACTTACAATATTAAATATTACACATTATTTCTTGAATAACTTATTTTTCTGTTTCAGTGAAAGAGAGTCTCACTCTGTGTATTGTTTAGGTCTGCCATCTACACCATATGTTGTGTCTAAATGCTGCCAATTATTAAGATTATACAGTTGTGTGTCTCTAGCCATTTATAAAGTCAGTGCACAGGGCTTGGATGAATGTACCATTCATGCAGACCGCCCCTTAATTCAGATGAGAGCAGAAAAAAATAATCTAGTGTAGTTACAAAACATTTACAATATTAAAATTTAAATAGTTATTCAGGAAGGAAGGAACACATTTGGTGTATATCATTTATTAGCAGATAACCATCAGTTTACAAACAAAATGCAATTATACAACTGTTGCTAATATTAGGATTATAGGATCATTATTTCGCTATAAAGGCCCAAATGTAAACACTGTTAAACACTGCTAAATTATGACCTTAATTAAAATGCATTACACATCACTTGTGTAATGTACAGTATGTATTGCATTCATCTTATGAATCAATTGAACCTTTAGTAGTAGTAATTAGTAGTAGTTCCTGGTACATTATTGCCAGGTGATATTTTCCAACTTGTGTGTTGGAGAGAAAGAGAAAGAAAGACAGACACGGAAACAGAGAGAGAGAAAGATGCACTGGCTTCAAAATAAATCTCAACAAGTACATCCCTGCTCTTTCTTCCTCAGCGTATGATGCTCTCTGCTTGTGTCTTAATAAGGCAATGTTTAGAGAGCCCTCCGTGTTTACTGCTGCTGAGAGCACTGGGCCTGAGTGGTGGTAGTCAAGCATGGACTAATATACACATTGAACCTTCTGAACAATTGCTGTCACTGTAGACGAGGACACTATGTTAGGGGATTCACTTGAAATCAGAGTCAAATTAAATTGCTTACGTGTTGCCTTGATACACAAAACTATCCCTTCAAATAGATTAGATAAATAGAATAGCAGTGCAGTGCAGTTTGTTCATCTTCAGGGGGAAATTAAGCATTGAAACAGAACAAGGGTAATAGTGGTGAGAAAGATATTATTAATAACAATTATAAATATAGCCGCACTGCAGCAATGATCGGTGTCAAGCAAGTAGCATCAATAGGGCAAACTGTACGAACAGTGAGCTGAAGACGGGACCGTTGGAGCATCAGATCTCCAGTGACCGTGTAAAATGATAGAGCTTGAGATTAAAGGTGACCTGAAGGTAGACCACAAAGCCTTGAACCTTAAGACATGTTAGCAGAGAAAGCCATACATGTGCCAGCTGGGGTCAATGGGCAATCACCCAGGTGAGTCATGTTGCCAATCAAGGTAACTGGCTTGAAGGGAATCTACATACAAGGAGAGGCAGGAGAGATACAAGGGCTGAATCTCAACGTCCCCCCTAAGGCCGAAGCCCTGAACCCTCACAGACTTCATTTACATCACCTGGTAAATGCTTGAGTGTGAGAGGCTGCAACTAAGGGCTCGAAATTGTATAAATAGGAATGAGACAGCACTTTGCGACATATCACGTCACCTTGACGACACCAAAACATGTTACGTACGGTTATTACACTGCTTTGTTGAATATTCGATTCTGATCGGTCAATTACTGCATTCTTTGGTCTGTTATTTCTATATAACAGACCCCTGCTATGAATAACATACCTTTGCTATGGGCTGTATTTCCAATCATAGAATCTAACAGGCTTTTTTTTAGTGGAGGTCATAATATGTTGTCGTTATATTTTGTGTCAAATTGTTGATTTCTTTAGTAAGTAGCCGTGTAATACGTGGGATAATATACAGTGAACTGGTCATTGTGAAATAAAACTAATTCATGTCCTGCGTCACCCTTTGGGGGTTTATTTTGCATTATACTATACCATGGTCTGGGTGAATACTCGATTCTGATTGGCTGGAGGGTGTAGGTTAAAAAGTGTTAATGCACGGAAATACCAGAAATACGTTGACGCTATGAAGACGCTATGGCCACGTTGCTTGGCAACGCCTGCATACGGGAGATATAGACTTGTAAAAATAAAAATAAAACTCACGATTTTAACTCTAAAACACATTAAAGTATTGTAATGCCCTTCGAGGTGTCCATTATGAATGGACTTCGCGGAAGCAACCGGTTCACGCCTCCGCGTCGTCCATTCATTTCTGCTAATGGACACCTCGTCGGCATGGTCCCTTACATAATGACCTTGTGGGTTTCTTCGCGGCCAAGGCCCTTCAGGGGCCGACTACCTCATTTGAAGTTTTCCAGGCGTTCGCCTTACAGAGTGGGACCTTACATTTAAAGTAACTGAATGTTTGTAAAATAATCAATTAACTTGTTTTTGTCAGCATCATTAAGCAAAAATGAAACGAAATGGTTGATGAATAAACTAGATCTGTAATATAACCCTTGACTTTCTCTGATTTCATGTGTTTTTTATGTTCCATCTTAAATCCTTGTTAATGTAGTTGCTTCCATTTGTTTACCATTTTTTTGTTAACGCTTCCGGCCAGGGACGGACTGGCCATCGGGCATACCGGGCAAATTCCCGATGGGCCGATGCGCATTTGGGCCGGTCCAGGTCTTTTCTGGGCCGGTCCCCCCCCCCCCCCGTCAACAATCGCGCAGTACCCCCCCCCCCCCCTGTCGTGACGATTTGACAGTGGGACAGCCCTAAGCCCTCGCGGACTTAGCGGGAACGTGCCTCGAAGTCCGTGAGTGTGGACATTGGGATTGGGCCAAGGACTTGACTGAAGTGCTCTCTCCAAGTAAGGAAGCTATGTACATGTTAAATAACTGAATGTTTGAAAGTGTTAAGTTTGGGCTCTTTGTGTCACCAGAAGGAAGGGCTGCAAAGGTTGGAGAATTAATACCATGGATAGGAAGACGTTTTCTCTACATCCTTACCCTTTTCCCTCAGTTAAATAAATGGTATGACATGTTTATCCTCTCCGATGTCCTGTGTTTTGTCAATCATTTTGTGCACTCTTTTGCCTCTGGTGGTCATAGGATGTATCTTTGTTGTACCAAAAGCTGTGTGTTTAATGTAAAATTAAACACACTTTCCATGTAGGGTAAAAATGATTCAGTGGCATCATTTTACATGTAAAATGGGGTGCAGAGTCCAAAAACGCTGGACTGAAAACCAGTTTTGGCTGTAGCGGCCATAACATTTAGAATTACAGAACTCTTTACCAATAAGGTTCCAAAGAATCCAACAAAGCACATTTAATGTAAATTAGACAAGTGGTCAAAAAGTAGATTGTAACATAGATAGTAGCTTTACTTGACCAAATAGAGCCTTGACCCTCACAAAGTTGGTTTCGCCCAAATCCGATATTTGGGCGAAACCACCCATTGGTGACGTTAGAGACTGAGTCTGATTGGTTCCTCTTCAGAGATTTGGCCATTTGAGACAGTTGTGGATAAATGTTAAAATGTTGGTAAAAAGTGAGGCAGGGGAAAATGCCAAACTAGCGAATGTGATGGAATAATAACAATAAAACTGGCAATAACAATAGGTGCCTTGCAGCTTCGGTGCTTGACACCTAAATATAGCTGCAAGCAGTAATAACCAGTTTCAAGCCCACAGCTGCACACTGTCGCCTGAAGTGGGAAAAAGTGGGAAAATTAAGGAAATGGTGAAATCGGTGAGACAACTGCTGGTGGTTACTTGAAGTTAAGCCACATTCTGTAGTTTGGAATATTCCCCTGGCTCATTTTTACCAAAATATCCACATTGATCCAGATCAGCTGCAAACATCCAAATCTGGAAAATGATTTTCTTGTCACCAATGGGTCAAAGTTGCTAGTTTTCAAAAGGCTATATCTCAGGTTCAGTTTGACCCACATTCACTAAACTTGAATGACGCAGCTTCTCATAGCCTACAACGTGGATGTATTCTATGATAGATAGTGCCTACTTCTACAACATATCTCCACCTATTGGTACATGTCTGTCAATAGCTCAGCCAAGCACTCGCTTGTAATGCAGAAGGTCCACAGTTCGAATCCCACCAGGTACCTTATATGGTTGGAGTAAATTGTGGCCTATGGTCTACAACCCCCATTTGTGGCAGCACTATCCTTAAATACACATGGTTCAAGAATATGGAACAAAGCTAACTTTGGGGCTGGTCTACATTGAAGTTACTTCAGTCTGGTCTGAAAATCTGCATAAAACAAGACCATATTTTGGCCTCATAGGGGGCACAATCTCACAATGTGAGGCAATTGGCTGTAGAGTCGCAATTTTCCAACTTTTTCTCACTGCAGGTGGCTGTGTCAAGCTGTGTCAAGCTGCGTGCTTAACACAGGTTATTGCTGCTTGCAGCTATATTTAGGTGTCAAGCACCGAAGGTGCAGGCACTTATTGTTATTGTTAGTGTTATGATTATTAGGTGGAACCATTTACTTCCATTTAATGGAACCATTTACTTCCGCCTGACTAGATTTTCCACCATGTTCAATTTTCTCAAAAACATACTTTTACTCTACTCCTAGACATTGTGTCCTATTTGAACCAGACCACCTTTATTTGATGCAATAGACTGTCATTGGTAAAAGTTATCAAACATTCGAAAAAATATGGCTGGAAGTGTATTGGCTGAAACGTCACAAAAAGCGGAAGCAGGCCTACAAAATGTATCGAAACTCAACAACATTAAGTAACAAAGTGTAATATTGGCCATTGAAGCTGCTCTCACTAGGGGCGCTATAGCAATAGAAACACAAAAACGATCATAGATCCTTTGCCGTTAGTCTGATTTGAACCAAACCAACGTCAGGGCACTTGGGGTCAACATGTACAACTTCACGTGCTCAAGTAAGATTAGGCTTGTGGGCTTAAGGTGTTGTCGCCATGCCCATAAACTCACCCAGTATTATGGGTCAAGATTAGCTAGCCCAAATTTGGTCAAATTTGGCCACAGTCACCAATTGAACAACACAACAATAATATACTATATTTACCATAGTTTTTTACCATTGCCATTTAATTTTCAACCTTCTCCTAAATGATTTGTTCAAATACCATCAAACTGCTTTGTTAGACTCTTTGGACCTTTATTAGTGAAACTATAGATCAAAAAGAGTTTAAAAATTCCAAACGGTATGGCCACCACAGCCAGAAACATATTGGATAAACAGCCACCTTGAAAGGAAGTGGGCGTGGCATCTAAATGCTCAATCATATGTTCACAACACCTACATTTTTGGACTCAGTATGACATTTTATATCAAATTAACTGCTTTTGGTATAAGAAAGATAAATCCTATGACCGCCAGAGGCCAGGAGTGCACAACATGATTGACAAAACACAGGACATTGGAAGGATAAACATGTCATGCCATTTATTTAACTGAGGGAAAACGGTGAGAAGGCAGAGAAACTTTCTTCCTCTCCATGGTATTAATTACTAAGCCTTTGCAGCCCTTCCTTCTGGTGACACAAAGAGCACAAACTTAACACTTTCAAACATTCAGTTTTTTACATGTAAAGAGCAGTGGTGACTGCCAAAAACGTCCAAAACGTAAGGTAAACAAGAATAGGCAGGCATATAATAATTTTAACCTTGGTTACCGTCTTACCTACTTAAACAAGTCACAAAAAACACAGATCATACAACAACATACAAAGATAACCACTGGTAATATAAATCTGGCCACCCAGAATATATATTATTCTTATCAATGGATAGCCAAATAGCATTTATCTCTCTCCATTCTTGGAAAACAATGACAATGCAAATGACATGGCCTACGCTAAGCCTATAACATCACCATGGACAGCGCCATCATGGAGCATCATAAAACTTCCTCTTTACAAACTGCAATGAAATCTACCTTCATGTCCAAAACATGCCTAACCTTATGCCATAATATTTGAGTATACAGTATATGAAAAAAGTTGAGGTTGTTTTAACCAGCTATGAAGTGCCATCTCATTAGAGGGTCATGCACAGAGCATGTAGCCCAGCAGCCACCTGTGATTATGTCCAGCACATCAATGATCGGCCAATAGAGGGCAGTGCTGCCTTGCTGATGAATATAAATAGGCTGTTTTAAGTTTCACAGATGCCCTGTTATCCTAGCCTGGCTCCGCCCTCCGACGTACTTCCGCTCAATTTTCATTTCACTTCAGTACTATGGCTGTGTTCCGAAGTGGAGGCTGCAGTCTCGCTAGAACTCTTCCTTACGAGTCGCGTTCTATAGAGATGAGACTAGAGTGCTGCCTAGTGGTTGAGAGCGTTCGGAGTTTGGAACGACTTCCTAGTGCGGAGGCGCTTCCGCTTTTTTTTTTTTTTCAGCGGGTCAAGTAATCATGCAATCATTGTAATCATGGCAATGCCAACGATGGTAAATGTTTTAATAGTTTAACAGTTGTTTAAACACCAGGTAGGCTACATAGCACTACTATTATTAACACATTACTCCATGCAAATAGGCTATAGCATGCGTTGCAAACACGTTCAAAAAATAACAGGTCTTTTCGCTCAACGTTTTTTTTTTGCATGTCATGGTGAAATGAATACAGCACAAAATAATTCGGAACATTTTAAAATAACTTCACTTACATTTGAACGTGTATTGCCTTTCTTCCGCCATTTTTAAATACCCCCGCCCGCTACGCAGAGGATTGTGGGTATTTTAGCTCGACGAGGATCCATCGATGCATGCTTCAAAATTGTCCAGAATTCTCAAAAACAAAGGCTGCGAAAAGGGCGCGAATTTCCGAGTGCTCTCAACTTTGGAACAGTGCTTGGCGCCGTTCTATGACGCGGCGTACTTGAAAGGGGGTCCGTTAAGCCATAGACATATATACATAGACGCCTCATGACGTGATGGAACGTAACCCAGCGTCGCCGCCATATTGGTAGGGAGTCCTCACTCTAGTCTAGCATAGGAGTCAACGGGAGAGCAAGCTATGCCAGTATGTTGTGCAGCTTACGGCGCAGTATTGACACCAGATCGCATGGGATTACCTTTAACAAGTAAGATTGAACAATAATTCTTATTATTAAAAAAAAAAAAAAAAAAGAAATTCGTCCTGTATCATAAATAAATCTCTGCCATTTGTAACAAACCAAACCGTGTGAAAATCCGGTAAAAATTCGGGGAGTTATGCTTATTATTGTAGTTGGGGATACGCCTTCCTCCATAGAAATGAATGCACTGGGGGCGCACTGGGTCCCCTGCCAAGATGGCGGCCGCGCTGCTACGTCAGCTCTAACGGGCAGCGTCAGTCTATGAGGCGTCTATGTATATATGTCTATGCGTTAAGCATTCTTCCTCCACTTCGGAATGCGGCCTAGGTCTGGGCATTCGGCATATTCGTGGGTTTTCTCCCGGTAAAGTTTTACCGGTCCAATCAGCGAACAGGAGGCGCGGCCTGAGAACAGTGACGTAGAGGTTGTGCGCGAATTTCAGTTATTGAGCGTAAGTACGGAGGCGGGCGGAACCAGGCTAATGCTAATGCTCACTGCATCTGCCGTTTGTATACTGCGCGGCGCGCGATTTTTTTTTGCAGGGTGGTAGCGGGAAGCACCGCCCCACCCTGCTCCTGATTGGTTGAGCTGTGCCAGAGAATGTCTAATAAGGAGAGAAGTTCCACTCTCGGTTTACTTCCTGGTTCTGAACTGTTGCAGTTCCCCTCTGGTTCCATGTGAGGGCGCTCACATGGTGAGTGCAGAATGAATGGCGGTCTATGGAGCTATACCCCTCAAACTCCACTTTTCTCAGGATATAATTTTTTGTCTAGTAATTTGAATGTTGCTTTCGAAAGGGGATGCAAAGAAATTACACATTGCTGGGTGTTAGATTTTTTAGAGTCACTTATTTGCTTTAAAAAAGTATTTTAAAATGTCAATGACGTCATACTCATCTTACGACCAGAGATACTGCTTTACGGCAAGCCTCTCCCTTTCCCTCAAGGCATCGATAACACAGCAGTACATACATAACGATACGCAGATAAAAGTGCCAGCAACCAAAAGAAGTTGCTGTGTTAAAAAAAAAGAACTTGGGCGAAATTGTCCACCATAACGTTCTGGTCCCGCTTCGGATGCCAAGATGCCATCCAGCAGATCTCTGGTCGTAATCAGTCCTTCACTGACCAATCAGCGTTCATTAGCAGAATGCTAGCGTGTTATGGGCAATAACAACACGTCCTGTAAGAAATCGAAAGGACATAAGTACTCGTTCATTCAACTTTCGATCTATAACCTATGTTGAACTTGTAAGAACTACAATCAAATCGGAGTTTTTTCAATGTGTAGCTCCATCTGCTCCCATTCATTCTGCACTCACGGGCGATCGCCCCCAGTGGAGCTCTGGTGGAACTGCAACCAGAATTCGGTACAATGGGACTTAATAGGGAGTGGACAGGCTCTCCGTAGACGGGCTCTGGCTGTGCTCTCGACTCTAAGATTGTTTACTGCGCCTGCTAACCCTAACCATAACCCTAACCCTAACCATAACCCTAACCCTAACCATAACCATAACTATATCTTCAACACTTGTAAACTGAGCGGTCGTTGAGATTAAACAATCTTCTAGCTTGCTGGGCGCAGTACAAACAATCAGGATAGAGTCGAGAGCACAGCTCAACCAATCAGGAGCAGCGTGGGGCGGTGCTTCCCGCTACCACCCTGCAAAAAAAAAATTCGCGCGCAGCGCGCGCAACGTGGTTTCTGGCGCATGAAATACGTCACGACCAAACGTTAGCGATTGGTTATGGCAGATTCGGAGTGGACTGGGCAGAGCCAATAGTTTTAAACTTCAACAGAGCACCCGCCTTCAGTTAGTTAACAATTGTCAATGGTGAGTGGCCAGACTCTCTGTACAAATGAAATGTAGTACGAGAGGCTGGTGACCAGTTTACCTGTTTTTGTGGTACATGTTTACACTTGTGTATTGTTACTTTAAGTGAGACACAACGTCGTAGCCATGGATATGGTGAGCTAACTTCACTGCTTGGGAAGGCCTGGGGCGATGATTTTTGGTCCCACCCAGGGGCGAGGCTAGCCCATTTTTAGGGGTGCTGAAGCACCCCTAAAAACAGGCTCAGCACCCCTAAAACTTGGGCAAGAAATGTTATTCTAAAAATTGTGTTTGTCTTTGACAGGGTTAAATAATGTCCAAAACATACTCCGTAGTTTGTGGTTTAAAATGTATATGTTAAGGACGAAAATGAAAACATCCCCGCTTAGCAAATGGTATCATCCTCTTCTCACCCCTCCTTCTCCTCTGCACCGCTCCGCAGCCCGACCGGCGTCCAGCGCGACTCACGCAGAGTGACATCCGTTTAGTTGTAGTGTTGTGAATCAACTCAGTAAGTTGCTCCAAAGCTGTGTCTCACACTTCTTTCCTTTTACCGAGAGTTGTTCCGATTCCGATACCATGTCGGTGAGTGCTGGAGTCCAGGCACCGTTTTACCAGTTAGCTCTGTTAGCCCGGTTAGCTCCGTTAGCGCCATTAGCGCGGCTACAGTCGAACTGGAGTCCATTTATTAAGCAGAAACAGCAGCGCCACAAGTACCTGTGTAGTGCGTACGTGTGTCTCTGTTGTTAAAGTTTATCGTTACTTTGAGACTCATTTTAACAATCGGGAGTCATGTCAACATGACGTCACGCGCGTCTTTTCTGGTCCGTCGTCATGGAAACATGAAGCCCTGCCAGTGGTGCGGCGTTTGGACCAGAGTGAAAACAAACGAAACGACACATCACTGTATACCACCAGTATGTAAACACTCACTGTGGCTTTTTAAATTAATTGTTATTTATTCATAGATTTATATCTGTTATTTTTCAGTTGGCTGACTATCAAACCAGACAATAAAATAAAGTTAAATGTTTTTGTTTTGCTGTATTCATTCATGTTTTACAGAGGATTTAACCTGAACCAGGCTTTGCAACAATAATAATCACATCACATTCATGGGGGCATAGTATATACTAACTCCTAGCGTTACTCTGTGTGTGTGTGTGTGTGTGTGTGTGTGTGTGTGTGTGTGTGTGTGTGTGTGTGGGAAACAGAGTGCAGAGCCAAAGGATGGACCACCAACCAGGGTGGAGAAAGGTGACCAGGTGTACCCGAGAGTGTGCAGGGGACAGTGGAGCGCCCCGACTTGATCAGGCTGTGGTACCTGATATCCTGGAGTTCGGCACCTGTGTCTAGAAGGACATGGCACCGGTTTTACTTGAATGTTGAATTATTAAACACACAGTATGGGTTACGGTTGTCATTACAAGGCAGTTTAAATTCGGATGTGTTATGCTGTTGTCCCAGGATTGCTTTAATAATGAGAAGGATGAATATCTTTGATGCTACTGGCATATGTTCTGACTACTGGTGATGAGTGGATCCGTGGGGAAGGCACACATGGGTACGTGTTAGTAACCTTGGCGTGTGGGCCTTGCCTATGGATCACAAGATGGGCATTAAATTTGTGAACTGTCCGACCTGAGGTTGGCTACGGATACGGGGGATAACACTGTGATGATGTTTGAGAAACCTGCGTGCATGGAAACCACCTGAGCCATTGCATGCATGTCCACAGGGCGTTTTTTAGTTCTATATAGGTTTACTGTTCCTTATACCTGGAGGTATTCGATTTTGGTCATACATGCATATAACTATTAGAAGGGATTTCTTATGATGAAACTACTATGCATTTATTACTATGCCTTTGTGTCCTCAAGATACTGTGATGATGGTATGACATTGATTGTATGATGTGATGATAATTTGTCTACTGTTTGTTGGCTACGGCCCATGTATTCTTTGAGACACACCAAGGTGAATGCCATCCACTTTAGAGATGCGACAGGTTTTCCTCCTGAGGGGGGTTTTCCCGAACTACGTCGGTTGGTGATGTTGATGTTGACCCACGGTAAGCAAACCGTGGGGTTTTACGCGTAAGTTACGCAATTTACGTAACTTACGCAAATTGCGTAAGTTATTTACGTAAATTGCGTAACTTGCGCAATTCACGTAAATAACTTACGCAATTTGCGTAAGTTACGTAAATTGCGTAACTTACGCAAATTACGTA
This sequence comes from Merluccius polli, assembly GCA_030340625.1. Taxonomy (NCBI): domain Eukaryota; kingdom Metazoa; phylum Chordata; class Actinopteri; order Gadiformes; family Merlucciidae; genus Merluccius; species Merluccius polli. The sequence goes on from JAOPHQ010000575.1 coordinate 288,526, forward strand.
AGTTATTTACGTGAATTGCGTAAGTTACGCAATTTACGTAACTTACGCAAATTGCGTAAGTTATTTACGTGAATTGCGTAAGTTACGCAATTTACGTAACTTGCGCAATAACTTACGCAATTTGCGTAAGTTACGTAAATTGCGTAACTTACGCAATTCACTAAATAACTTACGTAATTTGCGTAAGTTATGTAAATTGCGTAACTTACGCAATTCACTAAATAACTTACGTAATTTGCGTAAGTTACGCAATTTACGTAACTTACGCAAATTGCGTAACTTACGCAATTCACGTAAATAACACGCAATTTGCGTAAGTTACGTAAATTGCGTAACTTACGCAATTCACGTAAATAACTTACGTAAATTGCGTAAGTTACGTAAATTGCGTAACTTATTGCGTAAGTTACGTAAATTGCGTAACTTATTGCGTAAGTTACGTAACTTACGCAATTTACGTAAGTTATACGTGAATTGCGTAAGTTACGCAAATTACGTAAATAACTTACGTAAATTGCGTAACTTACGTAAATTGCGTAACTTATTGCGTAAGTTACGTAAATTGCGTAACTTACGCAATTACGTAAGTTATTTACGTAAATTGCGTAAGTTAGTAAATTGCGTAACTTACGCAAATTACGTAAGTTATTTACGTAAGTTACGCAATTTACGTAAGTTAACTTACGTAATTTAACGTAACTTAACAGTAATTAACGTAAATAACGTTAACAACGGTAACAACGTTAATAATGTTAATAACGTTACAAAAACCTTTCTCAATCAATACATTCTCATGAAATATAACATGAAGCCCTGCCAGTGGTGCGGCGTTTGGACCAGAGTGAAAACAAACGAAACGACACATCACTGTATACCACCAGTATGTGTGAAAACACTCACTGTGGCTTTTTAAATTAATTGTTATTTATTCATAGATTTTTATCTGTTATTTTTTCGGTTGTCTGACTATCAAACCAGACAATAAAATAAAGTTAAATGTTTTTCTTTTGCTGTATTCATTCATGTTTTACAGAGGATTTAACCTGAACCAGGCTTTGCAACAATAATAATCACATCACATTCATGGGGGCATAGTATATACTAACTCCTAGCGTTACTGGGGCTCATTGGGTGCTCAGCACCCCTCAAGCTCTGACCCTAGAATCGCCCCTGGTCCCACCCACTATAAATCAAAATGTGATTATGGGATAATTCACCCGTCACTTTCTAGACAAAAACTTGAATGAAGTCCGACTCCTAACCAATGAGTGACCCAGCTAACCTTTTCATGGCTCCAGGATAGCAACCCTTTCATTTCTGATGCAAACTTGATAGAAAATGAGGCTAAAATGAAAGACAATAATGCAAGAGATTAAACAACATTTCAAATGCTGATATACGTGGCCTTATCTGAAGGCCTAGAAGTCCCAAAGGTCCTGGTACTTAGCTTCCTTACTTGATGAGGACACTTTTCAGTCACATCCTTTTCTTGTATCTCGCCTGCCTTTCTCCTATAGTGATGCGAGTTCCCTTCAAGCCAGTTACCTTGATTGGCAATAGGGCTCAGCTGGGTGATTGCCTAGCAGTCAGAGCCCAGCTGACCTGCTCATGGGCAAGAAGATTCACACCACTGTCCCTGTAATCCCATGGTCCCAGGGTGGACGGGTATCACCGAGCTGAAAAGGGGGGAAACTTTCAATAGAAGACCCTGGGCACGTGACTTATCACCTTTGACCTCTGGTGACCGCAGCTGGTTCAAGGACATAAAGGAAAAAGGTTCTGTTGTGACACAAACACACCGAGGTCATACCTGATCGACAGCCCCCAGAGCCCCCGCTCTACGGCGCAACCGCAGCCACCTGGTAACGCCAGTGGTTCCTGTAGTGTCCAGTCTTACCTGACCATGGCACGTCAGATGAGCAGGCGCGTAATTTGCGGGGGGGTTAGGGGGGTCATGACCCCCCCAAAAATCCGATCCAGCTAATATAACCCCCCCAATATCATCACACATAATTCAGAAAAATATTAAATATTCTGTTTGTTTTCTTTATTAATTTAATTTGGCAGCAAGATAGTATCATGTTTTAATCATCTGTAATGTACCCCCCCCTCCCCGCCCGCCCACCGACTACTTGGTATGACCCAAACCGTTTTCTTTACCAAACCGAACTATTTCGCGCAGTCGCTGGGATTTAAATGTAGATGTAAATTAGTTGAGAAAGTTCATGCTAAATGAATGTGGCGATGAAAAGGACACGGAAAGGCAGCCAGACAACTCTTTTTCATTGTTGGTCGAAAAAGAGTAAAGATCCTGACGAAAAGGAGGTAAATACCCCTATTGTTATACCATGAGCTGTGTTCGAAATCGTTCCCTATCACGGATATAGTGCACAATATAGGGTGCTCGCCATTTTGTAGTGGTGTTCGAATTCTCAGTGGTTCATTTCATGCACTATGAATGAATATTATTGTTCAGATGCGTTCCGCGGTCCATGCTATAGCATGGACCGCGGAACGCATCTGAACAAGGGGGGGCCATAATATCCAACACGTTCTCATCCCAACTCATAATATACCGACGATTTGTCATCACGCCCCTAGACATCTGATACTGATGCAAAAGGTCCCCCCCCGCGTCTGTGTGGAACGATCTGGGTTCTCATAAACCCGTTCGTGTTGGTAAGAGACGAGCAGTCTACAGCGTCCGCTCGCAGAGCAGAGTCTACAGCGTCCGCTCGCAGAGCAGAGTCTACAGCGTCCGCTCGCAGAGCAGAGTCTACAGCGTCCGCAGTCTACTGTGAAACAATTCACTCCAAAAAGGGTTATGGTTAGGGTTATAGTTAGGGTTATGGTTAGGGTTAGCGTAATCTATCACCGTGACCGGGTTATTGTAGTGAACGGACGCTGTAGACTCTGCTCTGCAAGCGGACGCTGTAGACTCTGCTCGTCTCTTACCACCGCGAACGGGTTTATGAGAACCCAGATCGTTTCACACAGACGCGGGACGATCCATCAGGACAAATTGGACCTCTTAACTAAGAAGTCAGTGTGTACAGTTCATTTCTTTTACACAGAGACGCAAACAGGTGTTTGGTGCTTTTATCTGAATTGCCCAACAATATCTATAGTCTGCTAGTAGTACTATAGTTGCTGGCAGAATAGACGTCAGTATAGCATCCTGTTTCTTTTAGTCAATTCTTATTTTAGCCTAATATGTTGTAAAATACCTTCAAATGTGATTGACAGATAGGCCTTCTTTTGTATTTACATGCTTTTGTTTAGATTTTGTTAGTTTGAACTGTTGATGCCCACCAATATGTGAAATCAGTTTGCCATGTTCAGAATAGAGGTGCAAGCGGCACTCCAGTGTGCCACCCTGTATTGTGTGATGTGTTTGAGAGTTGAATTGTGCATAATACATTTGCTGCATGTAGGTGCCAATACAGTGATGCAATTGATTAATCTTTAAGTTCTTGTGTTTTTTTTCATAAGATAGTGAACACACACACAAAATCAATTAGGTGGAAGCTGCCACTGTTGGCTAGTGCTTAAACACTGAATTTAACTACTGTGTCATTATGGCATAAATAGTCAAAAAGTAGCCAAAATCAGTAAAAGTATCGCAATGTATTTCTAATACAAGAACGGCAAATTGGCATGTCACCTTTTACACAAGAAAATGATTCAATAAACAAATAAATATGCCGCGAGTTTAACCCCCCCAATGGCAGACCCAAAGTTACGCCCTTGCAGATGAGCCTACAGCACAGCAGATTCCAGATCAGCAGGTTCCTGAGCAGCAAGTCCCAGCTCAGCCACACAGCACAGAGGTGGCCAGACACTACCCAGCAAGGGTGAGAAACCCGGCAGAGCGCCTGCTGCAGGATTTCCAGCCGTTTAGTTGGCGAGTGATTTTCAACGGGGCAGAATAATCATCACACTCAGTGAAGGCTGGGGACAGTCTGCTCCATACTTTATAAAGTGAACACACACATGGAAGGACTAAAAATACGTTAGTATTGAGGACCCAAAAAAAGGAAGGACTACAGTTCCACATGTTTCTATTGTTTAACATGTTTCAGTATTGAGTTTGTTTGTTCATTAATGAGAAAGGAAACTAAACTATTTTGTTATACAAGAATATAATACATTGTTTCCCATGACATAAAGGTAACATTAAAAGATTGGTTATATGTCTTGTGTAAACCAATGGGTGACATCACAGAAGCTATGTCCATTTTTTTTCTTTTTTTCCCTTCCTACTGGAGTACATTACATGATCATGGGATTTGGCTTCCCTTCCCATCAAAATCCTTTCTCCTGTGCTGGTTGCGTATCCTGAGGCCTGGCCTTCACCTCTAGCCAGCTTGCCAGGTCTTTGAGGACAAAGGTGTGTCCTGAGCCCTTCTTCAGGATGCATTTGTTCAGTGTTTAATGAAGCTGTCCTGAAGGTAGGCTGGAAGTTTGCAGAGCAGTCTGTCCACATGGGAGCCACATTTCAGCTCACATCCATTCTCTCTCTCAACTGATTGTAGCATTCAGATGTGATAGGACAGCAAAGGTGAAGTCTTGGAACGCTGCATGGTCTGGAGGTCCATTCAGGATGCTATAAGCTCCCTTTAGACCAGCTGACGTGGCACACCATATCAGGTTTTCAGGGCCTGAAGTGCAGCAGAATATGGAGTCTGGGAGTGCATGTAGGATTTGGCTAGCTTGTAGGCGCTGGGGAGCCACAGATGATCCGTCAAGACCTGGTATTGTAGTGTTGGGATGGTTACGGATCTGCAGTATTTTTTTTCATTGGTTTATTTTTCAGGGACAATGCACACCAATCAACCATCAAACTGTAAATGAGCCAGAGTTAGCCTGAAAGGCTAGTTTTGATCTGCTGTCCCGGGCCAGATGTTGAAAAGGCAGCCTAAAATTCCTAATAAAATAGAATTAAAGTGCATGTTACAGAGATAAAAAACTGAAGTGACTCAGAGCCAATAAAACATGAAAGGACAGATTAGCAGACAATGGCATGTAGACAAAACCAAAGCATTGCATACATAAGACACTGAAGCAGAGCAGACAACATAGCATGCCTCAGACAGAACAAACACACCAACAGTCAAAGCACATAACAGACATCAGCACAGACAATAGCATGCACGGAACAAAACAAATGTACATACCAGAGGCAAGACAAGCAAGATGGACAAGGACAAGACAGTTGGCAAGATACCAGCAGAATCAGCAGTTGCTGTACTAATGTACACATGGCTATTAATAGGCCATAATTTTAGCTGTAAAGGAACAGTAAGTAAGCTCTCCAGAAGGATGAAATCAATCTTTCCCACTTTCCCAAGTAAGAGAGCTTAGGTCAGGGAAACCCATAGGCCGAGGCTACCAGTAGCTCCATGATACTGGCTTCCTCTTCTGGTTGGATGAAAGGTACACTGGTTGGATGAAAGGTACACCAGGAACTGTTGGTAGAACACTTGGCCTGGCCCAGGTCGGTTCAATGTGGGAGGCAGTAATGGGCGTGATGTCATCGAATATTTAACTTCAACATAAAGGTTTGATTATTAAATCGATCATTTATTCATACGTTGAGATAATTTATACTTAATTTTGTGGTTCTGTATAGAATACTGTATAGAATACTGTTAAATAAAGTACATTTTGGGAAAACGGCTTAATTTTCTAGGTTTTTATTAGGTAATACCCCCAAACATTCTTGCAGTAACATTGGGCCTCTTTAGACAAACAATAGCATGTGAATAGAACAAACAAACCTGCATTTGTGCATATAAAAAAAAGTACCTCATCTGATGAAAATACGGGCGATATTTTGTACAGAATCTCTTGGCAGTGCAATGTCTAGAAAAGGCAAAGCATTATGTCTGGTCAGCAGGTACAATTTCTGGCCTTGATTGCAAAATAGTGTTTTTAGACACCAAGATATTAGATATAGTCGTCATCCACTGGCTCCCCAGGAGTATCACAGTGATGAAGGAACAGTACCACTACTCTCTGAAAGACCCCTCTTTTGCTCTGCCTCCGCTCCGAGATCTCTTCTCCTATCGTCTCCATACAGATGTCTGCAGAAAGTTGGCCTTTGCGTCGCGGGGCATATATGGTGGCTGGGAGGGAGTAAAATGGGAAACAACTATTATTTATTGACTTGATAATATATAGTACATTAGTGTATTATTTACAGTTCCCCATACAATGTACTTAAATATGCAATAAACAAATACAATAAAAGTGACACAAAATTGAATAGATTTTCAATTCACTTCATCTTCCAGCATCAGGTTTGGGTGGTCATCCATGAACAGGTTACAAAAGTGCATCTCATTAGAATTTTTGAAGTACTCACTGCTCTCATCATCCTCAAAGTCATAGCGAGAGTAGCCATTGGAATCCGCCGTTCGCAGGGTCCTCAGCCAGGGGAAGTCTGTTACCATGCAGTAGGGGGCGCCGTCCACCACACCTAGGAAAACAATGATTCACACTCAAAAACCCAACACTTGTAATTGGAAAGTGGCATTTTATATGGCTCTCTTAAAGTTCTTGTTGATAACCTTTTGTATGTAGACATTAAAAAAAAAAACATCCTCGGCGCTTTTAGAAAGGTACGGAATAAAAATATCGCTTTTCCTAACAACAAAATATTAGGATTGTTAAATAATCACTTCAATCAATCAAAAATGTTGCAGGGTCCAAACTGAATGTTTTGTTTATCTCTGTCAAAGATGTCTCTTTCTCACATTTGGTTCCCACTTCTAACAAGGCCTGTGAGCCAATAGTATAAAGACGTTCATGTATCACGTGGTACAAAGTAACCTAAATCTAATGCTACATGTTGCAATTACTCTACCACTAATGACTTGACAGGGCTGAGTCTGTCTGAGTCTAACTTGACCACGAAATATGCAGGTTGTGCAATAAACTGGCAACTACATGAGGGGGCATGTGCTTCGAGCAACAGCTGGGTTGTGATGCAAGTGCAATTGGGGGGGGGGGGGGGGGGGCACCTAGTGGCTGAATGTCATCAATAGCACCTTTAACACTACATAAATATGGACATACGAACCAGGAGAGCTGTTGCATTTGATTTATGCTGGGTGTCAGTGAGCAGCCCATGCTAAATAATAACAATAATAACGTTTCACCAAATTAATTGAATTTGTGCTGTGTTGGTAAAGTGCGGTAGATGATTGTGCAGGCATGCATGTGATAACTTATAAAGTCAGTACCGTTTTACTGTACATAATAAATAGCAAATGTTCTCTCTCCACCCAAGTTGTCATTTATATCCACTTAATTAAAATACACCGAAAGTGTCAAGCAGTCTTTCAAACATAGTCAAGTTAGCTAAACACCAGCCAAAGAAGCACCAAAAACAAACATGCAACAAATGTAAACATCTAAGCAAGTACATATCTTTCCTGGCCAGACTAACACAGGCTAATGAAGTAGCTATTTCACCGCTAATCTTTTTGCTAAACTCTTCACACATTTCAGCACCCATCTGATTTGTGTGCCTATTTCTAACTATTCTCACTGATTGTAGCAGATTTGGCAACTTACTACTAAAAGAATTGCCATAGCTGCTGATTGATTAGCTGATGTTATGTTATTGTATCATATACATTTAATCTACAATTTGAACTAGATCTCTAAATAGATGTGGGACCTTTTTTCAGTAAGGAATTTGTCATAACCTGCGTTTTGTTAAATGCACTAATTACTGCAGCTAAAGTTACTTTTTTGCTGTATCTCAACATCTTGCATTGTCCAGGCAAAGGCAAATCCTATTGTTTTGATTGTTTGAAGCCCTACAAACAAGCCAGGATATGTTAACATTAAGAGCAACTCCACTGCCTTTCTGGGATCAAGTGTTTTACCTTCCAGTGTATAGATGTCCCGACCCCAGGGGTAGTTGGGGTACTTCTTAACGTCTTCCTCAGTCCTAGTAGCCTCCGGGAAAAACTCATACTTGATCAGCTCCCTGGGATCAAGAAAGAGATGCATAAAGAGACAATCTTTGCTAAAAAAAAACAATCAGCTTTATTTCTCTAATCAATGAGTTATTGTTGCAAAAGTTTAGTATGAATACAGCTGCCTCTAAAACACATGGCAGCTAGAAAATGTGTTTAAAAACCCAGTTAATTAAGAATCCCACATTTTCCAACCACCTAGCTTAGCTATTCTTCATTTTGGGTAAAAAACAACAACAAATGTATTATGCATTAGTAAGATTATATTTATGCATTGATATATTAAATGTAATATATTGCACATCAAGCAATCATTTGTCAAGGTGCTTGGCATTATTTCTTAATCAGTTTTTACTGTTATTTAAAAAATGCCATCCGTCAGCCATTAGTCAATTTAGATTTTAGACTGCTCCCGGCTCATGTTTGACCAATCATCTTGTCTGTCAATCACAACTGCATGAATGCAACATTTCTCAATGGTGGAGAAAAGTAGGGAGGGAGTTTTTTATTTGTTTTTCAAAATCTTGTGTGCCGTCTTTACAACTCTTACTTACCTACAGCATCTTTAAGTCCCAAACTAAATTGTAATATTTTAAGTAACAATACAAGTTGTATCATCATACATTATGTTTAATAAGTACTTTGGAAAGAAAATTCAGATAATTCAGCATTATTTTCTATTCCATCACTGGAACAGACTAGATTATCATCACCATGGAATACAAGTATGATCAGCACTGAAGGCCAATCAATCAGTTATGTTTGCCAGCTCTTATTCATATTTTTGTATAGTATAACAATCATTCTTGTGAAATTTCTTAATGACTTTAAGACCATGTTAACACTCACTGGCTGATGTTTGCAATGGTGTCCATCCAGCTGCGTATTCGGACCTTGTTGCGAATATTTGGAGGGTTGCTGAACTCATGTACTATAGCAATGTGATACGGATAGGGCCCCTGGAACAACAGACGCTCCAGGGCCAGAGAATCGATCTAAAATGGGGGAAAAAAATCAAAAGCAAAAAACAATAGGTCAATTATGTTGTGAAATAAAGGCAAGGCAGATCTGGAAATAATGAGGTGAAACATAGGATAAATGCAGACAAAATAATAAGCAAAGCAGTCTCATAACATTATTTACATTCATACAAACAAGTCATATGTAATATGCTGAACTACAGATCCAAATTAACAAAAATGATGGCACTGTCCATCATACTTATGGACCGCACTGTATGTGAAATGGTTCTTTAAAGGGTAAGTAAACCCCTGCTTTAGCAGGAGAACTGTCGCCTACAAGTTTCAAAATATGTGATCTGAGCAGTCATAAAGTGACAGTCATGAAGGTTTTAGAAAAAAACAGACACATTGGGTTCCATAGGAGCAAGTGGTAGTGGCATGAAATGTCAAAACCCACATTACACTCGCTTAAGCAAGGGTGTGCAGCCAATAGAAAACAATCACTCTAGAAAACGTTTTTAGCCGGAAGTAGCAGACTTCTTGTATTATACAGAGAATTTACCCTGTTTAACAACTTTATACATTTTAGTAAAACAATAACACAAAATGTTCACCAACACTTTGTAAGGGCCACACGGTACTGTTTTCAGTGGGAAAAAGTGATTTCGTGGTTCACTTATGCTTTATATTAATTTAGGTCAAGGCCCCCCCCACACCAACATTTATTAAAAAATTAATACAAGTAGCCTTTTAAGTAGCCGACATCTAGTAGCTCATTCAGAGACAGAGACTACTTGAACTGCATACAACAAATGTAAAAAGTTTTGCAAAAACCTGGTGCATTGGGCGCATGTAGATGATGCGGTTCCTCTCGGGGGGCATCCGCAGTATTTGGTCTAGGACCTGCTCCATGTCTAGTTTCTTACACTGGGCGTAATCAAACCTGTTGACTATGGGAGCACTCTCCACCCGCAGGTGTTTCAACACACGACACCGAGTAGCTGAAAGGGAGCCACACCACACACATTTTTATTTAGAATTTTACATTTACAATTTTATAAGAACCAAAAGTAATGAACTAATGACATCATAAATGTTGTGCCTTTAAAAAAAATTCAATTGTAAGCGTATCATGCATCATCTCCCCTATTTATGACTTGTTTAGTGGGAGAGTAATACCATGTAATGTCTAAAACGCAAGCACGCATACTTACCATGAATAAACATCATCTTAGGACAATCCTTCAGGAGCAGATCTGTGATCCCACAGTTGGTCAGTGTGAGGCCTACAAGGTTCTTGCCCTTAAGAGATAAAACCTAGAGAGCAAAAATGGTGATAGAGAATGCTAGGACAACACCAGAGTGAGAAAGTAATGAAAATGTAAAACATAAAATGAAAATAACTTTTTTGCTGCCATGTGCCTAATCCGAGTTTGTTTCAATTGTACAATGGACATAAATGTTCCACATAATGTTTATATAACCTTTAGTTTATAGCTTTATAGTGTCATGCTTGATGGCACAGAAGCATACAAAGTAGTCCCGTGTGGCGTTATTTTTTATAGGGAAAGACTTTTGTTGGAAAAAAGACCAGTTTATTTTGTTCCACTCGACTCAGCTTGAAAGCCAGAAATGGTAAAGAAACTCAGATTTACAATAGCCTTGTCCAATAAGGATGCTGTTGATTGGTTGATTGAAAGTTGTGTGTACCTGTACATGGTCATCCTCGGTAACCGGGTCTGAGGTGCTGGTTGATTTGTCAGTCATTCGTTTTCTTCTTGTTGCCCGAGGTCTTGCTCTTGATAGGTCTGCATGTAAATAACAATGATAGCCTTCAATGTTTACAGTAAACAAGTGAAAAAAATGCAAGTCCACCTTCATCCCTTATAAATTGTAGGGGTGGGAGGAAAAAATAAAAAATGCATTTATGTAAGTATCGTGATTTTGATCGTGAATTGATTTTGGAATGCCTATTTATATTATATATATATAAAATTATTTAAAAAATGTAACAGTATGTTTATTGTTTTCACATTAAATGCATACAAGCAGCACACTACATAAACATTAGCATGTAACCTTCCCTTAAACCCTCCCAGTATAGCAATGATGCCGCTGAAATAAAATGTGTGTGTGATGTCATTTCAATGTGATGTGCATTGTTTTTGGAAATATTCCTCATGATGTCTCTAGAAGTGTATGATTCAACTATTTTTCCATGATCTAGTGTTAAAAAAGCCAACAAAAATGCAATAAATCGCAATACCGTATCGCAATAATTGTAAAATCACAATACTTAAAAATTGCAATACATATCAAATCGGCACCCAAGTATCGTGATAGTATTGAATCGGGGGATAAGCATATCATCCCAGCCCTACTAAAATGAGCCAGTCAGTGCAATACATGCTCATGAAATAAATACTTTCAATGTAGCAACAATACGTTTCAAATGTATTAAATCTCTGGGCAATACTCGCTCAGATTCTAACTGCATACAAACCATTTCAGTGTTTGCTTAAAACCACTTATAATATAGGCCAGTTGGATGATCCAAGTTAGTTTGCAGAGTGTGTATATATGGAACAACAAACATTTACAATGGATATTCCCCAGTATTCAAAGCAGTGTTTACCCTACATGCATCCAGCGGCTACTAGCAATCAGCCATGCCAAAAAAAAAAATTCAAAATTCAAAATTTGAATTAGAAAGCCCAGTGCATAAGATGGTGCCACTTGTCTTCCGGTGTCTGAGTGTGAGCATTATTATTTCCAGTCGTACCTGACTTTTGCTGTTGTGAGGAGGTGACTTGAGATTTGGATATCGGATATCGTTTTTAAGATTAAAGAAAGACGATCTACATAAACAGCAAGAGAGGAAGTTGTCGCTACATTACTATGTGCTTCAGTGTGCTAATTCCTCGATGTATAACGCGGTTATTATCGTTCATTCTTTTCCAGTCCATCTAGAGCTATGGGCTCAGTGGCTGCTTGGGATCCGAAGGGACAACTTCAGTCCTAATAAAAACACTTGTGTATGTAGCAGGCATTTTCAGTCGGGCAATTTTGTTCTGAGGCCTGGGGGACTATAACTATTATACATCAACAGTTTATACAGAGAAGGTTGTTCCTTCTCTGTATACATAATCAGCACCCATTTCTTGTTGCACTTGGTGTGCAACACATTATGTAACGGTAATCTTTTGTAAGACCTGTTTTCAGCAGAATGAAATAACTGCAGACTGAAATTTCTTGAATAAGTATGATTATTTTATTCACAAATGTCTTGAGTTTTATGTAAAACAATCATTGTGTAGAATTCAATTTCAATATTAGGATTTAAATAATAATTAGACACTGAAATATAACAATGTTGAATAATGGGCTATAAAATGACAACATTATGACCTTACACCAACAGTCCTCAGCTTTAGCTTGGTTGTTACCACCAACATGTCACTGACCCGGCCTGGCTTCACACCCTATTAATTGTACAATTTAAAAAACATAGCAAATCTTCAGTAAACTGGGATTGTGTATTGCTCACATAAGCCGGGTTTCCACCACAGGAACTTTCCTCAGGAATTAGGAACATTTGGAGGACCGATATTTATCGTACATCCTTACTTACCATCGTTTTTGGTTTGTGCCAGCATTGCTCGGTCTTAGTGCAACTTATGACTGGGGGTACAGCTAAAGTGTGCTGTCTGGTACAGCAGTCCAACATTATGGTTGCAGAGTGCCGTTCCAGCCATACATGAACACTCAGCATCACACATCTCCACAGGTGAGGGGTGCTCAAAGACAATCTTTAAAAAATACAAATACATTAATTGTCATGTCACAATTATAGTACCATCACTAACATATTAGCTTTAATACTACACAATAATCATGGTAGTAAAAGTAAGGATAAATCTTATCAAGTTCATCAAAATAAGAGAACAAACAATATCTAGTAGACTAGTGGTATTTCAAGAAAAAGTCCTTGTATATGGCTCTAGAGGCATTTCTTAGTAAAAGTTGGGAACATAACTTTTTTTCATAATTAAGGTGTGCTGAATTCAACCAGCCCTGTTCCCAAGCTGAATTTTGAGTTTTAGACCATCTAATTAGCATAAACAAAATGGCTGCTAAAATGGCGATTTTTGGCACTTTCTTCAGACGGTGATCATGATACCATGTAGATAAAGTTATATTGTTCACATGTATACTGCTAAGAAAACTCCCATGGGCAATAGATCACAGGTACAGGCTGGGGAAATAAGAAAAATGCCAAAAACAATGTTATTATGCTAAATAGCTGTAATATTATAAAAAATAAAAAAAACGATTTCTCCCATAAATGTATTAGCAGGCAGGTTGACTTCACAAATGAGATGTATTTTTTAGGATCAAGAAAAGGTAATTTAGAAGCACATCGACACAAAGCTTTCACAATAACTGTCGAAACGGTAGCAGTCATTACCAAAAACAAATCGCTCATACTTCAATTTCTTAAAAAATCGAAACGGAATTTAGTTGAATCTCAATCTTTTCCCTCAAACTTCAAAAATCACTTAAAGTCTTCAAGTCAAAAATCACTTCAACTTCAAGTCTCAAAAATGTTGACATGTTGGTGTCACCTTCAAGTCCTTCAATTCATTGGAAAGATCAGATGTGACTTGACCATTTGAACATGCCTCGGCTCGAGTTCATATTTGTCATAACTCTGCTCTAGGTAGGCTTATAACTAGATAAATAAAATTGTATTTTGTTATTACAACTAGCTCACAACTAGATAAATAAAATGTATTGAAGAAAAACACTTGTTTTTCCCCCATTGACCTTGTTCTAAGCTAATAGTTAACGTGCTAATATCACGTTTCAAATGGTGGATGGGTAGGTAGGTCAATACTTTATTGATCCCCGAGGGGAAATTTGAGATAAATAAATATAAATAAAAAATATATAGATAAATCCAAATATCAAAGAATTGATATCGTGTTTGACAGGTACAGGATAGAGACAATCAAGGGTACAACCAGAACTCGGCGCAGTAAAGCAGCACGGCCTGTCAGACGGGTTGTGGAAGGCCGTGATGTACCTCTTCCAAAGATCTGGTCGAATTTTCTGTCACTAGCAGAAAATAAGGCAGATCTGGCACATTTCTTATCAGAGGAACTTTGCAGGCGCCTAAGAATAAAGAAATTGTAGTTGCAGGGGGATTTAAAGTGGAACTTGAGGTCAAGTCATCAAAAAGTACAACTGATTTGTCACCCCTGAAATCTACACATGAGGAAGCTGACACACGATTGGTTCTACATGCCATTCACAGTCAGTTTGATACGGTTGTTGTGTCATCTAGGGATACTGATGTTCTCTTAATATTGGTATCCCACTTCCAAAGTATGCAATGTAAGCACCTCTGGATGATGTCAGGTACATCTAAGAAACGGCGGTATATACCCATTGATGCAGTTTTCAACAAACTACCAAGAGGCTCAGCAGCATCCTTGCTAGCTTTTCATGCATTGACTGGGTGTGACACCACCTCTTACATTGCAAATCACACCAAACGATCATCATGGAAGGTCTTTGTAAAGCACCATGACTTGCTGAAGAATTTGGGCATTGGTGAACTCACAGACGAAACAATCAAATCTTCAGAAACATTTGTCTGCAGAATCTACAATGTGCACAGAACAGACTCTGTTGATGCAGCATGGCATGTATTGTTCTCCAAGATGGGGAACCCAGAGGCTATGGCTCCAACAAGTGATGCACTGCGTTTCCATTTGATGAGGGTACACTATCAAACAATGGTATGGAGAAATGCCAATTGCCCCACACCAGATCTCCCTGAACCCTCTCAGATGGGATGGAGACTCGTGGAATCAGGACTGCAACCTATATTGATGGCACTGAGTCCAATTCCAGATAGTTGCCTAGAGATGGTAGCCTGTGCATGCAAAAAACAATGCATGACTCAACACTGCAAGTGCAGGAAATCAGGAATGCAGTGCACCTCATTGTGTTTATGCCAGCATCATATTGATGAGGAGGCTTGTTGCATGAATGCAGTGACATTTTCTTGAAAGTTTTTTGTCTTTCAAAACATTTTATTGACACCCCCCCCCCTCGCCATTGGAAATTAGTTTATAGGCATAATAATGGATTTTTTTTATTTTTATATTTTCACTTTTTCATAACCTGTACCTTTGGTCTATTGCCCAAGGACATTTCTAAGTGCACACATGTGAACTATATGAATTCATGTCCATGTTATAATGATGCCCACCCTTAGAAAGAGCCCAAAATTGCCATTTCGGCAGCCATTTTGTTTATGCTAATTAGATGGTCTTAAACTCAAAATTTAGCTTGGGAACAGGGCTAGTTGAATTCAGCACATCTTAATTGTGAAAAAAAGTCCTGTTCCCAACTTTTACTAAAAAATGCCTCCAGGATGCATATATCTCAAAAATATCACTAGACTATAGCTCTGTTTGGAGCATAATCTAAGGAAATTGAAGTTGATACATTTGAGTAGGCCTTTCCTATATCACCTGTCTCAATTTACTCAAATGTACTTTCAAATAGAGTTTGGAAAACAGTGAACACAACAGTGAATACTAAACAGAACAAAGAAAAGCAGCCATCACAACCAGTTTCTGGGGTTTCCATGAAGGCTAGTTGTTTGAATGCTACTAGCTGACATTACTAGTTACTCACGGTCCAAGAGTAGTCTTCTTGAATCAATGTCAAAGTTTATGTTTACCAAAAGTTAGGTTGAGGGGTTTCTCATGCTTCCTCATAGACCTATAGGTAGCTTTGACCCTCACTCCCCCTTTATTTGATGCTGTGGGCAATATGTTAATACATTAATCTCCCGAATGTTACACTTAATATTACATCATTACAGTAAAAGAAAACGGGGGTCATCAGTTAAATTTACTAGCAAAGTTAGATACCTGGCTATGCGGGCTAGTACCGTTAGATAGGTAGCTAATGTTAGATAAAGTTATTACTTACCTTCATAGTTGTCCATGTAATTTGACATACATTTTGAATTCACCCGCTGACTCCTTGGGGCTGAGGATGAGGCTTGGATAATACGATGTACATCGTTTAGTCATTTTTGGTAGATCGTGTAAGCATCTGGTGTAGAAAGTCATGTTCTCCAGCTGATAGCTGTCAAGGTGCTCTCCTGGCCCACAAACTGAAGTGGTTCTGCGCACACACGTTTAAACGGAAAATGCGACTAGCCAATTATGTTGGGCAAAAAACGAATCTAATCATAGGTGCCCCCTACTGCACCCATATTGTTGCATTGTCATTATTGCCCTTAAAGAAATATTGTGGAAAAAAACTGACAAAACAGTGTTCTGCTATAGAATAAAAAACACGCAATGATATTGTAGGTGGCATTAGCTCATGAATGACCCTAGACTAAAGCAGCCTACATATTTGAATGTGTAGAACAGAAGAAACAGTATTATGAAACCGAGACAATGGGATGGCCACGAATTGCAGACTGAAAATCTGCGCCAACATTAATGCCAAAAAACGCTTGGCTCGCGCACGTAGCACCCTCGCATGCTATTTCTTGTTGTAGGGTTATATTGTTATATGATTGTACAAGACCATTTCTGTTGCACCAGAGCCCTACTGGAATCAGTGATCACACTAAAACCTCTCTGCCCCCACGCACATCAACATAGTGCACCTCACACACACACCTGCACTGCTGCTGGAAACAAATCGTAGGGGAAACACTGCAAAGTTTACACCAGTTTTACACACCAAAAAAAAAAATCAATTTACGTACCTGCTTCAGCAACGAGGGGCACCAATGACATGCGGCTGCGAGAACGTGTTAAAGGTCGTCTGGGGACAAACATTTCCTCTAAACTGTCCACTTGCTCCAAGTTAGAACAACCTAGAGATTCAGAGGGGGGCATTTGCCCATCTGTCAATGTTTCGCTTCTAGGTCTATTTGTTGTGGCACTTCCTCTTGACTCTACACTATTCATACCCCTAGAACCCGCAGGTTCAGCCAACGCTCCAGTCTCTCCAACCCGAATGCTGTGTCGTGCCTCCGTGTCTTCAACCCTTTCCATAGACGAGCTCACCATTCCCTCATTGTTCTGCACAGTTCTAGTTTCTCTGCCAATGGTTCCAGCTGCTTCATGGGTTGTCCGGCCCAAGTTCCTTCCAGATACAGCACCTTGCCCCCTTTCCCCCTCGGGGGAAACCCTTGCAGCTCCCTGCCTCGTTCCTGCTCGTCCACCAGTACTTCCTTCCATTCCGGTGTCAGCGGTGTGTCTCGTGGTCATATTGCCATCCCTAGCTCCCCCAGAGGTTGGGCCCTGCTTGCCCTCGCCAGCAAGACCATTGTTACCGCTCTCTGTAGCAGCCTTCATGTCAGCCTTGATCTGTTCGCTGGTCACCTGACAGCTTTTCTCACACCATCCTTCGTCAGTTGGGGCTGCCGTCTTCACAGCAGATGGTGCAGCCGTGCTGCCAGGTCGCCGTAAAGGGGTCTTTCCTTTACCTGGACAAAACGAACATTTGAAATAAAGACATTTTAAAAGATTACTGTATGCTCAACCATAGCAACATGTATGTTGAACATAGCACTTCATGGGTATGACTTATAGTGATTGAGATGTTTACAGTTGGGGGACAATAGTCATTATTCAACAACAGTTATTACATTATTCAATTATTTGACCTAAATATGTTTTTTTCCATAAGCAAATTCTATGCTTCCAAATCCTTTATTGCACAATATTGAGTAGCACTTTAGATCAGATATAAAGAAAGAATAAGACAAGTCAAGTTTTTTTTAAATCAGCTTCAATCTCAATCATGAAAACTGCGAACAATGAGATTCTCAAAGTTTCTGTATTGATGAAATCTGTTGAATGCATTACATTGTGCATCCTATTATTGCCGCTTGTTTAATTAGTCAAGTCTTAAAATAGATTCTATGAATGAAGGTCAACACAACACTGTATGAGTGAACCTCGCCAAGAGGATGCACTGTACAAACAAGATCTGGTCTCTCCATAGCTAATAAAAAGACAAGCCATGGCTTGTTGGGGCCTGGACAGGGCACAGTTGCCTGCTTAGGAAGTAGTATGAGGTAGAGCCCGACCGATATATCGGTTGGCCAATAATAATTGGCCGATATTTGGGTTCCAGAGTTATCGGTGTAATATCCTAACTAGTAACAACTTAGTCATGCGTAACTTTGCGCAGTTTTTTTCCGCTTCAATGTGACAAAAAACAAATTGCAACGAATCAACAAGCTACGATAAACATGGAAGTGCTTGAGAACACCAGAGAGGACAACGATTTGCATGGCACAGTCGGAATTTTGTTGTCTTCATGTACTCTAGAAAATAGCTTTATTATGTAAAACACACATTTCAAAGTTAAACAGGCACAGTATCCTGTGTAGAAACAGGCTGTGCCGCGGTCCTATGCACCCTCCCCATAATTATATATATTTTATTTCACCGATTATTTTTTGTCACCAACTGCCACCATTTACACCTGCTTCGGGGGTAGGTGTAAATATTTAGTAACCACTAAGCGATACGTTAGAACTAGTTAGAACTAGTTTTTGTGATGCAACCCGTTTTGATTTAGTAATGTGTAAACCTCATCAATATCGCATGCTGGAGGAGCCTTCAAGATTTCCTTTAATACATTTATCTGTGTAGTAAAATCCTCATGATCAAATCGTAAAAAAGCTCTGACCTGATCTCCATCCTACTCTCCATGACCATGAACATCACCCTCCTTAAAAACATTTTTCCTTTTACGTAACAGACCCTTAAGGGCTTTAGAGGCCCAAGGTTTATTAGTCTGAAAAATAGAATGCAGTTTTTTTTTTTTTAAAGATTGAGATGCCACCCTGGAGATCAAGCTTTTTGTCTGAATGACATGCTGCACCTGCTGGTAATAAATCAAGTTCAAGTGCATAATACAGGCTGGGTATTCCTTACTGGTTGTTCAGGTTGGTCTGATCATGCTTGTGAGAAGCAATGCCACAGATTTTACATGGAATTGAGATATGATCAATGAACAACTTTGACTTCACCATTGTAGGAAATTCAGTTTTGTTCAACTACTCCTGTGTTGCATTAGCTTTCCAATTGGTATGGTTAAAAAACGATATGGTGGTGGTGACTACAATTGGAGTCCGAGTGTACCACCTAGTGGTAGATAGTTAGACATGGTTCTTCTTGGGTAAGCCAAGTGTGTCCTCTTTACAGCAATATTTCTCCATGTAAAAAATCTCAGACATATTTTTTTGTATGTCTGTCCTTTTCCATGATATTGTTTGTTATATTAAAGTTAATTATAATATAATTTGGGGGGCATACAAACAAATAGTAGGATTGTATAATTTACCATCAATTGTCTTTCCTGACAAGTAACATTTGTCTTCACTGCTATGTTTGCTTCACATTTATCTCAAAGTCACCTTTCCAACTTTCTTTCATTATCCATTCTCAACATCTTTTTTATTTCTACTGGGACTGTTTTTGGAGCGACTATTTACCACTGGACGTCTCCCACACAGTAAACAGATAGTTTACAGTAACAACTTTAGACAATTAAACAATTTGTGACTTAATCTACACAGAATGTGTAACAGGCAGCGATGACCCATATCGTGATAGAAGATTTGGTTAGATTAGATCGCACAGCCCTACATACATGCATACAAACTAGTGTTGGGCATAGATTAATGTCTTTAATCTAGGGGGGGGGGGGGGGGGGGGGGGAGAGAGGTGCGCGATTGTTGACCGGAGGGGGAGAGGTACGCGATTGTTGACGGGGGGACGTTTATCATCTTTATTTAAATATATATTTTTTAAGAGGCCCCTGATTGGCCGAGGCCCCGGGCTGAAGCCCAGGTAAGCCCGTGCATTAAGGCGCCACTGCCCAGACCTACGACCGACGGGGGGGGCAGCCCGTTCTCATCGCAGAGTCTACAGCGTCCATTCACTCCAATAATAACCTGGTCACGGTGATAGATTACGCTAACCCTAACCATAACCCTAACCCTTTTTGGAGTGAATTGTTTACAGTAGACTGCGGACGCTGTAGACTCTGCTCTGCGAGCGGACGCTGTAGACTCTGCTCGTCTCTTACCAACGCGAACGGGTTTATGAGAACCCCCAGATCGTTTCACACAGACGCGGGAGGGTACCTTTTGCGTCAGTATTAGACGTCTAGGGGCGTGACAAATCGTCGGTATATTACGAGTTGGGATGAGAACGTGTTGGGGGGGGGGGGTCGCCGGGCAGAGGACGCAGCCGTTCCGCAGCGCAGCCGTTCCGCGGCGCTTACCTTCCTTGGTGGAAATCCGGTATAGACCCAGCTCCCAACCCAACTTTGAGAATAGATTAACGGCGATATTTTTTTTATTGCGCGATAAGAGTCTCGCGTTATCGCAGCGCGTTAACGCCGATAACGGCCCACCACTAATACAAACACATACATACAGCTTCATTGTTTTCAGTCATAGAATGGTTCACAGAAACCCATGACACACATGCGTTAACGCAGCATTGCTTTGTGACTACATAGTAACCAAGGGGGTAAACAATAGAAGGCTTGACTCACTGCTGTGAACGTTGCTGTGAGTCTGACCAGCCTCTGTTGTACTGGAAGCCATTTCCTTGGAACCAGAACTGACAGTTTGTCTCAAGGTTAAGCCTTCTTCTTCCTCACTGTCAGAGTCAGAGATTGTGGGAGGCTTGCCACCCGTGGCACATGTTGGTCTACTCTGTTGCACTAAACCACTCGGACCTGGGGGATTAGGAAGAAGATAAGAAATGTGTACAATGTTAAGGTTGAACTAATCAGCATTTGAGCAAATTCACATATCATGGAGTGGCATGGATACGTTTATCATGGAACAATGTAAAAAGTTACGCAATGCAATGTGATAATGTCTGGGTTCAAAATCAGGAAACCTATCGTATTCAACATGTCTCATTCCATTATTGCCCAATGATAATGTAGCTCCATACCTGCTTGTTCCTCATCACTAGGGCTAGCTGGTGGTGGTACTTCTGTAAGGTCACCTGTGGTGTGTCCTGTAGAAACATTCAAGTCATCCATTTGTACCTCCTCTTCACCACCAAGCTCCATCTGGGGCTCTACCTCTACATTGTCCTCCTCCACCATCACATCTCCTTCTTCCTCCCCATCGGCCAAACCGTTCACCTCCATGGGCTCT
This sequence comes from Merluccius polli, assembly GCA_030340625.1. NCBI lineage: Eukaryota > Metazoa > Chordata > Actinopteri > Gadiformes > Merlucciidae > Merluccius > Merluccius polli. The sequence continues at coordinate 309,723 of JAOPHQ010000575.1, forward strand.
GTGGTCAACAAGACATCTCAAACTTGACTTTTTTATTAAAACATCCCTTTGGAGCTTTACGTTTCCAACCTACCTTCTAACCCCAATCTCAAAAATTAAAATTGCCTTACATGGATTGTGTCTAAAGAGATATATGAAATTCAGTATTAATAATGGTTCTGTATCTGGACTGGGTCTTGAGCATGTGACTTGCCATTGTGCTGCTGTGGTTGTGGCTGTCTTTGGTTGTATATGTTGTTGTTGTTGACAGCTGGCGGAGCGGGAGGAAGGTTGCCATCGTTGTTGCCATCATTGTTGTGATGATTGTTGTTGTCATTGTTAGAATTCTGATTGCTGACAAGGGCTGAAGAAACACCAATGCCAGTCCCTGCACTGAGGCCCACTCTTGCACAACCCTAGCGCACACACACACACACACACTTAATTTCATATTGCAAAAAGCAAACATGAATTATCATAACTAAATCATAATTAACACCATGTGATTGGTGTCTAATAGTGTCTTATAGAATATTTGTAGGTCATGAAGAGCTGCATCAGACACCAAAATCATATTAATAGGTCAAAAACTATGGTTAATATAGTCATATTAATGTTGTGATGTTCAATTAGTCACTGTAGCACCCCTTATTGGCCGATTTGGACAAATGTTCTCCTGGCTAATCATGACCCATAGGACACGATAGTGAGTGAGTTTCAGGGCAATCTTATTCAAATAAAGCCACCATAATGTTCCTCAAAATATGTTTGAACTTTTTAGGGTGTGGCGACTACACCTTTAGCCCACAAGCCTAATCTTACCTGAGCACATGTAAGGTTGATCCCCAAGTGCCCTGGTTTGGTTCCAAGGATCTAGGATTGTCTGACTTGGCCCCCATGAGGCCACGTCAGTCAAATCAGTGAGAGCAGCTTTAATGGCCAATATTACACTTGGTTACTTAATGTTGTCAAATTTCAATCCATTTTCTAGGAGATACGCCGACTTCCTGTTTTATTGGCATTTCATCCAATACACTTCATGCAATGGCAGCCATATTGTTTTGAATTTCAAAAAGTTTGATAATCATTAAAGTCTAGGGCATCAAATAAAGGTGGCCTGGTTTAAATAGGACTCATTGTCTAGGAGTAAATCGTCCCATGTGCCAGGAACAAGATTAGGGATGGGAATTGAGAACCGGTTCCCAGTGTTTCAATTCCTTGGAATCGTTTGCCAATTTTGCAAACGATTCCCTTATCGATTCCAGTGGACGCGAATGACGTCACCACGCACGTTGCGTAGCGACTCCAGTGCAGCCAGCAGTCAACAGTAAACATGGCGCCCAAGCGGTACAAACGCTCCAAAGTTTGGTTACACTTCACAAGAAAAGACGACAACAGGGCAACTTGCAATACTTGCAACGTGGATATTTCCTCAAAGGGAGGAAATACTTCCAACATGCAAAAACATTTGCGCACACAGCATGCGATAACGATTTCTGAATGTCGCGTTTTCGATGCGCTCCGGACGAACGTCACTGAATCCTTTTTTTCCAAATGAGAATCGAAGAGAATCGATAAAGAACCGAATCGTTAAGCGGAATCGAAAATGGAATCGGAAAAATCGTATAGATTCCCATCGCCAAACAAGATTATAGAATCAAGTGGACCGGCGATAGAGCCTTTTGAGGAATGCAACTTGTACCTATTGGTGGTGCAAGAGATTGTCTTCAAATAGGGGCGAATTTAATCGACTGGCATCAATGTCGATCAATGTGCAAAGTTACAAAAACAGTGAGCCAGGGGAACATGCTGAACCGAAGAGAGTGGCGTAATATTAATGAAATGTTGCAACTTCGACCCATTGGTGGTGCTAGAAACTGGGCTCTTTAGAGATTCTGTCTGTCGCCTCAAAGATAAAGATCCCTCAAAAAAATGTTGACTCAATGTAGGCCTATATCATAAGCCTATATTAGGTATTTTATGACAAACTATTTTAGTTTGTTTGGCAGGTATAAATTACATGTACGTGTGTGTGTGTACCTTGGGAGGTTCTCTGAACATCTGGTCGAGGCAGATAAACTCCAGACTTGGTAATAATTCTATAAACTGGGAGAAGGAATCCAACTTGATGGCATGACACCGTACAAGAGTCAAATCAACAAGACGGCTCCATCTAGACTGATCTGAGGTCAGATGAGGGAAAAAGTACAATGCAATGAAACAAGGCATACTTGAAGATGAAAGAAAGAAAGAAAGAAAGAAAGAAAGAAAGAAAGAAAGAAAGAAAGAAAGAAAGAAAGAAAGAAAGAAGCACCTCCAAACCATTAACAACAAATGCTCAAGAGGCAAGTCTATCATTGTACATACTTTGCAATAAAGTTACCTGTGATCCAGTGGTGAGGGTTGTGCAGATGCGGGCAGTTGTAGATCAGCAGATACTTAATATTAGTAAAGACCTCATTGACAGCCTTCATGCCAATATCTGTGATGATGCCTGGGTTCTCGACGACATCAGCCAAACCATACTTAACTAGCTCAGAGTGGTTCATTTTACCTGAAAAAAGTCAAAAGTTAATCAAAGTTCCATGGAACGGGGTTTAACATAAAATAATTAGGTCAATAGGTGTTCAATGAAGTATGCTAGTCGATTCCCATATCTTAAGCACACAGTAAAAAACATACATAAAAAAGAAGATAAAAAACTAACATTGCAGTAGGAACTCGTCAACGTATCCCAGGTGCAGTGTCTCGAACTGAGGAAACTCCAGTTCAGCCATCTTAAGAGCTGAGAATACTCCATCTTTGGTGAGAGAAGGCTGGATGCGAACCTCATGAAGCCTAAATTATATTAACATACATATATTTAATAACATAACAACAGCGAGTAGATTGACTACTGAACCACAAAATTTAGATCAAATTCTGTTCATTTTGCATTTAAATGTAGCACGACTGTTCTTCCTACCTGCGAGCAGCAGTGATGATGAGGTAGCCGAGGTCCACTTCTAGCGCATTCTTACATGCTCCAAACACTATGGTGTGAAGATTTCTAAACCCCCCTGCAAGTCAAAAACAAATTACATGGTTAACGGTACACCTAACCTACCACATGAAACTACACTACTACACATAATACACAATAGCATGATCAGTAATATTATAATAAATCACATACTATATATTATTATAGTTTATAGTATAACAGGGCAAAAAAGCAACCAGTGCTACATACACAGACTTGGCCAACTAGGAGGAATACACATGTCTTATTTCATCCAAAACAATCTGATCCTGTGTAACATTAGCACATTGAAGGTGAGGTGTGTTCAACTCCCTTTTTAGTGCCTTTGCAAAGTGAGCAACATTGAAGTAGCAGCCCTTGCTGAAATACTGGAATAAAACATTGTCATGTTTGGATTGGCATCATGGAAAAGGAAAGGTCCTAGACAGGCCATCTGCTAGCTTGGTCAACTAGGAGGAAACCACAGACCGTCTCCGATGACAATGTGCTCAGACTTTAAGTGTCTACACTGGAGCTTTGTGTAAAGGCAGTATGGAATGGGAGAAGTAATATCTTCTGATTAGTACCATAGGTCTGTACAGTGTCAAGTACAAAGTTCCCACGGTGATATTGAACTACATCGTAATTGGTCAGAAAAGTTGAGTTGGTGGAGAGTTTACATGATTATACATAATACATATATGACAGCCATTCAGTCCAAATATAATTGGACCAAATCGCGAGTCCAATTGCTGCTTTAACATATGTCCAAACAAACTGACCAAACGGAGCTAGGGAGGAAAGCGCTTCAGGGTTAGGAACAAGCGCTCCAAAGGAACTAGGTGTGGAAGTGCCCTAAATTATATATCTTAAAATATTTTAGAACAGGTAACCTCAACAAGACTCACAAAAACACAAACACAAATAAGCCCTACCTGATCTCCAGCTGTCTTCTACCACATGCTGAATCAGCCCTCCCAGGAAAGGGACTCTCACCAGCTCTAGCTGCTCCAGGTTGCGAGCTGACGCCAGTCCAGTCACCAGAGGAACATACTTGAGGGAGTTGGTCGGCCCGGCACAGTTGCGCATCACAAACGTTCGAAGGCTCACACACAGGAAATCTTTAAATGGTTGCGGTTTGGTGAGACGCACCCATTTCAGGTAGAGGTGGCGCAGCATAGACACACAGGGAATCTCTGGGACATTTACACCTAGGAAAAAAAATACAAATAAAAAAATATATATAATAGACAACCCGAGTATCATCTGCTGCATTGAATGTGTTAAGCTGTGTAACAAAGGAGAAATAAAAGCACCTTTTATGCACAGTTTGATGTAACAGCTCTCCCAAATCCAACAATATAATTATTGCATAAACATCAGAATAGTTGTTATTAGAATGAGTGAATCTCAAAACGTGTTGACTGTATTCTACAACTCACCCACAAGGTGCAGTGTCTGAATCTTGGCAGTTATAGGGATTGCCAGTTTGTTCTCGGCAGGAATGGGGAACGCCCCATTTCGGTTGCGAAATTTTCCCAGTATGTGGACCTGTGGCATGTAGTTCCATATGGCCTCTACCAGTTCCAGGTGGGAGGTCTCTACACCCTATTACATGATAAGATATTTTTAGCACATTATATTTGACATGATACAAAAATCTGTATTTCACTGTATGATATTCTGATGCAATGGTAAGTATGTAAATGAAGAATGATGATTAATATCACTAGAGAAGGATTCTTTTAGATTATGATATTTTGTATTATTATCTACATGTTTACCTTAATCTATCTTAATTCTTACCTTCATCTCGTAACAACTGAATTGCATAGTAAGAACTAAAACATGCTAAACAAATGCAAAGAAGCATGTAAACATCTAGAGTGTATCTAGAGAACGCAACGGCCAATTGAGATTAGTAAATGGTAAATTATTTTTAAAAAGCCCATCAAAATTTGTATTCATACTTCATACCTGTAACTCAAACCAGTTACAGGTTTACAGTTACTTGTTTAGGTCAGATTTCTGTATTAAACATTTTTCTTTTCAACATTTGTCTCATTGACAGAAAGCATTTATCAGTTATATTCCAGTGTTTCCCATTAATTACTTAGACTGTGGCGGCCCGCCATGGTCTAATTTGTCCCGCCACAGTCTCAGAATGAACCGAAAAAAATTCTTACACTTCTCATAATAACATAATTAAGATCTGTAACTTGTGTTTCTCGCCGCTGCTTCAGCAAAGCATCTCTCACTCCCAGTCAGCCGCTCTGCCCCTCCCCTCCTCCTCCCCTCCTCGCTGTACGCGGCGCGCGCACACTCAGACCGTCACCGGGGCTTCAGAGTAATGTGTCCGAGGAGAGCAGCCCTCTCCCGGACTCACTCGCTAGCTTTAACCGCTGTTTTATCCCGCTTCTGGTACTTTACTGGCTTTGACATTTTCTTCTTCTCACTAACATTCAGATGTTAAAATCAAATAAAACGCCAACAGTAAAAAGGGCTAACTAGGTTAGCTAGGCCAAGTCAATAGCTGTCGCCGTCAGTTCCTGTTTTCACCATTCGTATCTATACAACCAATGTGTTTATGATTAAATTGTTTACAAGAGCACACAGGTCTTCATAGATCTAGTCTCTTAATTTTGCTTTCAAAATGCACCAGATTGATGCATTTAACTTTAGCATGCCCCCGGACCCCCCTAGAGGGTCCCAGATCCACCCGCCATAGTCTCATAAAATCCTGTGGGAAACACTGTATTCTAACCATTTTATTCTACTGGCCTAGCAGAAAACTATATACCCATTTATGTCATAGACAAATTGTAATGTATTTATTTACCAGAAGGTTTGGACAGGCTTGTAGTGCCTCCAACACACCGGGAATACTAAAAGCCTCAAAGCCTCTTACTCGCCTCCTCTCCAAATAGCGAGGATGGAGGCCATAGAGTTGCTCCAAGTCTGGCATCTTTTTTAACAAGAAAAGGAAGCTGCCGTCATTGAAACCTATAAGATATACAAAAAAAATATATTGCCGATTATTTGTGGAAATGTATGATTATGCCTAAAACATACAGCTAAATATATGAAAACTATTGCATAGATATCTACAAATCATACAACTGAACAATTAAATCAAGGTTATATTGACTGCTCAACAGAAGTTTTCCCTTGAAAGACAACATGAACATGAAGAAGTTTTCAGAGCTCATCTTATTCTCAAAATATGGAGGGATTTCCAACTAAGACAGGCAAGTGTGGGACCATTTGGAGGAATATGGATCATGACATTTTTTTTCCATTTTGTTGTCATCATCTGTTTAAAATGATGGATTATCCTGCAGAAAATCTTGAAAGGCAAACTAGAACTGACTATGTGCCTCATGTGTTTGGCATACCTATAATTAGTGCATTATATTCAATAATCTTATCAATTAACAACAAATATTAATAATATTATCAAGGCATTTTATATTCAATGTAGCATGAGGGCCCATTTGTGCCTGTATTTAGGCCCAACACTGAAATAAGTTACTATAAAAAGTTGTTGTTTTTTTCACACCGGGCAGTGTGAACACTGATGTCTTGGACAAGGACATTGCGCCCATATGTGGCGGGAGAACACAACCAATCACCAGGCTGGCTGATACTTTAAGGGGAGGGCTGGAGAAACCAGTAGATAGATGGGAGGCGAGGAACTAAGGCGGCTGAATATCTCTGGGTGTTAAGAGCGAAATAAGCCAATGTAAAAGTCAAGCAGTGATAAATCAGAATTGGTTAATATCTTTCCTCTGGACAGGTGCCTACCCCTCCCCTTCAACCTAACCCCATTCAATTAATTTAAAAAAAAATCTTGTTAAAGCATTAAATATAGTCTGGACAATCAGGTGTTCGTCACAACATGCTTAGGAGCAAACAAATACAAAAACAAAAACCATTGCAAATGCCCAGAAGATGTCCTTGCCAATGGTACTACTTGGAAATAGACACCATAATTATACATGTACTTTTGTGTGACAGTAACATAACAGTATTATCCAATACTGGTATTAGTGAATTGTAGCAGCAGCACTTGCCTGACGGCATGTACTCCCACCAGTGGCTGGCACAGAGGTCCATCACTTTGACCACACGGAGGTACAGAGTGACCGCCTCGCGAAGCTTTCTGGACAGACACTCCATGCACATGATGTCCTTCATCGGCAGGTACCTAAAGACATGTCGTTAAAGACACAGCAGGTTAAAACCGGGACACAATAAAAATCGGACCACATAGAAGACATGATCTGAACATTCGGACGCATCGCTCAAATGTACCTGAATATGTGACAGAGGACCTCATGCGAGAGCTCGTTGATGTAGTCCTTCGGCTCATCTGGTCTCAGGAACGGCTCACGAGCGCTGCTTGACCCAACAGGCTGCGTCTTGGTGGACTTCCTCCTTGGACCCATCCCCTTGAGGTAGAGGAGCAAGTCACACCGTCAAAAACCTCCTGCTTTCTCCTGTCGCACAAAATGACCTCGCTACACAAAGAAGGGTCCAATATACATGTGAATAGGCCGCATCCTGCTGTGTATCCACTTTACATTACAGTTTAAACAGATCATTTAAAACTAAACACTACCAGTCTACACTATGGCACCATGTACCCAGGTCCAGTCTGGGGACACAGGGTCGGGTCCAGTCTGGGGACACAGGGTCGGGTCCAGTCTGGGGACACAGGGTCGGGTCCAGTCTGGGGACACAGGGTCGGGTCCAGTCTGGGGACACAGGGTCGGGTCCAGCCTGGGGACACAGGGTCGGGTCCAGCCTGGGGACACAGGGTCGGGTCCAGTCTGGGGACACAGGGTCGGGTCCAGTCTGGAGACACAGGGTCGGGTCCAGTCTGGGGACACAGGGTCGGGTCCAGTCTGGGGACACAGGGTCGGGTCCAGTCTGGGGACACAGGGTCGGGTCCAGTCTGGGGACACAGGGTAGGGTCCAGTCTAGGGACACAGGGTCAGGTCCAGTCTAGGGACACAGGGTCAGGTCCAGTCTAGGGTCACAGGGTCAGGTCCAGTCTAGGGACACAGGGTCAGGTGCAGTCTAGGGACACAGGGTCAGGTGCAGTCTAGGGACACAGGGTAGGGTCCAGTCTAGGGACACAGGGTCAGGTCCAGTCTAGGGACACAGGGTCAGGTGCAGTCTAGGGACACAGGGTCGGGTCCAGTCTAGGGACACAGGGTCAGGTGCAGTCTAGGGACACAGGGTCGGGTCCAGTGTAGGGACACAGGGTCAGGTCCAGTCTGGGGACACAGGGTCAGGTCCAGTCTAGGGACACAGGGTCGGGTCCAGTCTAGGGACACAGGGTCGGGTCCAGTCTAGGGACACAGGGTCAGGTCCAGTCTCGTAAATCCCAGTTTCACGTCACAAAAGGCGTTTGAGGAAACTGGCGTCTTCCTGCCTAGCTAACCTGCCAAGCTAAACGGTAGCTTCAGTCCCGTGTCCATGTCCTCAGAGACGGGCTCCGTGGAGGTGGACAGACCCACCAGGTCTGGCGGCACCGGGACACGGATTTGGTGGTCTCAAATCTCAGGAGGATCTGGTCTGATCGCAGGGTCGACTTTTAGCTAGCTGTACGTGTGTTAGCTACTAAACTACTGGTATATCAGTCAACTATTTCGGTAGCAATGCTACACGCATTTTCGATGCAAATGCTGAACCCCCACACGACCCTTAATAGTCCATAACACCACGACCCCGACCCCCTTAATAGTCCATAACACCACGACCCTCACCCCCTTTATAGTCCACAAGACCACGACCCTTACCCCTATAGTCCACAACAACATGCAGAGACCCTCGGGATGCCAACACCAGGATACCAAGATAGCTCTGGAAATAGCGCCCCAAACAAAAGACGTCAACCAGTCCCAAACCCACTTTGTCATTTGATTAAAGCGTGGTGGGTGCGTCGGGGGTTACCTTTAATCCATGCTGCGTGTCCAGCCAGGTGTTTAATTAGATGTTTGTACTCAAAAAGACGAAGAAAAAAAAGCAACTCTGCACATCAACTCAAACCCTGCGAAGTGGTGATGATGAGCTGTTTACTAGCATGTCTCCCCTTAGCTGGGATCCAGCGCCCCCTGCAGGCCGCCCGCAGTACTGACCCACTCAGGGGCTAGACGTGGACCACAACGTGTTACTCATATTACCATATCATACTTATTAAATAATACCCATTTGGACATATAAAAGACTGCAGTTTGGTAAAGTGCAAAATATGATTTCAGGTAAAACGGAGAGGCCTTCCCTCCTCGTTGACGCCAGGCGGAGGCGTGTGTTTGTGTTTGCGCATGCGCACATGTCCGTGTCCCCCAGTCCCCGTCCGGACGTGTTGTCCTAAAGGTTGCAGATGATATAATACTTGTCTTAAATGCTGTGGTTTATCTGAGTCGGTTTAACACATCACACCGTCACATCATTGAGAGGTGAGCCATGCTACGCGTCAGTGTCCAGGCGGCTAAAGCTGCAGCGCGGGTAAGTCACTGGGTTTTAATATTGACACAACGCGTTAGCTAACGGTTGCTAGCTAGCTGGTCGGACGTCATTCAGTGACTCCTCCACAGGCCTGTCGCTAACTGCTCTTACTGGAGGTTTTACTGAGATATTAGTACATGCACTTTGACGTTTGATGTCGATTAAACGTAAAGCCGTCGCCGAATTGACGTGTTTGTGTCGGTAAGTCAGATTAGTGAGTACACGGTAACGGATGTTTTAACCTTTCCTTGGTGCAGTCAGGGGTCAGTGATAACACACATTAGGCCGAATCAAATATACCACCTGCTAAAGATGGGTGTGAGAAAATGACGAACGAAAAATCAAAAAATCAATCATGTCAAAAATCATTGAATAAATAAATAAATGTAAGCGCAGAGGACCTACGTAATGCTAATAACATAAATCATAATGTGCTCATAACGGTTTCCTCACGTTGACATGGAGTAGACCGATGGCTTTCTCCCTGCTACACCATGTAGCTTAGCTGTGTATGCAGATAGAAAGGACATAACACAACATCATGATAATGATCCCTCATTATGCCTTGCATGGTTTGGCCATGGGATCGTATCTGAACTGAGTTTTCAGTACAATACATATGAGTGCACTAATAGCTGGAGTGAAAAGATGCAACGTGTATTTGAGCTCAAGAAGAAATGACTGTTGATAATGTGCCAAGAGATGCTTATCTAACACAGTGGTGGAAAGTGACTAAGTGCATTTACTCAAGGACTGTATTTAGATACAAATGTGAGGTACTTACTACTTATTTTCTGCTACCTCATACTTCTACTCCACTATATCTCAGAGGCAAATATTGTACTTTTGTACCACTACAGTAATCTGACATCTTTAGTTACTAGTGACTTTGCAGGTTCAGATACAGCAATACAAAATATACGGTAGCCAATACATCAATTATATTATTATATCAATAAGGCTTTATTGGTCCCCAGGAGGAAATTCACAAGCTACCCAGTAGGGTTGGGCGATATGTCAAAATGCTCCTACCGGCCACCGCCAGCCCAACAACCGACAATTGGCGATATATTCGCCCTGGTGGGTGTGTGGCGCACACACCCAGCATTAAGCTGACATTATGTTAACTGACATTAGGCATTAGTCAGACCCAGGCATTAGTCAGACCCATATATTATAATGTGAAAATCTGATTTTACTGAAACATTACAGCCCATACGCTACTCTTCTTCAACTAAACAAAATAAATCACCTTGAGGTATTTGCTAAGCAATAAGCTGGAAAGACAGGATGAACATGTCCGACACCATTTGAAAAAGAGTTGGATGGCGTCAGATGAATCCTCCGCTTGCAGCCTCTAAATCAGGCCTGGGGAATCTGTTCCACAAAGGGCCGGTGTGGCTGCAGGTTTTTGTTCAAACCAACCAAGAGCACACAGTTTGACCAATCAGCTCTCTGAAGACTGAGATCAGTTGATTAAATGAGTCAAGTCTGGTGTGCTGCTGCTTGCCGGCTCTTTGTGGAACAGATTCCCCAGGCCTGCTCTAAATGAACAAACAGGTGGGGATAACATAACTGTGCTATTAAATGGTCAGGGTCCACAACTGCACATACAGTTTTTGGTCTAGTTCTCAAACATGATTTATGAATTGACGTTGCTTTTCAGCATCAATCGACAACAACCACTAAAGACGGTGTAATTGCCATTTAGTCACTGAACTGTTTGGTGAAAGACTCGTCGGAAATCAGTGCAACAGGAATGTGCATATGGCCCAACTCCCTATTTACGCACGCTTTGAATTGCACTTTACACTTTTTTTTTCTGTACTTTTACTTAAGTAATATTTTCTATGTAGGACAAAATTGTAATTGAGTTTTTCTACAGTGTGGTAATTTTACTTAAAAGGACCTTCCACTGATTTTCGACATTTGAATTTGAGACATTCAAATGTCTTACAATTTGTGTTTCTCATCTGCAGAGGCGTCTCTGCCAAAGAGGTCCCCCGATTCATCTGCAACATTCTCGACCCTACACAGAAGGAAATACTGGGTAACCCCTTACACAAGCACACCTCCACCCCTTCAATAAAGTACATTGATTTGTTAAGGTGTCTTAAAAAAATATATAGCCTATGTGTGTATCCATTTAAGGCCATATAATTAATTATATTTGTATGAATCACCAGAACACTCTCAGGCATAATTTGAGTAAACAACAAAGTGCTTGTCAAATTTGACTGAAAATCTGAATTAGTTTTGCGGACTGCTTTAGTTGCCCCATTCACCTCGGCTACAATGTCGTGGTTCATTTCATTCACAAATATTTCCAATGCATATTTTTAGATGTTGCCATGTATATTTTCCTCCCTGATGTACTTTTCTTCATTTCTTCTACAGTGGTTCAGCTGCTAAGATAGTTGGCGCAGGCTTGATTTCCTTAGTGGGTGGACTTGGGGGAACGGTCCTCTATGCTAAATGGGACGACAAATTCAGGGCTGCGGTGGAGAAGAATGTTCCTTACTCTGATCGGCTGTTCGGAGCAGCTTTAGGACCCAGTTTCTACTCGGATGCCACTCCAACCAAAAAAAAGGTACAAGTTAATGCTATTTGATTGCGGTGTATTTGAAAGCAATCGCATTATGATTTCAAGGGAATGGAGAGACCTTGTTACATCTTTTGTGATCAAGATAAAAAGATTGCATATAGATTTTGGCTTTACTAAGTTACTTTACTAGTTTGTAACATGTAGGATTATTATTATTTGTAATTGTATTTGTTTTACTTGATGGTATTGTTCCACCTGGTTGTACAAACAAAACCCATCCGAAATGAAACAAAAATGCTTTTCTACTGCTTACACAAACAAACTTCTGCATACAGCAGCAGGCTGGCTGTTATTCTCTGGAAGTCTACTGTAGTGAATGTAAGCATGCAAGAGAATCAGTAAGCATGCATTTGCCAGTCACCAGGCAGACGATTAACACAAACTCATGTTGTTCACTCCTGTAATTATTTTGGCTTAAATAAATAAACTGGAAACTCAACCTTTCCTCTACTAATTGCTTGTTTGGTACATTTTGTACAGCTGGAGTTGGCCCAGCCACCTTCTATGATGGTAGAGGAGCCCCAGCCATCCAAGACTAAAGCAAAAAAAAAGAAAAATGCTGAAGGTCCAACAGAGACGCCCAAGACGAGCCCTGCCCAGAACATCGAAGGTAAAGTTATATCTGGGTTGATTGCTGGTATTGGCTCCACATGATTGTGGAGGAGAGAGTACTGAAGGACATTTGTAATCCTGGGGAAGAGGCACCTGGCCGCCATGAGGATCATGATTCATCATAATCGAATCGCTCTCCAATTTGATAGCTTTTTTCCCTTTTCCCCCAATGGCAGCTCACTGCCGTTATGCCACTAGGAACCAATGTAACATTTGTCTGTTAAAGATGTGTAACAGCATGTGAATCTTTCTTTTACACCATATTTGTATTATTATGTTGTATTAATATATTGGGGCAGGACAAAATGTGTGTGTGATTTAGAAGTCACCCATCCCTCTTGGTGACACAAGAATAAAATATTTTTTCAAAGCTAAAAGGGTGATTTAGATTTAAAAAAATATGTATACATTTAAAAGGTGAATCAAATGAACATTTTAGTTAAATACTTTTAACATATATATATAACAATTCATTTTTAACATCATGTCACCACGTCTTAAATCTTTTTAATATTTCTGTGAATTGCCATTCCCTTAATAGAGTGAATGGTTTTAAGTGGAGTAACCCACATTATTTGACTTATTCATTGTTATATTATCATTTGTAGACACAGCTAAAAAAACATTTATTAGGCTACTATCATGTGTGAAGGCCATTTTACGTCGAATGACGTGACTTCACAGTACGGCGAACTCACCAGGTTGTTCAGCAGCAGATGATGGCCAAAAAATCTATCCGATATTGTAGGCTACAGCTAAATTAATTTATTGTTATTGCACAACAGGCATCGATTTATAAATGCCCTAAAAAAAGGTAGAAGTCTCGTGTGAGCAAGTCGAATAATGAAAATCTCTGTGTACAAGATTGAAGCAGAAAAAGCTATGTAGCGATTGGTTTCAACCGATACAGGTTTTTCACGGCCAATATGGATACTGATATTTTATTGACTGAGGCTGGCAATACCGATATTCCGTGCAGATATTTAATATTGTTAAATGCAAAACTAATTATGCTAAACAATAAAAGATAATGATTCAAGGATACATTCGTTTTTCTAAACAAAGAATAAAAGAAAAATAAATAACAAAATAAATAAATGGCTAGACTCTAACAGCCGCAAGAAGCAATTACTCTAAACTTTACTTGTAGCCAGACACTTTCGGAGCCAACATCTGAAAGTGTCTGAACCGTTTTAATGAATTATGATGGATACTAGGCTGGCAAATGGATACCAGTGTTTTGCATTCAGCCCAGTGTTTCTCCCATTGGTGCAGCATCATTTCAGATTTCTTAAATGTAGTCTGTCCCATAATCAAATGTGTCCCTCCAGACGCTTCAGCAGAGGCATCCCACATCATCTCAGCTATCAGTGAGGTTCCTTCTGTACCAGCTCCTCATGACACTGAGGCAGCTGCACCCAAAGGTGAATCCACAAACCCTTTGGCACCTGCCTGACCGTTTCCTCCGTATCTTCTAATTACTCCTAGTCCTAACCTTTTGTTCTGCTCGCCCTTATCCTATTATCTGAAGAAATAAATACATTATATATATATATATATATATATATATATATATATATATATATATATATATATATATATATATATATAATCGTTCTTTCTCCTGCCTTCTGGTAATCTTGGTTTTCATTTTCGTTTCACTGACACTGATTTCATCTGGGTTGTTTTTTCTCTCATGCATCTGGAGTTTTTTTTTCCTTTTCCTGACCTGGTTTGATCTTTGACTCTTATCAGTTATAATGTACATCTATTTTCACTGTATCCTTGCATGTGGTTGTTGGTGATGTATTGATTTGAAGCATCAGGGTTTCCCCAAGGATTTGTTTTTCAGCAGTGGGCGAGTGGACACACCCACCACCCCCTTGAAAAAAATGAATACACTCAATGTCGGTTTTTAAAACTACTAATGACTACTAGAAATGACCCGTTTATTTGTACATAAATCATTGTAATAGGCATGCATCACAGAACATTCACAACATTCACAACTTCTGTAAACAGCTGGCATAGGAGATAATAATACTGTTGTGTCACTTCAGCCCCGCCCCTCCTGTCCCCTGGCTGCATTTACAGCCAGTGCATTGACATGCACACTAGAAAACCTGGTGGCATGCAAGGCTGAAATAAATAAATGTAATGTGTGTTTTTATAGAACAGTGTGAAGAATGCCATCACCATAGCCCCCAAGAGACCGCCCCGACCATCCAAGAGACTTCAGAACCAGCAAACACGTTGACAGCAGAAGATGAACCTTTAAAAGAGCGTCCTGTTGAAGAAGTGACTGCTAGAATAGCTCAGCAAGACCAGGCGGAGCAGGACACACTTGCGTGTAGGTTGCGTGTAGGTTGCGTGTAGGGTGTGTGTGTGTTCTGGATGGTCGCTAGGGTGTTCTTATTGGTTTGCTATGATGTTCTATATGGTTTCTATGGTGTATTAGATGGTGGTTGCCATTGTGTTCTGCGTGGTTGCTAGGGCGTTCTAGGTCAGTGATTCTCAACTGGTGGGTCTTCGCGACATTTTGAGTAGGTTTAACTTATCAGCTAAAGCTGCACACCTAATTAAGCAATATCACATGGGAGGGAGTGCTGAATATCCCTTTTCCTGCACACTAGTTTGTTTTACTTTGTATCATGTACATTTCTCTGTATGTTTCCATTTATTTACCAGTGAAATACGTCTGTTGTCAGTCGCTTTGGTGGCATGTTTGAATCGGATGAGTTAACAGCTTGATCAGACAGTATATTTCTCCATCATTTCTTGCTCTCCATGGATGGTCTCCAGTAACTTTTTAGCTAGCTTTCAGACCTGCAAGACAAACGAGTCCTGCATCAGACAGTTTCTGTATGGCAGTGGAAATATGTTGCAAATGTGTGCAAGCGGTGCAAAGTTTGTTACAATCTAAGGTAGATAACGACTGTTAATGTAAATAATGGTTATTAGAACACCTGTAAAGTGGGGGGATACATGTATAGTTAAAAGTCCCAGTGCTGTTATACTGAATATCAGCACTCATGGAACGCCTCTTGTCCAATCAAATGACTCGGTTGGAACTTGTATGATTAATAATAAGTCATCATCTGTGTTGTTGCCTGTCACAAACATCCAGGTATGTCTGACAAACTTGAAAACTCCCAGGCCAACTCAGCCAAAGCTACATTGAAGGCCATTGAAGCTCAGGAAGCTGCACTACAAGCAATTTTGCAACACACATGCAAGTTGAAGGAGGCTATGGAAACTGAGGTACTGCACATAATCTACTACTAATATTAATACATGTGCATTGAATGCTGGCCTTTGAAAAACATAGGATTTTAAAAACCATAATGTTGACTTGGATAATGACTTGTGTATATGCAATATTACATGGAGGACCTGGCATTCATGTTTTTAACAGTCTTAACAGCTGTTATAATTCCATGTCAACAATGGCTAACTTTTAGAACTAGAGTGAACAATACAATAATCCCCAAATGTATCACGATTATGATAATAATGATGATGTCCAGGTCTCAGCCGAACAGAGGTCAGCTTACTGGAAGGCTCTAGAAGATGCTGTAGCTTCAAGAAGTCGCAATGTAGAACATGCTGGAGAAGCTCTACTGCAGGCCAAGTGAGATATCTCTTAGCACGCAAGATCTATTTTCTCTCCTCTGGTGCTGCCATATTAATTCCCTTCCTTTTATTCCCTAATTTTACCCTTGCTCCATTTGGACACATATGAGCAGAGATTCACTGGATTCTCTCAGGGCGCTGATTGATTCATCAAAGGACTCAAAGGTGGCAGCGCTCCGTCCAGTGGTTCTGGCAGCAGAGGAAAATCTCCACAGCATGATGGTTGACTTGGACAAGGCAGTTGATAAGGTAGACACCATTTTATAGGCCTTCAGAGGCCTGCTGTTCTGAGGATTAAACTAAAATAAAAATAAAAACATATCGGAATTGGTATTACTAGTATTGGTACAGACTCCCTAAACTCTGGTATTGTGATATCCCTAATAGTAACTATAATATGTCAATTTAATTACAGCAGGAATATGTAGTACCCACTGTTGTTACAAATAACAATTTTTCCAGTCATAGATTCAGAAGAGCTGTCTCTGTGTAATGTAACTGTGTACATGTGTATAGGTGCAGTCTGTCGAGTCGGAGGCTAAAATTGTCTCCCAGTACAGCGAACTGGTCAATGAGGCCAAGCAACAGTTCCAGCGGGAGTTGAGCAGCATTACTCCAGAAATCCAAGCCAATTGGAAAGGACTTTGTAAGATGAGACAAATACACAAACAAACACAAGCTGGTTTTTGAAAAGTTGATCCCTTACTGAGTTTAAACTTTGTAACCAAAATATTTTGCCTTTTCTCCATTTCCCCCAGCTGGTACACTGTCTGTGGATGATTTAAACGCCCTGATAGCCCATGCTCACCGTCGAATTGACCAACTGAACCGAGAGATGGCAGAGCAGAGGATTCGAGAACAGGTTCACATTGAGGCAGCCTTGGAGCAGCAGAAGTTGGAGGACCAAAAAGCCTTGGAGAAGGCAGTTAGCACAGCTGTGGAACACAGCCTGGAGAAAGCACGACTGGAACAAGAGAGAAAGGTGTTTATCAAAGGACTGAGGATTTAAGATGGATTTGCTTTTAAAAAGCTTGCTACATAATTAAGGTATTCTAAATTGACTTAATTATTCTGATGTCAATACCTTGTTGTTCCTGCAGCAAGTAGAGCTGAGAGAGGTGATGGAGGCAGAGATGAGGACTCAGCTTCGTCGACAGGCAGCTGCTCACACTGACCACCTGAGGGACGTACTTAAAGTCCAGGAGCAGGAGCTCCAAGCTGAGGCTGAGGAGGTTTGTCTGATCATTTTCTCTTGTAGTTCATACTAGGCTCGTCACGGTATCTTTTTTTTTTTACACCGGTGTTACTCCCTTCGTAATACCGTTGATACAGTATTCGGAGGAGGGCTCATAAAACAAGGCTCACATTTGACTTCTGTAATTTGCAGATTACAGAAGTCGATCACGTGACTCAAAAACTGTTGTGCACAAGACTTGTGGATGCGCTGTCATTATGTTCAGTCACTGAGACAATTAATGCTTGTCTTCATAATTCCTCTTTAAATTGCCCCGACTCGTTTCATTGATCTCGCCCGTTTCATTGATCTCGGTTATAGAATGCCCGTTTGTATGTTTGTTTGTTTTTTGGTATGCGCAAAAGAGCAGTCCTACACTTGACATCCCCACACCTCACATCCTTATCTTAATTGAAACTAACATGGGGAGCATCAACGACGACCTTAAGACTGAAAAAATGCAATTGTGAATAGTTGTATATGTGAGTAGTTAAAAAAAGATTTATTCTAAAACCAGATCAGGTGATGTTTTAACATTGTTAATATATAAAAACTGCTTTTTAATGGTTGTAATATGCTCTGTTCTAGGTGTTAAGTAGTAAGATGTTGGAACAGGAGACTCATTACCGACGACTGACCCAGGAGCAGCTTGATAACTTCACCCTGGACATGAATGCTGCTTATGCACGGTTAAAGGGGATGGAGGAGGCTATAGACAGTAAGAAAACCACTTTAAGTTCTGTAGATTATTTCACTTTAAGTCGACACTGATGCATGGATTTGACTGTTGAAGGTGTTTTTTTATATGTATTAATTGTTGGATGACGTGCTTTTAATGTGGCGTGCTCAGGTCATGTGATTGCAGAGGAAGAGGCCCGCAAAGCCCACCAGTTGTGGCTCTCCGTGGAGGCTCTCGGCTACACGTTCAAGACCTCCGGCATCGATGCCCCTACCAAGCCTCTTGAGACTGCCGCCCAGGCCATCAGAGAAAGCTGTCACGACGAGTTTGCCGTGGCTCTGGCATCGGCGCTCCCTGAAGAATCCCTGCGGCGCGGCATCTATAGCGAGGAGTCCCTCCGCTCCCGCTTCAACTCCCTCCGCTCGCTCGCCCGTAGGGTAGCTCTTGTTGATGAGACCCACAACTCTTTATACCAATACTTCCTCTCCTACCTTCAGGCAGCTTTGCTTTTTGAGGAGAAACGGGAAGCGCCACCCGCTAAGATTACCAATCAGGACTTGGACCCTTTTAAAATCCTTTCTTATGCCAGTTACAGCTTGGAGCAAGGGGATCTTGAGTTGGCTGCGAAGCTAGTGAACCAACTTAGAGGAGAGGCTAGAAGAGTAGTTCAAGACTGGCTGACCGAAGCCAGACTCACACTTGAGACTAAACAGATTGTAAGTCTCCTTTCTGCATATGCTAATGCGGTGGGTTTGGGAACAACTCAAGCTCCATAGTTCACTACACCTAACAATAGACACCTAACTGGTACTTTTAGTTATAGATTCTCATATTTATCATAATAATCACACAAAGGAATCACTCTTTGCTTTCTATTACTTTTTCTCATATTTGAGAATGGTATCCAATGCCACTGATGAGTATCATGGGTTGATGTAATGTTCAATGAGATGCAGCAAATGCTTCTGCAAAGCAACCAAGTTCAGATTTGAAATGTCATTTATTTGTTTAAATATTATAATAATTACTCCTGTTAAGAATGGGTGTCTACCAATAAATCATTGACAAAAATTGAGGCTTTTTTGCTGTTATTAATGCAAAGTGTATTCAGATGATATGTTGAAGCTTATGGTCTCAGGCTGATGAAACTCACATACAAGAAGGTACATGAGCACAAATAGGTGATGAGTGGTTAACACCTGAATCACAATATCACTGTCACTACGACTTGATGAACGGATGAATTGTGACACGTGATTTAAGCCGACTTGCTGCCTTTTCAGCCAGCACGTGAGTGCAGCCTATTGTCCATGCAAATTAACCAAACAATGTGCATCAGTGCTAGACTTTACAGTATAATATAATAGTATAATATATACTTTATATATAATATATAAGGCTTTCTTTATTTAGGTAAAACGTTATTGAACAAAATACAGACCAGCTGAAATATTACAATGGCAAAATAAAGAGGTGTTGGCATGTGAACATAAATATAATAAAACATCTTATTCTTAAATAACTGAATACAATGTGCATGTCATGTCAATAAGTGTCCAATTTGGTGCCATTTGGACACGCGACACGTTCAATATATTAATAATAAACGTTGAATAGAAAAGTAGCGCAGCTCACGGCGGTGGACTGTGGGTAATGTAGTCTTCTCTTACGTACGCACCAGTGGCTCACTGACCAGCCACGCCCCACGACGGGCACGCGCTGCGCGCTCCGACCAGCCACGCCCCCGACGGGTACGCACTCTAGTACCATGGGTACTGATGGGGGCTGATCCGCGTCCAGTGTGGTCACGTGGGCCCATTAGGGCCTGCTCAACCCAGCAGCTCTAGCGCAAACACTAATATCATAACGTGTCTCTTTTGGAAAATATGTACTTTGAAACTTGAACGTTACAAAACTAAATAATTGATGTAACCCTGTTGAACCTCCACCCAAGAAACACAAATGTGCTTATTAAATATTGTTTGCACAAAAATGTACCGTGAATAAACGGTCTCAGGTAAGTCCAACTTTATAAATCGGCCTCTAGTTTCAGTAAACTTGTATATGCAGAACTGATGCTGGTTGTGGAAACGGGACCTTGGCACAGTAGGGAAACCGGTGTAGCTCAAAACATTAATTATGGGTCAGTTTCATTGAGTATAAACTAGTCTATATCTGTATGCACACCGTAGTTTGATTAAAATGAGGGCAGCTCCTCCTGGTTGTTTGCTATATGTTCGTCCTAATAGGTTTAGCTATGAAACATAGGGTTACACTTTGTAAAGAGTTATGCATCATATTCCAGAGTTATACGTACACAAGTGATTTGTATCATTGCAAACGCCCACCACCACTCATATCACCTGGTACCAAACAGGAATCCCTTTGTGCTTTCTTTAATACAACACATAACAGTGGTTTGGAAAGGCAATTATCTTTTATTGTCAGAAGAAAAAACAAACAAAGAAAAAAAATCACCTGAGACCAAATCGTACACCATGTCAGAACAACGTGTGTGTTAATCACACACAGGCACTAAAAGCATTGGGAATTACTTCACCACAAGAAATATAATCAGGGGTCTGGTGGTGCTCAAATGAAGAAGGAAACAACCTAATGGCACATTGCTTTATATAGATTCTTAGTTGGCCCTGAAGAGAAAGTGTAGAACAAGGGTTGAGGTAGAATTAGTAAAAACTACTGTACACAAAAGTAATCAATTTTGCCCTTCCCTTGCTAATAAAATGGTAATATCGGTAGTATTTTGTTGATGGAAATTTAGGGTGAATTATTGGTGATTGGCCTAAAACAAAACAAATTTAATTCAGCTTTCATCTAAAAAAATGATCTGCAAATTAACCATGTGCTTTTAGTTGTTGAATGTTTCTTTTCTTGCTTTAAAAATCCACGCTGCATGAAGTAAATCCACATGTTGTATGTAGTACGTCATTTGATTGTTCGAATTAAAGCCTGTCCCCGTCATTATATTAATAAGTATGTCTTATTTTATTCTACAGAAAATGCCAATAGCAGGGACTCAAAACTAAAATGACTTGAGTTCAATCCAGCTTTGAGTTCAAAATAACACAAATTATCCTTTGCGTGGAATCACATTAGGAATGCAATCATGCAGCACTTACTGACTACTAGTTGGGAGGGTTGATCGTTTTTTATAAAGCTAGGTGTAACACCTAGACAGTTTAAGAAAAGAAAAAAAAAACTTTTTCAATTATATTGGACAAGATAAGTTGATTCATTGTACCTCAGTTGACATGAGCAACCCTGCTATTGACATGCACTTGAAAAAAAACCAGGACACCCTGGATTCAAACCAATTGAAAGGCTGTTATTGGTTCCCTTGGGGAAGGACAGCATGATGGGCATTGAAGGCACTTTAACCTCTGGAAGACAAGTCCCTGAAGATGCCTGATCAGATCTAACTCATGAGGAAGCTGAAATACAAAAAGAAAAAAGAAACATCACAAAACCAAACCATAATTATTCCTCTCCCATACTTACTGAACAATGAGCTCATGAAGTTTAAAAAGTATACATGTGAAATCTTTTTCACTCATGTATATTCACCGTGTATATGATTGAAAAAGTGTTTCAATGTCATTGGGAGAACCTCCGCGCCAGCGTGTGTACACATACCTGTAGGGATAACCATGGTACTTTGCTCTGAATATGGACAGCAGCCAGCTGAAGAAGAGCATCACAAGACCAATACCTGCTACACATAGTACTGACACACAAACAAACACACACACACACACACACAAATTACTACAATACCAAAGACCATGAGTGCACAAGCAGACTCGTGGGCTCACTGGATGGACAATGTAAGGGACTGCTTTGACAACCAAATCATACAGTACATGACTATCACCTGCTGCCACTACATCTCCCAGGAATGGGATTGCTGTAATACAATACGATTTGAGGGAGGATAGTGGGGGGGGGGGGGGGGGGGACTAAGCTAAGCTAGTGAAAACACAGAAAAAAGCTCCATAGAAATGTGAAAATGTGAAATAAGATAAGCCAAGCACACACTTGTCATCAACACATTAGTATTACTAGGATGACGTACGACTATCGGGCTGTTCCGCTGAACGGGAATCCATGGGTTAATTAATGTATTTTTTTTACTTTTCCCAGCACATCCCTGCACCTTCAAACTAAGCGCTACCAGAAGAGCAACTGAGGCGTCTTCTGTCAAACACTGCACAGCTAGAAGTTCAACTCAACCCTCGTCTCTCCTTTGGAGCAGTAGACAGTCTAGTGATGGTGGACTTGCTTCACCAAAGATTCTGGTCAGCAGCCACCACTGACACGTACTTACTTGGTGTAATCTGTGTTCATCTACCAACATCCCTATGCCTACAGTTGCATCGTTCATATTTATTGATTTAATATACTCATCCACATTTCTGCATTATTTCTGCAAGTATTGTTGAGAAAATATAGTTTTTGGAGTTTATTACAATGATGTGTGTTGTCAGTTTACCTATAGATACATGATATTTGGGATTAGTATATGCTATTAGTTAGCTTCATTTTGTGAACTAATGATGACTGATCTTGAGATTCGAGTACTCCATTGTTATTTAATCTGAAGAGAAGTCACTTGGAGGGTTGGATACATTTAGTTTGAAACATTTCAGGATTTCATTATTGACAAGGAATGTGAATACCCCAGCACATCTGTTGAAGAGAAATTGTCCAGAGTTTATACCCAGTGCGTGTGTGTGTGTGTGTGTGTGTACTCACTTTTTCTTTTTCCTATGTCCATGTCTGAGGTAGCTGCTTCACACAGCAGCACCATTCCCAATGTTACAGCAGCATCTAGCGATACGGTTAAAGACTACATACTACCTAGGATATTGCCACTATATATTACAGCACCATAGTATTAGTGCAGGGCCAGCAGTTGTTAGTTCGTACACACACACACACACACACACACACACACACACACACACACACACACACACACACACACACACACACACACACACACACACACACACACACACACACACACACACACACACACTTCTGATTAAGGTGACTAAACAGGTCTATAAGGGTTCAAGGATACTGAACAGAAGAACAATGTGTGTCTCAGCTACAAACTGAGCTTGACTACTTCCATGGATGTAACTCTGAAAACACAAAAGGAACAATCAGTAAAATCTTGATATCCCAAGTATTATACTTAATAATATATATAATTCATGGGTGCATGTCCTTTCCATCTTCTGCATATATTGCAAATAATGTAGGAATGACCAGCTGACCCAGCTAGGGGCAACTTACCACTTGTCCTGTGTTCGGGTTCTTGTGCGCATAGGGGGGTCCTCGAATATGGTTCCACATCTGGCCTGAAGTCATGATCAAGACAAAGCACTGAAAGAGAAAAATACAAGATTAATTTAACACAGTAGCACACATGGAACACATACACAGACATCACATAACCCAAATCTTACCTTCCCTGTCATTCGTATTCTATTCAGTATTGATTTTTAGATATTACTGATTACGTTTAAAGTACACCAAGTTCTGGCTCCCAGTTACATAACTAGTACGCAGCCTTAGATTCTCATCAGGTGTGTGTGTGTGTGTGTGTGTGTGTGTGTCTTACCAGTGCAGAAAAGGCCCAAACGTTCTTGTTAAAGAGAAATTCAAGGTTGTGCCTCCGTAGATATGCCAATCCACCAATCACTGCTAAGAGAAAGCCAAGCAGGAGTGGTCCAGCATAGTTGGGAGGACGAATTACACGGATCTGCAAAAAACATTTCCAAACAAAAGACACAAATACAGCTTTAGTAAGGTCAATGCAAACATCAAGTCACAAATGCTATTTACCAGGTTACCAACTGACACACACATCCTAGTCCTAGAAATCAAGAAAAAAAATCATAATTTAAAAAATCTCAAAAATGTATTAAGAAGCTGGCTAACAATTACAAAAGCTGGCAACAAGTGTATTCCCATTATACCTGGAAAAGGGTCATTAAGTCATTAAAGGACAAGTTCACTATTTTGGACCCAAGGGCCCCACCACTGATTCTAGAGCCGGCTTATTCAATTATATTATTAAAAATTATTCTTCACACATGATCGCATGTCGTTACTGCATCATTGTGTGATTTGATTGGTTGGTATATTGAACATTCAGCGTGCGACCCAAATAAATAAATCATAAATATATATTTAGAAGGAAATGTTAGAAGGAAATATGCAAAAATGTTTTGCATATTCTACACTTACGTGCACATCTGTTCTGTCAGCCACCCATCGTGCTAGTTGCTCAGCTGCAAAGCCTCTGACCTGCAGCTCATAGTTATCTGTCTTACGTGGTTTCCCTTTAGATGGGAAGTGAAGGAAGGTTGGCGCAGAATTCATACTTAACTAGAAAAAGAGAGGTACAAATGAACATTTTTAAAACACTGAGGTTAGGCAAACATGAAATACAGAAATATCCACTTTGGTGATGGCAACTACATATTAATAGTAATAATAATAATAAATTAAATAATAGTAAACATTTTTAAAACAGTTTTATGGTGTTCACTTATTTCACATTGTACTTATCTATACTAATTGCAATACAGCCCTTCAGTAAAATTTTGGATGCATTGTTAAGAGTATGTTATAAACATTTCTTCAAAAGAGGATTTCTTAAACAGAAAATTGACTTACCATCTGAAAGACATCTGAACCTTCATCAAAGTCAACAGATGCAAAGAAAACTTTGTTGGTGAAGGCAGAGGAGTAACGCCAAGAGTTAGCCAATATATGAAATTCCTCATCAGCCTGCCTGATCAATTTAAAACACAGTATTACCGTTAGTGTTGTTAGTTATCACCAATCCCATTACTTACTTCAGCTACCATGTCTTACCTGCAGACCCCACACTGTCTTTGTGGTTGAAGGGCTGTAAACATAATAACTACCGAGTAGTTTCTGGGAGGGGCTTTGACAAAGCGCCGAAACTTATCTCCATTCATTTTGATGACGGCACGCTTAGAAGCCCAATCCATCATCTGGCTGACCTTCTCTGACAGCAAACTCTATGGGGAACATAAGTACAAAAAAGGGTTACTATTAGTTATATAGTCTGCCCCAATTTGCGCTTTTTTTGAGCCGAGATCCTTAATAATGTCTCCAATGGGCTTGGAGACATTATGATTTCTTATGCCCTCCTCCCTTTGCACAAAAACTGGTATTAATGTTCAGGAGAAGAAAAAAAAATCAGATGTCCTACACCTGGAAAAAAATAAGACTTAAACAGACAAACTTGCAAAGGTTTGGCGTCACCTTGTCTCCTAATTGGAAATTGTAGTGTACCATTACTGTTGATTGAATTGTTTGGAAGACAATTTGGAAGAGATTGTGTGGGTGTGTGATAAAGGTTTGTTTTAACACAATTACTGTTTTGGTTTCTATAGTTGCGATGCTATTTTTAAGCAGGTTTCTTTACGTTTTTCTGTTTCTCTACATTTTTGCTATTTGTGTTTTGACTATCGTTATTCATCACGTTTTATTGGTACTCATTCACACGGGCTGGCCCCAGGTTGTCCAGGTTGTATATGGGATACAATTTCCAAATGCAAAACTTGACATTTAAAGACGTATTTATCCGTAACTCATACATTATGCAAAATGTGGGTAATGTAATGTAGGCCTATGCATCCATGACCTTATCCAATACACATCCTAGTCCTAGCATCACATCTACACCCTTATCCAATACACATCCTAGTCCTAGCATCTACACCCTTATCCAATACACATCCTAGTCCTAGCATCTACACCCTTATCCAATACACATCCTAGTCCTAGCATCTACACCCTTATCCAATACACATCCTAGCCCTAGCATCACATCTACACCCTTATCCAATACACATCCTAGTCCTAGCATCACATCCTAGTCCTAGCATCACCGAGGACTTCTCTAAATGCAAATGCTTGCAAAACATGCTTGCGCATTTTTCTGAACGGTGATGGTGTCGTAATCACGGTCTGGGACCCGTTTGATCCAGATCAAATAAATACACTAGTTAAAACTACACCATATAGTGGGTCTGAACCCGACCGGGACCTGAACGCAACAGTAAAGTGGACTTGAAGACACAACCAGACGTAGCCAGGAGTTAGCAGTGGTCTAGACCCGGAACATGTCCTCAAAAACGGTTGGCTAACGCCTTAACATTTTGAGTTCACCAACAACAACGACAACAACAACAACAGCAACAACACAACCATACCTCCTTTTTCTTCTGCGCATCTGAAGGCATATCATAAAAACTAAACAGCAAAAGAAATGGAAATAAAAACTTAGGAAACATCTTGCCACTCTTCCGCCGCGCCGTCGACCGACCAACACCAGAGTCCTGTCACATTTCCATTGGTCTCCTTCTTCTTCTTCTGGTCGTTACGGCGGTGGCCGCACTGAAGAGCTGGGGTATTACTGCCCCCTGCTGGGCTGGGGTATTACTGCCCCCTGCTGGGCTGGGGTATTACTGCCCCCTGCTGGTCTGGGGTATTACTGCCCCCTGCTGGTCTGGGGTATTACTGCCCCCTGCTGGGCTGGGGTATTACTGCCCCCTGCTGGTCTGGGGTATTACTGCCCCCTGCTGGTCTGGGGTATTACTACCCCCTGCTGGGCTGGGGTATTACTGCCCCCTACTGGGCTGGGGTATTACTGCCCCCTGCTGGCTGGGGTATTACTGCCCCCTGCCGGGCTGGGGTATTACTGCCCCCTGCTGGCTGGGGTATTACTGCCCCCTGCTAGGCTGGGGTATTACTGCCCCCTGCTGGGCTGAGGTATTACTGCCCCCTACTGGCTGGGGTATTACTGCCCCCTGCTAGGCTGGGATATTACTGCCCCCTGCTGAGGTATTACTGCCCCCTACTGGCTGGGGTATTACTGCCCCCTGCTGGGGTATTACTGCCCCCTGCTGGGCTGGAGAGCGGGCAGAGAGGCCTTTTGGTTTTTGCTCGCAGCAGGGCATCAAAACATTTGTTGATACTCATGTTCCTCTCCACGGAAATCTTTCATCTTTGTAGAGTGGCTAAGGCCTCAGTACACACAGTGTGTGTGTGTGTGTGTGTGTGTGTGTGTGTGTGTGTGTGTGTGTGTGTGTGTGTGTGTGTCCAACAGCTAGACCAATACTGGTCTGGCTGTCGGTAGCTTAACACAACGACCACGATAATAAAAACTCAAACCAACTGACTGCTGAATGGTTTTAAATCAATTTTATTTTCAATTTGCTTAGAACAGATTATTAAATCGACTACTGCTATGGGTGGGCTGACGCGCTGGAACAACCAATCGGAAACTAGAAATATATTTGATTAATATCCATCTGATCCTGGCCTTTGCTGTGTCGCCCTTTCAGCACAAAACATTTGACTCAAAACTACTCCCTGTAATGTGATAAACACTTTAGAAGAGTTCGTTTTAGATAGAATTGTCTAAAACGTACGCCCCCTTTTAACTCTCAACTCCCCCTTTAAGTATTTTTGTCTCAGCGCCCCCCCCTCCATTCCGCGAACACCCTCTAGGGGGCCGCACTGCCCACATTTAGAAACGCTAGACAATAAGCTTAATGGGCCACCAAATAATACATTTACATTTTACACCTGTATGGCCACACATAACATTGGTGATTTGTCAGATCATCAACAGTCAACAAAGCCTTTTATAAGCAGCTCAGCTGTCCCAATCCGTCCCTATTCCACATTGCTTCTTTAATCGACTGCTAGAAGCTAGGGTGACCAAGCATCAGCTTGAGCGTTAGGAAAAAGGTTTGAAACGTACTCACTGTGTATACAAAAATGTACATATCCTATACAAACTCTTAAGGGTTTTCATGTACTGTAATCATGATCAATAAAAATGTAGATATAAAATCCAATTTAGTTAATCATATTAGGCAAGTTTATTTCAACTAGTTTAAACAGATAGTGGCCTACTTGTTGGAAGGCTTGTGCACATTGATGTTTCATTAAAAAAAATCATAGATGTTGAATTACATAATGCTCCTCAAGGAGTCCAGATGTTTTTAGTTCAGCGTTGGATTCCATCCAACTCTTGGGTTTGTTCTTGGAAAAAGGTGTCCATGGTTGTCAGTGGCTACTAATGGTTTGAGTATTTCTGGAGGAATCTGTCAAAGGCATCATAGATGGCTTGTCTGCAAGAGAAAGAGATTTTAATTTCATGTATATTCAAAATTGACCTTCAGAATACAGTAACGACACAGTACCCACATATTGGAAATTCTATATATATATATACTGTATATTAGGGGTGTACCGTTTCCCATTAAAAAAAAATGGGATGATGTGCACGGTTCGAGACAGATTGAAATACGGTACAGTAAAAACAATATGCCTGGGACACGTTCAGCCCCAACAAGCATTGCAGCTACGGCAGCCAAGAAGGCCATTCGGAGATGTTTTGTGCCTGACGAAATCGGTTTAAATACAAAATACGCTCACTACAGTCACTGACCTTGGCATGCAGAATAGCTGAGCACATCCCAAGTGAAGGGGTGTGTGGAAACTGTGGTTCCTAATTATAGTGATCCGCCTCGCATTTCAGGATAACAAAGCAAACATTTCAGGTGAAGGATAATTTCTAACTCATTTCTAAGGATCATTTCTAACTACTGCCTTTTTAATATGGTGGGTTATACACTTACGCTGCTGATTGGGTAACACCTCTGACACACCCACCAATGAGAGAACATGTACCTCGAGGAAAAGTTCATGTCTTTAAAGCCAGAACCGTAGGCCTTTCAAATCTTTAGCCCATTGACTGCCATTGACTCTCAACCAATGTTTTTGAATTTCGATTGTATCTAGATTCAGAAATGTCCCTTTACATGAAAGGCATCAACCTGTTTATATGCAGAGGCGGTTTACGGGAGATCCTCGCTTGATATGCGCATGCACATACAGGTTTCAGGTTTGCCAACCCCATCTCTGAGAATGGGTGAAGACGTAGCGACCGTGGTGCACACAATTAACATTGCTTTGGATAATGTTGGGAATCATGTTCAATAATAAAATTGCACTGTACAGTGGTGTTTCAGAGAAATGAGCATGTTACATCGCCTGTGCTTTATATCGTTTGATGACCGGTGACGTTTGAGCTAAGCACGTGACTCGACAACGCTTCCAAGAGATCGTGTCTAGGACAGGGCCTATCGCTAGTCAGTCTGGATTGAATGTAGTGCACACTATCTCCAGAGGTAGTTTGGACACCCTTGTCCACATCTCCTGTACAACCATTTCTGCCTGTTTAGTCATCTAAACATCTCTCACCTAGACATCCTGCTTAGAGATCAGATGATCTCACAACCAATTCCAATTCATGTAAACAGGGCCATAGTAGGTATTATACCAGGACAGTGCTTACACAACAACCACCTGATGGCAAGCACTGTCAGTCAGAAGATGATTATAAAACGTTACTAATTTGAAAACAAGAATATTCATGGAGTGGTTCATTTATTTATTACTTTATAGAATTAAAAATATATATTTGGAAAGAGAAAAAAGTTCTCCACTGCTGAAGCCAGGTCAATGTCGTATGTGGTCCATGTTTTGCACAGTTTTGAGTATGTTCTGAGCAAAACAAGCGGTCTCAGACCTGGGTGGTCTTGGACTGGTTCTGGAACAGCTCCAATCAAACCCTAATGCAGTTCGCACTAGGGTCCGATTCGGACTAGCCAAACCGAATGCACCCAAATAAATGTGGTTTACTTCATAAAGTTGTGTTAATTACTATTTTATCTTAAAGGGTGGGTGTATGATTTCCAAGTTTAGTTTTACTGTGGTTATTCACAAAAAAAATCATATTTTGTGTAATTTTATTATAACTACAAATATAGAGCAAACTAGAGATTTGTATTAGTTTTCTGAAAACAATATATATAAATGATAAATTAATACATTTTCTCGATATTAAGTGTAGGCCTACATATGGAAAATATTTTTAATATAGAATGTATTTCCATTTCATTATTGGTTATTGTCCACACAATACACATCTGCACAAGTCCCTCCACCAGAGATTTACCTGAAATGATTCTGTTTGAATAGATATGCGCTGATATGTCCTCCCTTAAGGTATCTGACTTCACATCCAGGCCAGATCTGCTGCAGACTGAGGACTCCTGTACGAGGTATATAGGCATCCTCCTCAGCTTGAACCACAATAATAAGACTGGGATCTACAGGGACTGCAAGGAATGAAAAAGAGGAAGGGTCAAAAAGACTAAAAAAAAGAGTTGCACAAAAACTAACCATTTTACCCTGGAAATTATCTTCAAATATCTTCTACAAATCCACTGGCAATTGGGATATGAATGTTTGTCTTCAGGTCAAGAGTTAATTTGTTAAGCTCGAGTAATCAGTAATAATTTCCTATTATCTCACTATTCCAGTTTTATAAATAGGCCTATATTTCCAACCACAACCAGCTGCAATTATACTGGACTTAGGTAAGGTATACTGGACTTAGGTGAAGGTAATATATTATTAATTATGTTCCGTTGGTTGCTTTATTTTTGAGTATTCAAAACCTTCTTCTAAATCACTCAAGCCTAAAAGTCTAGCAAAACCCCCTAATATAATTTACAGACAAAAAGTTGTAGTTGCATGGACAGACTACCCACCTAAAAGGTATAAATGAACAAAGGGTTCTGGTAGACCAAAAGTAACAATTTTAATGGAAGTACTCAACCCAGACAGGGAAATAGGAAGTGTTGCCCAATGTTACTTTTTAGATTTATCCAACAGAGCCTCAAAGGTTTTCGTAGAATGCTTTAAAAGATCTAGTTATATGTACAGCTAAATATGTTAAAGACTGTTACTCGATGGTAAAGGGGAATTGCTCAGCTCAATGATTTAGCAAAATCTATTTGGGGGAAAAGAGCACTGGACCCATTTAATTTAGATGCAGTCCAGCACTTGAGGTAATGACTGGACAGGATATATATACAGAATTTGAGTTGCATCATTTGTTGACAATTGACAATTTGGTACAGACAGCAGCATATCACTGCCAAAAATCGAGAGCTGAAATTACTTGTACATTACGAATGTATTATAATCTATAAAAGTATCTCAAACACTGGGTTTAGTTAACCAAGTTCAACAGCAATCAATCCACTGCAACATCCACACATTGGATGACAGTTATCTTAAATTCTTAAAATGGTAGCAATATTTATAGAAGTAGGCTACGGGTTCTACATGCATTGTAGTAACAATGCACTGTACTAACCCTAAAAATAGGTGCGTCAGTTACGCGCTGCTTCAGATTATGTCCGCACTCATTGAATTAATTTCTCCTTGCTGCTCTTGCGAACAGTCTCTGCAAGACTACAGGCATTTCAGCCGGGCTGGTTAACATTTTGGTGTACTAGGCTGGCTGTTTGTGTGAATACTTACCTGAAAAGTTAGCCATGTGTGTACATTCATCCATTACTCCCTTCATAAAACTAAGAGACTCCCATTGCAAAAATGGCTGATAGTTGGTTGCAGAGTCCTTGCTCTTTGAAAGTACAGCATCGTTAGCTTGTAAAGGCCTATGAAAAGAAAGCCAAAGATGTCAACATCATAGTATTTAATGTTCGAATACAAAATAAATCCAAATTTCTCATTGTGTTTTAACAATTACATTATAATACCTTGGTAGAGTGTCAAAGCATTGTCTTCTATTGTTTAACGATGACATCAATTTTTCTAGTCGATCTTCAGCACGGTTTCCCCTCGATTTCCCACTTATCACAACTCTATGTCTGGGATAATGATGGACGGTTGCGTCTTCATCTCCACTGAAAGCCAGCAGCTGTTCTAGTGAACTCAAACTGTCCTGATAACCTGGAGAGTTCTTTACCAGATCATGGACCCTTTTAAAAGAATCAACCTGATTGAGACACATAAAAATAACAATATTAATGTTTTTTTTTGTTGATCTCATTTGTACACAAGAAATATTAATTTACTTTATCAATAATGTATTAAGTACATTTTCTTAATATTATTTTCTTCATTTTTCTTAATATTAGATAAGGAGGTTAAACCTACCCCACAGTATTCAAGCAGCTTGGTAATTTCCTCTTCATAAACTGAGTTAATTGCATACTGCCTATCCAGTTCTTGCCAATTCACAGCTTTACTCAGAACACCCTGAACCCAAAGAGAATAGAATAGTTTTTTTTTTTACATTTTCAAGTGTAATCGACAGTTAGAGACAAATGAATACAAATCTAATTAATTAAGTAGAGAGCACTATTGTATATAGTAATACATGCAAAGGTGTTCATCCTTGAAACCCATCCAAAAAAAAGAACAAAGGGAGACACTGTAACCTGCATAACAGAAAACATAATACTTGTTGTGACCAATCAATTAAATGTCTCATAGCCTACTGTTTTCTCTCACAGGGGCTACCAGAGGAGTATTGACTGTGTGACAGCTCAATTATACCCATTATCTTCTGCAGTGGCGTAACTAAGTCCCGGCCCTGGAGTTACTGTTGCTAACTCGGACAAACAAACTGACTACAGAGTTTGAAAGAGTGTGAAACATTGTCAAACGTGTGCTCTTTAAAATAAGACTAATCCGAAATAAATCGTCTCTTTTCAATGAGCTATTGAGATTAGGAAGCAAAAAAGTAGGCGAATATCGAACGTCAAACTTTGCTGGAAGCGAAGGAGATCAAAGTCATAGAATCATAGAAAATCAAATCTGCTCTGTGAGTAAAATATATAAGGTTAACAAAAAACAATAATTCACATTCTTGTTATTTTCCATATTAAACAGCCTAATTTACCCATAGAAAGTGTGCCCATCAATAGTGTTTTTTTATTAGGGGTTTTATTTAGGGGTTGCAAGACTCGCAAAGCGGCAGACCAGCAGACCAGCAATTGACATGTTCTTCTTTAAACTGGTGTATGTGACAGATAAGAGGGTCCAACATTGTTGCAAGGACCCACATCATATAGTACCCTGTAATTAGTTACCGTTGTGAAGACACTCGATGCAGTTGACCAGGAAAGACAGGGAATCAGAGGAATTGGTTTCGGCCAGTTAGTCACAGACAATGATGCCATCTGAAACAAACACACATACATCAGTGTCCAGGTAACTGGAACATTATGTTACACAGGTTGATTTTAAAGTCCCAGGTCACATGAATTCAAATGGAACAATATTGTTATTAGTCATCCAGTCATCCAAGGTTTGGTACAGAAAAAACATTCTGTGAAAAAATGCAGCTATGAGAAAGTTTGATTGATGTCTACCGGGTCCAACCGGTCCTCATAGTGGTTTTATTCAGCATTCTATATGACTGTACCAGACAGTATTTTTGCCATTAAATGAACTACAGTCTAGGAACTGACTACAGCGACAGAATGCTTTTTTATTACGATTTGACTGATCATTATGGTCAAAGTGCCATTGAATAAATGAATTTGAATAAATGATCTGGCTATAAACAAACAATAAACTAAAGCACTCAACAAGTTGAGACACCTACAATCATGCAGTCTGCAGGCACTAGATATGTACACAGGCATGACAGAACATGATAAAAATGCATGGCAGACATGATAGCTGCTGTTGGAACTCACATAACCACCCATGGAGATGCCAGTCATTCCTAGTGGCCAAAAGCCTTCTCTTTCCAGCCAGTTGAGGAGGACTGCTGACTCAAGGATCAAAGCTCCACCCATCACAAACAGGTCTGAAACATTCTTCAAACAGGACCGCCTATAATAAACATCATGACAAACAAATCTAAACATTCTTGACATACAACACTATGACCACATAATTTATTTTTGAAAGCCCGAAGCCACAAGATGGTGTGAACCAATATGATAAAGATAACAGTGGATGAATGCCTCGAAATAAACAATACTATATATAGTCACGTGACTTACAGCTGGTCTTTAGGTTTGCGGTAGCCATGTAGAGATTATGTTAAAGATTGTGAGAATTATGACGTGGACTAAAAAGAACAGAGAAGCAATTATAAGTGCACACGCGCGCACGCACGCACGCACGCACGCACGCACGCACGCACGCACACACACACACACACACACACACACACACACACACACACACACACACACACACACACACACACACACACACACACACACACACACACACACACACACACACACACACACACACACACACACACACACATACGTTTATTCGCATGCATCTTAACATACTGCTATCATAAAATCTATCATGCTTATTCCAAATCAGATGAGGTTTTCAAAATGTGACATAACTCTGTGGTCCTATACAAGCATAATATTTTGAAGAATATAATGTATTCTCTGTAAAATGCAAACACTTTATTATTGAGGAACAAAAGCTGAGGCCTAAAAACATTCACCCCTGATGCATCCATGAAATCTCCGAACAGTTTGGAAGTTGTAGCTCTGAAAGAGTTAGGTCCTGCCAGGCAGATGCAACAAAGCAGGAAAGAACAAAAATAGGTGATTCAATACAAGGATATAGTAGGGATTCTCCAGCAGCAATGATGCCATTCCTGCCTCTTTGACCATTGGTCTGGCCATAAGGGTTCGTCGACGCCAGAAAAACTATGAACACAAAAATTAGGAAAACAATAAGAGGAAATCTAATCATGATGAGTCCAATATTTGCAAACATGCCCATTAAATGCTAGAATGTGAATCTAATTCAATAAAACAGGAGCATGGCTAAGTCACTCAACATATTTCACAAAACATACATTCAAAATGATAATTTCTTTAATGCAAGGATTAACAAAATATCAGATCCTTACATGGTCTCCAGTCCCAGCCAAGTGGATGCATACTGGTTTATTTTTCTGCCACTTCTTTGGAACTATGAATTGAAACCTAAATCACAGAAAAACAAAGCAATTACATAACTACTACAAACACATAACTACGGCCCCATTAAGCTCTACTCTCAAACATTAATTTCAGTTAAGTACAAGTGCCTAAAGGTTAATGGTATTAAGCTGAAAAACAGTTCTGAAAAATGTCCGGTGTTCGGACCCATACAATCAATAAACACACAAATTCATGATTTCTAAAATGTAAAATGTATACTAAATTAGAATTGAAAAGTACATTTATCTTTGTAATCATTTTGGTGTAGGGTTAGAGACACTTTTAGCCAAAGCGACATCAGAAACAAATAATTAATTAGAGGGAAGGGATTGGTAGGGAGTCAAGACCTTGCTGGATGCTTACAAGTAGTGCTGTGCGGTATGACGTTTGATCCGGTAACGGATTCTCCATACAGTATGAACTTCAGCCAGACCGTTCAACCGGTATAGAGTAAATTGATTGAAAGAAGGAATAATAAGAGATTCGCATTACACTGATCTGTGCGGAGTAATAATACATAAATGGTATGCTGCACTAACATCTAGCAGATCAATGTAACTGTAGCAAAAAGCACATGGTTGTATTGATTGAAACTAGGGAAGTAAAACACGTCGTCACCCAACCGACTACCGGATCTGCCCCAACAGTGCGAAAAACGACTCGCAGGACGCGTGAGAGATTAAAAAGACACAAGCTCCCATCCCCACGAGATAAAAAAAAGATATTGGATGAAATGTCCACCATACCGCCCAGCACTACTTATAAGTAGATCGGGTACATTAGAGATGAAACCCAGAACCAGGACGGGGTCCTGACCAACCGAGATACCATCTTGATCCATATATAATTGACCATATCATTTGCCTAGCTTATATGTTGTTGAAGTGCTAAATTGTTTTTCATATTTTTCCATCTGGTCTATCAGATAGAAATAGCAGCATCATGTGGATCACATGGATTCACGACAACAGCAAGCAGAGCAAGAGTAAAATAGTACCTACCTTGCTTTCACAGCCTCTGGTGGCAGTATTCCAGGTACCAAGTGCTCCAGAGGAGAAATGAAGTAGCCATTATGAATATGACAGTCAAACTGGTCTTCTTTCTTCAAGGATTCGAGCAACAAAGTAAATGAAATGGTTAATATGACGTTTGGTGTGATTTTATGTATATTTTTAACAGTAGAAATTTAATAATACTAACTCCTGATGTAAACATGTGCACTTAAACCTGTTTGGCCACAAAGCAAATGCTTGTCTGTAATTTTTCAAAACAAAACAACTTGAATAGCAAATGTTGACTTCTTCTTAAAGACACACATGGTGTGTGGTGCACTGGCTTAACAAAAAAGTATCACAAAGTTGGCGTGGTTCGTAACCATGGAGATAACACTCTTCTTCCTAGAACCTCTTAACCCAAAATGCTTGTTTTTTTATTTTTTAAATCGCATAATGTTTGAATTCGAGCGGAAACAGGGGGTTCACTTTAAGAAGAAATTAATCATTCAACCTTGCATGCAGTTGACCACTCTGTTTCGCTGCATCATGCTACCGCACACACAAATCTCCACACATCGCCACACGCATTTGCAGAAGTGTAGCAAAAGTCACGTATATAAAGACAGCCAATTGAGACTTCTATGTACGCATTTAGAGATTGGTCTACAAATTTACAGATCTATGTTTTACACATTTACAAATCTGATTACACACACACAGATTGAGACAGTCTCCACTCACATTTGTAAATAGTTCTGCTACAATAATGCCCTCATACGCTCCCATGTTTTAATATTGGCCACAGCAGTGACTGCCAACTGGAGGTTTATAGTACATCTACACCCATTAGCATTGGGGCGCTGCCCTGTACTGTCTCTGTGTAAAACCTGCAGGTGAAGGCAACCGCAAATCTGCAAAAATCTCATTGTTATTTCTCCTCTTCCTCAGAACTGAGTGGTAACCCAACTCCCTCAAACTTTAATAAATCGGAAGAGCTCAAAATTGGATTTATGAACATCAGATCAGCTTTCCACTAAAAGGATTCTTGGTCCAGGATCTAATTGTTGAAAATAAGATGGATATCCTGGGCGTATGTGAAACCTGGTTAAAACCAGACGTAGATCTACCATTAAACATAACATAACCCAGAAACGTCAACTTTTATAGTGTCATTATTTAAAGAAGTTTCACTTCAACACTTCTATAGTCTAACGAAAAGAAAGTGGGCTAATCCCTCTCGGCAAGTAACTTCTTGGAATTCTGTGAACACAAAATCGAATCAATTAGAAAATAAATTGATGCTTCCCATACTCTTCATCTTTCCAACCTATAACATCATGAACTTGTCCCCGTCTACTGCAACAGTTTGCTCTACTTTTAAGACTGCTGTGATAAAAACCTCTACTCAAGAAGCCTGGCCTAGACACCGAAGTACTCAGCAGCCATCGGACCATCTTTAACCTTCCTTTCGTTTCTGTAGTACTGGAAAGAATTGTAGCTTACCAAACCATCAATCACCTGATGACAAACAACTTATTTGAATGCTTTCAGTCTGGGTTTAGGACTTTTCTATTCTACTGAAACTGCTGTAAACAGAGTGTTAAACGATCTTCTCCTTACCATGGACAGCAACGCATCCACCCTGCCCCATCTAACCATAATGCTGTCTCTGTTCTAGTGTGTTGCTGTGATCATGACAGGGCGCCTGGCCACCCCACCTGATGGCTACCAGCTTGCTCACCAGCCAGCACCTCATCACCATGGACAATACTAATTTTATACTAATATTATACTATATACTAATATTTTCTGTACTTAAAATGTCTGCTTGTAATACTACTAGATGTGTCAATTATGGCACCCATTGCACTCCTAACCATCCCTGGAAGGAGGGATCCCCCACTCTGCGTTCCTTTTCAAGATTTCTTCCTGATAATTAAGGTACATTTTTCTTGCTCTTTGGGGGGCTAGGATTAGGGGGTGTCATAAATATATGGCCTGTAAAGCCCTTTGAGACTGTGATTAAGGGCTATACAAATAAAATTGACTTGACTTGAATGCCTGTGCAACCGTAGGCTGGTGAATAGGCTAGTAGAGATAATGTAAACTTAATTGTTTTTAATCTGTTTATTAATTCAATGCGCTATCGACAAGCTTTCCGTTTCCTCAAAGCCTAGCAACCACAATCAACACAAGACACGCATTTGTTTGGAAATCACGATCAACACTTTGGAAATAATAAAGAAAGAAGCATATTCACTGAGGAGGTAAAGTGAAATTGGCGTCATTTTATTTGGGAACAGGCAAAAGCTATTGTAATGATGTGCATTGCATAGTAATACCATAGTCTGAGTATTGCTTTGCACAAACAGGTATTGGCAGCAGGGGTTGGCTTCAGGGTGGAGGCGGGGGGAGTAGAAGAAAACATTAGGAGGGAAACTGTGAGTTTAATCATTCATTTGGTCTATAATGGAGACATGCAAGCAGATACAAATGATGTAGTATGTGTTGAGAAAAGTGAACTGGGTTGGTAGTCTGACTGGATCGCCTGGCGAATCACGACATGAGGTAACGTAGCACACAGATATAAGTAGTGTCATCAGATTGGCTTCACTTCGGTTGTTCAACCGTCCGCCATTTCCAATACTGGGGATAGCTAATGGGGATAGCTACCGATAGCTACCGGGGTAAACAAAAGCGCTATTCTTCCTGGTTTGGTTGCACGCGCAATGGTTGGTTCTTTGAGCCTTTATTTTTCCCGGGAGATTGTACCCGGTGGCAGACAGAATTGCATAGTGAAAGCGAGGCTTATAGGGAAGCTAAGGGAACCCATCTAAACGCTGATGGTGTCATTATTCAGTAGCCATTACACTGTGCAATCAACATATACTTCATATTGATACGTTAAAGCAAAAAAATTGTCTACAGGACCTTTAAGGCTTAGAAAAACATTGGCCCAAAGGCCAACTTATTTGCCGACACCTGAATTAGAAGTTCTATTTTCTTGTCCACTAGGGGGAAACTATGGGGACTATTTCTTGACTGGAGAGTTAGTCATCACTCCATTGTTGTTATACATTGTTGCCTTGTTCTTTTATGAGTGGGAATATTGTGAAACTTGAGTTTCGTTTTTATGAATCTGTGTTGGGTTCATTGCAGTTTTGAATTGATGGAACATGGTGTAAGATGGTATTTGTGATATTTCTATATTATTTGTTTTCCAACCTCAGGAGGGTAGGTCAATAAAAGGCATCCCCCAGTTTCTTCATGTAAAATCGACTGGCAATGCGCTAGTGTGAACAATAAACCACTTGAGGAATAGCTATTTGTGGTGGTTCGGGCACATGGTAAAAAAAACGAAGTACAAAATACATACCCATACATTAAAAAATATCAAAAGAAATGTAGTACCTTATCTATGTAAACAGGATAGTCTTTGGGCACCAAGTGCTTGCATCTCTCTCTGTCCCCAATGACTTTCCGGAACTCGAAGATTCTGAAGGAAAGAATGACAAGACACCAAATTCAGTCTGTCTGTAATTTCCGTTACAATGCTACAACTTGATGACAAAAGAGACCAGGGTAGGAAATACACTATTTTTAACAAGTGCTTTTTTGAACTTGTGAAATACATTTAGAGGGCATTTTGGATCATTTGCAGGGCAATTTTATTTTATGACAAATTAATTTTATATTTTAAATAATACCTAGTATGTTTTAAGAAAGACATGTGCATTTATGTCCTTTGGCCAGGAAATTATGACCAGTTAACCACTGTTCACAAGTTTCTAACTTCACAAATGAAGAGAAATGTTATGTTTTGCATGTCTGTTTTTCCGCTGTACCCAGTGTCGCTTTGTCTTCACCATTGTGCACAAAAATATATGTGCACAATGTGACCTTGAGGTTACATGCAAAAACATTTGTCTGTTGGCCAACAGGTGGCGCTCTGGCAAGCTTATAACTTTAAATGGCAATATCTTGGTTAATGTTTGCCCGATATGGTTGACATTTTGACAATTGGTTGATATGTTGCACACATAATCTTTGAACAATGTCCCAACATGTCCCCTTACAGATATGACTTTTTTAAAATCAGCCTTCAGAAATAATGCTCATGAGCTTGAGCCCTGGCTGGTGTTGAAGATGCTATGTCCATGCGCATTGACATGAGATTTAAATGGTCATAGGTTGGACTGAACTCTGCAATCACCACTTGCGGCTATATTATTGTTTTGTTTTTTTAAATGCTGTAAGGATAAATAGAGGGAGGTTAGAAATTAATTTGTGATTCATACTAGATTTTGTTTTGTTATAGATTGCTTAGTTATGCTATAGTACAGTCATAATGAAAACACATAATATGAGATTCAATTGCTTCTTAGAGGAAGCTTTCTTAGAAGAGGGAAATGTACAGGACAGCACAGGAATAGAAGAGAGGTCAGAGTTCAGAAAACCTACACTAAAGGTCCAGGTAGACTACTTGTTTCTACCCATACGTGTTCTTATTCATGCAACTACTACACAACATATAATTTCTTCCTCTTACAAACCTGCTTTTTTTGGTCTAGTGTAATGTACCTCTTAAGATCGTCAGGTTTCCCCCATCCCTGAATGAAGAGTTTGGTGAGGAGTAGCCGTCTGTAAAGGACATCCAATCGACTCACACCCATGGGCTACAAACTGGCATCTATTATATAAAAGAAACATAACTGTTAACATTTTAAAACAATCAGATGATTCAACAAATCTAAATATGAGCCTTCAATTCAAATTAAACTTTCATGCCCAGTTGAGATTCCACTCATCTTTTCTATGGTGCTAAATTCTGAAGAAAAAAAATGTCACTGTGTTTATATGCATACTGAAAAAAAGGAATTCATTCTGTGCATGCAGCAAAGGTCAGCTATTCACATCACACACACCAACTCTTACACAATACTCACAAATACAAACAAGAGTATGTTCGGTGTTCGCATTATCGACCTATGATAGCTCGCCCTTCAGGGCACTTTTGTGCCAAGCTGAAAAACAAATTCCAGGTCAGGTTTCAGCAGCTAATACCACTACCACCGCTAGAAATATTGGTTTACTCATGCCTTTTTGCAGTCTCATTCAAGGAGTCACGAAAGTAGGTTTATTCAGTATTACATTTAGGGCATTTAGTAGACGCTTTTGTCCAAAGTGACTTACAATAAGTACATTTGTTAGGAGAAAGTGCAACACTAAACCACTATCAGCATGACCTGGCACAACCTCTGCTATCAACTGTTACAGACCATGGATGTATTATAAGAACGTGGACAGGACTGAACAGTTTCAATGCCATGTTTGACTTCTTGTTTTGCACAATGTACAAACCACCTTTTTTGTTTTGTGATAATTTGAAGACAAGTACTCTCATATCGTCAAAGCCGTGTCTTTGGAAATATTTACACTGTGTGGTGTCCCCTGGCCACACCATCAGAGGGAGGCACAGGGAACCAAGCACCATGGGCAGTAGACACCAGTTGGAGGTGTTGTGAGAAGCAGTTTCAAAATAAAAAAAATGAAACTCTTACTCACGCGTGTTCTTTTAATGAAGCGATAGAAGAAGTTGTTTAGCTTTAAGAAATAATCAGTTTTATTGTTAACACCAGTATAATGTGCAGAGTTTTACAGATATCTGGGTCCAACTACGTTTCCCTGACAGAACAACAAAGTGTGTGTGTCAGTTCACGAAGTCTGAGCACCAACTATCCCTGACCCAGGAAGTTATATACACAAACAGTGAAAACGTCATAACAAAGGCTGTCTCATCCGGCTGTTGACGTCTTCCCACCTCGCCCTCGTGGTATCTGACTCCCAGCATGTACAGAGACAAGCCTACCTGTTCTTTGCTATCATATGAGTAACACTTCCTGCTCTTTGCAACAAACTGATCTCACACTATCTATTCTACACGTCACCAACAACGTACTCATTCTGATCATGAGGAGTTGCCTTTATGATTATATGCCTCTGCTTATATCTCATGATTCTGCCTTACTTCAGCGGAAAGGCACCGAGGTTAGTCTGACCCTAATTATTGGTAATATGGTAGATATAAAATATAACCATACCTTTAGAGGTAATCGGCAATCACCCAGCTGAGGCTGATCAGGACTATGTGTCCGGAAACAAAAGGCTCACAAACAGAGAGAAGCAGCAAGAGACCAGGAAGGACGTGGCGACCTCTCTCAAAGTAAAACGTTTTAAGCCAGTTGGAAAGAAGTTTGTGGGGAAGTTTCTTTAAGCTTGTTTCTTTGTTTTACAGAAGAACATCCCTTCGGCACCCCAAGAAGAAAGACAACTAATACCCCAGACCGGGAAGAATTTCAGTTTGTTTTCTCCCTAACCCCTTTTCCCTGCATTAAGTGAATTCACTTTTATTTGGATTACAACCCTCACAATGCTGTTCAGTCGCATAATTTCCCCAAGTTGGTTAACACAGAGGGTCACAGTTGCCACAACTTCAATGCTGCCGAGTCCAACATGGACCAATGAGTGGATCTAAAAGCCACACAGCAAAAAAAACATGATATTGTAGTTTTGCTTTTAAAAGCGTTTAAGAAATGAAAAGGAAAATATGTATTAGTTGGTTATTAGCCTCTTTTGTTTTT
This sequence comes from Merluccius polli, assembly GCA_030340625.1. Lineage (NCBI taxonomy): Eukaryota > Metazoa > Chordata > Actinopteri > Gadiformes > Merlucciidae > Merluccius > Merluccius polli. The sequence goes on from JAOPHQ010000575.1 coordinate 352,558, forward strand.
TAAACGTGCTGTAGGTAAAATCTGCAACAACAACAAAATCTTAATGGGGACACACATGCCAGACAAAAAAATGAAGCTGTCTGCTGTAGTCCACTGTCAGCTGTCTACAGCTTTGCTCTGTTCACATTTTAGAAAATGTTAATATTTTCCTCATTAAATGATGCATTATTTCACCCATCCACCATTAATCAGGTGCAAGTTCAACTCAAGTTAAGTTCCATAGGGTTTCAAGGGGATAGGGGGGACCAGTGGGCGTTATGAGGACACGCCCCACCTAACCAGCCAGCTCCCTGCTGCCACTGGGTTCCTAGTTCCTCCAAAAGGTTCATAGTTCCTCCAAAAGGTTGTCACTCAGTTAGGAAACTTCCTAAGCAAAAAAGACTATACGACCGCAGCCCTGAAAGAAATGAACGTAGGAGTAGAAACAACTACAAAATGTTTATAATGGGAGTCTGACGCTAAAGCAGACTCGCTATTCCACGGTCTCAATACCACAATGCACCTTGTTTCGTGCTCCTCACGCCCGACCTCGAGCGGTAGGAAAATAATCCCAGACGCAGCCCGGGGAGCCGCTCCTACAGTAGTTACGGTAGGAGTAATACTACAGTAATACTAGACCGTAATATTAGTACTAGAGGCGCACAAACAATGGACGCGTGCTGATCTGCACGTAGCTGCTGTTTGGCTGTATTTCCCCGACAGCAAAACTAATATATTACTATATATATTGATATATATATATATTTAACAGACAGTTAAACAACGACCCAAGATGACACGACGACGATTCACCTGTTGTTAGGCTGTTCGCTATTTAACGTCCCTCCACAAACCGTTGACGCCGGCAGTTTACGTGATAAGAAAACACAAGTGTTGCTGTTAACGTTGAGCTGAATATACAGAGCGGTACAGAGCAGCCCTACCTCCCAGCGCCGCCGCGACCTCCTCCCGCTGAGCCGCCAAGTTAGCGGGTCGTTGTAGCCACGGGACGGAAGCCGCGAGGTCACGCGAAACTTCAAGTCAAGTTCGACTTTTCCATTCGTCCACGTGACTGCACGTAAAGATATTAGATTAGATTAATGTCCAATGTTTGATTCAACAGTAGACATTCACCCACAGCAGGCTGTACCAGCAGTGTCCACAGAGAGGGAGGTGTGTGTGTGTGTGTGTGTGTGTGTACCATGATCATTGTATGAATACATCGGGGTCACCAATTAGCGGTCCGACCCCCCCCCCCCCCCCCCCATGCTTTTTTCTGGCCCCCCAAGCCCCCATGCAAAATATGAATTATGAAATATATCAGACAGGAAATGTGTGTGTGTGTGTGTGTGTGTGTGTGTGTGTGTGCGAGAGAGAGAGAGAGAGAGAGAGAGAGAGAGAGAGAGAGAGAGAGAGACAGAGAGAGAGAGACAGAGAGACAGAGAGACAGCACATGGGATAGCTGGTCACTTTGGTTGGGTCCGGCCCCCAGATCTTTTGCCCAGCTATAATCTGGCCCCTGGCTACATGTAATTGATGACCATGTACACCATTTATGTTATTTTTGAGTAGAACCACTGACTAGGACCAGCCTTGTTGTTGTGTTGTTATATGGACCAGCCTGTATGTGTTGTTATATGGACCAGCCTGTATGTGTAATTATATGGACCAGCCTGTATGTGTTGTTATATGGACCAGCCTGTATGTGTTGTTATATGGACCAGCCTGTATGTGTTGTTATATGGACCAGCCTGTATGTGTAATTATATGGACCAGCCTGTATGTGTTGTTATATGGACCAGCCTGTATGTGTTGTTATATGGACTGGCCGCAGGGGGCAGCCGCCCGCAGGCCGCTGTCTCCACGGGGAGAAGAAGAAGAAATCCGAGATCTCGTTGCTCAACGTATCGCGTTGATGGACTTTGGACCTGGACGGAAGGCAAAATGGCAGACTCGGGTAGCACTTGCCAAACAGTAGATACCGACGCAAAACCTTATAAATTGTCTGAATTGTTTAATTGTGGATGGAAAATATTTGAAGAAGTAGACACCACAAATGAAGCCATCGGATCCAACAGCGTCCAGGTTAAAATTAAACGCGGGATAAAGGCGCTAGAAGACGTTACGCGAATGGTCGATGAGCTTCAACTGTTTAGTAGTAATGAGCTATTAGAAGAAATGGCGACCACAGATATGAAATATCTCCTGTTGCCGGCACTGCTAGGTGGGCTAACCATGAAGTTAACAAACCGAGACAGCCGCTTAAAAATCGTAAATATGGCAAGGGAGTACTTTCACGATTTTCTCAGAAGATGCAAAGAATATCACGTCTCAGATTTCAGACTCCCCAAATCCCTAACGGACGAAGAGTCAATAAGTTCATCCGCTACAACTAAGGTAAGACTTTACCTTATACCGTATACTTTACCTTATACCTTATACTTTATTATTTAATTAAGACTTATTTGGTACTAGAGGTGTTCACTTGTTCTAGGGTTGAGGCTCAGACCCAGCAGCAGAGGAGGACCATGACCACATAATGCTTTAGAACAACTCGTATAAACGCAGTTTCCTCCGGGAAGTAACTGATTTTTAATAATGCAAGTGATGTATTCCTCCGCCTAAAGTAGGCCTATACAGTCAGTGTATCAAGTAAGGTTGATCAATTGCTAATCAATTAATCAGATCATTCGACGATGCTGCTTATTAGGGGGTGTGGTGGGGGCAGATCTAGTGTTATTAGGGGTTGTGGTGGGGGCAGATCTAGTGTTATTAGGGGATGTGGTGGGGGCAGATCTAGTGTTGTTATTAGGGGATGTGGTGGGGGCAGATCTAGTGTTGTTATTAGGGGATGTGGTGGGGGCAGATCTAGTGTTATTAGGGGATGTGGTGGGGGTAGATCTAGTGTTGTTATTAGGGGATGTGGTGGAGGCAGATCTAGTGTTATTAGGGGATGTGGTGGGGGCAGATCTAGTGTTATTAGGGGATGTGGTGGAGGCAGATCTAGTGTTATTAGGGGATGTGGTGGGGGCAGATCTAGTGTTGTTATTAGGGGATGTGGTGGGGGCAGATCTAGTGTTGTTATTAGGGGATGTGGGGGGGGGCAGATCTAGTGTTGTTATTAGGGGATGTGGTGGGGGCATATCTAGTGTTATTAGGGGATGTGGTGGGGGCAGATCTAGTGTTGTTATTAGGGGATGTGGTGGGGGCAGATCTAGTGTTGTTATTAGGGGATGTGGTGGGGGCAGATCTAGTGTTATTAGGGGTTGTGGTGGGGGCAGATCTAGTGTTATTAGGGGATGTGGTGGGGGCAGATCTAGTGTTGTTATAGGGGATGTGGTGGGGGCAGATCTAGTGTTATTAGGGGATGTGGTGGGGGTAGATCTAGTGTTGTTATTAGGGGATGTGGTGGAGGCAGATCTAGTGTTATTAGGGGATGTGGTGGGGGCAGATCTAGTGTTATTAGGGGATGTGGTGGAGGCAGATCTAGTGTTATTAGGGGATGTGGTGGGGGCAGATCTAGTGTTGTTATTAGGGGATGTGGTGGGGGCAGATCTAGTGTTGTTATTAGGGGATGTGGGGGGGGCAGATCTAGTGTTGTTATTAGGGGATGTGGTGGGGGCATATCTAGTGTTATTAGGGGATGTGGTGGGGGCAGATCTAGTGTTGTTATTAGGGGATGTGGTGGGGGCAGATCTAGTGTTATTAGGGGATGTGGTGGAGGCAGATCTAGTGTTGTTATTAGGGGATGTGGTGGGGGCAGATCTAGTGTTGTTATTAGGGGATGTGGTGGGGGCAGATCTAGTGTTGTTATTAGGGGATGTGGGGGGGGCAGATCTAGTGTTGTTATTAGGGGATGTGGTGGGGGCATATCTAGTGTTATTAGGGGATGTGGTGGGGGCAGATCTAGTGTTGTTATTAGGGGATGTGGTGGGGGCAGATCTAGTGTTATTAGGGGATGTGGTGGGGGCAGATCTAGTGTTGTTATTAGGGGATGTGGTGGGGGCAGATCTAGTGTTGTTATTAGGGGATGTGTTGGGGGCATATCTAGTGTTATTAGGGGATGTGGTGGGGGCAGATCTAGTGTTATTAGGGGATGTGGTGGGGGCAGATCTAGTGTTGTTAATAGGGGATGTGGTGGGGGCAGATCTAGTGTTGTTATTAGGGGATGTGGTGGGGGCAGATCTAGTGTTGTTATTAGGGGATGTGGTGGGGGCATATCTAGTGTTATTAGGGGATGTGGTGGGGGCAGATCTAGTGTTGTTATTAGGGGATGTGGTGGAGGCAGATCTAGTGGTGTTATTAGGGGATGTGGTGGGGGCAGATCTAGTGTTATTAGGGGATGTGGTGGGGGCAGATCTAGTGTTATTAGGGGATGTGGGGGGGGGGGCAGATCTAGTGTTGTTATTAGGGGATGTGGTGGGGGCAGATCTAGTGTTGTTATTAGGGGATGTGGTGGGGGCAGATCTAGTGTTGTTATTAGGGGATGTGGTGGGGGCAGATCTAGTGTTGTTATTAGGGGATGTGGTGGGGGCAGATCTATGTTGTTATTAGGGGATGTGGGGGGGGGGGGCAGATCTAGTGTTGTTAATAGGGGATGTGGTGGGCGCAGATCTAGTGTTGTTATTAGGGGATGTGGTGGGGGCAGATCTAGTGTTGTTATTAGGGGATGTGGGGGGGGGGCAGATCTAGTGTTGTTATTAGGGGATGTGGTGGGGGGCAGATCTAGTGTTGTTAATAGGGGATGTGGTGGGGGCAGATCTAGTGTTATTAGGGGATGTGGTGGGGCAGATCTAGTGTTATTAGGGGATGTGGTGGAGGCAGATCTAGTGTTGTTATTAGGGGATGTATTGGGGGCATATCTAGTGTTATTAGGGGATGTGGTGGGGGTAGATCTAGTGTTATTAGGGGATGTGGTAGGGGCAGATCTATTGTTATTAGAGGATGTGGTGGGGGCAGATCTAGTGTTATTAGGGGATGTGGTAGGGGCAGATCTAGTGTTGTTATAAGGGGGTGTGGTGGGGACAGATCTAGTGTTGTTATTAGGGGATGTGGGGGGGGCAGATCTAGTGTTGTTATTAGGGGATGTGGTGGGGGCATATCTAGTGTTATTAGGGGATGTGGTGGGGGCAGATCTAGTGTTGTTATTAGGGGATGTGGTGGGGGCAGATCTAGTGTTATTAGGGGATGTGGTGGGGGCAGATCTAGTGTTGTTATTAGGGGATGTGGTGGGGGCAGATCTAGTGTTGTTATTAGGGGATGTGTTGGGGGGCATATCTAGTGTTATTAGGGGATGTGGTGGGGGCAGATCTAGTGTTATTAGGGGATGTGGTGGGGGCAGATCTAGTGTTGTTAATAGGGGATGTGGTGGGGGCAGATCTAGTGTTGTTATTAGGGGATGTGGTGGGGGCAGATCTAGTGTTGTTATTAGGGGATGTGGTGGGGGCATATCTAGTGTTATTAGGGGATGTGGTGGGGGCAGATCTAGTGTTGTTATTAGGGGATGTGGTGGAGGCAGATCTAGTGGTGTTATTAGGGGATGTGGTGGGGGGCAGATCTAGTGTTATTAGGGGATGTGGTGGGGGCAGATCTAGTGTTATTAGGGGATGTGGGGGGGGGGCAGATCTAGTGTTGTTATTAGGGGATGTGGTGGGGGCAGATCTAGTGTTATTAGGGGATGTGGTGGGGGCAGATCTAGTGTTGTTATTAGGGGATGTGGTGGGGGCAGATCTAGTGTTGTTATTAGGGGATGTGGTGGGGGCAGATCTATGTTGTTATTAGGGGATGTGGGGGGGGGGGGCAGATCTAGTGTTGTTAATAGGGGATGTGGTGGGCGCAGATCTAGTGTTGTTATTAGGGGATGTGGTGGGGGCAGATCTAGTGTTGTTATTAGGGGATGTGGGGGGGGGCAGATCTAGTGTTGTTATTAGGGGATGTGGTGGGGGCAGATCTAGTGTTGTTAATAGGGGATGTGGTGGGGGCAGATCTAGTGTTATTAGGGGATGTGGTGGGGCAGATCTAGTGTTATTAGGGGATGTGGTGGAGGCAGATCTAGTGTTGTTATTAGGGGATGTATTGGGGGCATATCTAGTGTTATTAGGGGATGTGGTGGGGGCATATCTAGTGTTATTAGGGGATGTGGTGGGGGCATATCTAGTGTTATTAGGGGATGTGGTGGGGGCAGATCTAGTGTTGTTATTAGGGGATGTGGTGGAGGCAGATCTAGTGGTGTTATTAGGGGATGTGGTGGGGGCAGATCTAGTGTTATTAGGGGATGTGGTGGGGGCAGATCTAGTGTTATTAGGGGATGTGGGGGGGGGCAGATCTAGTGTTGTTATTAGGGGATGTGGTGGAGGCAGATCTAGTGTTATTAGGGGATGTGCTGGGGGCAGATCTAGTGTTGTTATTAGGGGATGTGGGGGGGGGCAGATCTAGTGTTATTAGGGGATGTGGTGGGGGCAGATCTAGTGTTATTAGGGGATGTGGTGGAGGCAGATCTAGTGTTATTAGGGGTTGTGGTGGGGGGCAGATCTAGTGTTATTAGGGGATGTGGTGGAGGCAGATCTAGTGTTATTAGGGGATGTGTTGGGGGCAGATCTAGTGTTGTTATTAGGGGATGTGGTGGGGGTAGATCTAGTGTTGTTATTAGGGGATGTGGTGGGGGCAGATCTAGTGTTGTTATTAGGGGATGTGGTGGGGGCAGATCTAGTGTTATTAAAGGATGTGGTGGGGGCAGATCTAGTGTTATTAGAGGATGTGGTGGGGGTAGATCTAGTGTTATTAGGGGATGTGGTAGGGGCAGATCTATTGTTATTAGAGGATGTGGTGGGGGCAGATCTAGTGTTATTAGGGGATGTGGTAGGGGCAGATCTAGTGTTGTTATAAGGGGGTGTGGTGGGGACAGATCTAGTGTTGTTATTAGGGGATGTGGTGGGGGGCAGATCTAGTGTTATTAGGGGGTGTGTGGTTGGGGCAGATCTAGTGTTATTAGGGGGTGTGGTGGTGGCAGATCTAGTGTTATTAGGGGGTGTGGTGGTGGCAGATCTAGTGTTATTAGGGGGTGTGGTGGTGGCAGATCTAGTGTTATTAGGGGGTGTGGTGGTGGCAGATCTAGTGTTATTAGGGGGGTGTGGTGGTGGCAGATCTAGTGTTGTTATTAGGGGATGTGGTGGGGGCATATCTACTGTTATTAGGGGATGTGGTGGGGGCAGATCTAGTGTTGTTATTAAGGGATGTGGTGGGGGCATATCTAGTGTTATTAGGGGATGTGGTGGGGGCAGATCTAGTGTTGTTATTAGGGGATGTGGTGGAGGCAGATCTAGTGGTGTTATTAGGGGATGTGGTGGGGGCAGATCTAGTGTTATTAGGGGATGTGGTGGGGGCAGATCTAGTGTTATTAGGGGATGTGGGGGGGGGGGCAGATCTAGTGTTGTTATTAGGGGATGTGGTGGGGGCAGATCTAGTGTTGTTATTAGGGGATGTGGTGGGGGCAGATCTAGTGTTGTTATTAGGGGATGTGGTGGGGGCAGATCTATGTTGTTATTAGGGGATGTGGGGGGGGGGGCAGATCTAGTGTTGTTAATAGGGGATGTGGTGGGCGCAGATCTAGTGTTGTTATTAGGGGATGTGGTGGGGGCAGATCTAGTGTTGTTATTAGGGGATGTGGGGGGGGGGGGGCAGATCTAGTGTTGTTATTAGGGGATGTGGTGGGGGCAGATCTAGTGTTGTTAATAGGGGATGTGGTGGGGGCAGATCTAGTGTTGTTATTAGGGGATGTGGTGGGGCAGATCTAGTGTTATTAGGGGATGTGGTGGAGGCAGATCTAGTGTTGTTATTAGGGGATGTATTGGGGGCATATCTAGTGTTATTAGGGGATGTGGTGGGGGCAGATCTAGTGTTATTAGGGGATGTGGTGGGGGCATATCTAGTGTTATTAGGGGATGTGGTGGGGGCAGATCTAGTGTTGTTATTAGGGGATGTGGTGGAGGCAGATCTAGTGGTGTTATTAGGGGATGTGGTGGGGGCAGATCTAGTGTTATTAGGGGATGTGGTGGGGGCAGATCTAGTGTTATTAGGGGATGTGGGGGGGGGCAGATCTAGTGTTGTTATTAGGGGATGTGGTGGAGGCAGATCTAGTGTTATTAGGGGATGTGGTGGGGGCAGATCTAGTGTTGTTATTAGGGGATGTGGTGGAGGCAGATCTAGTGGTGTTATTAGGGGATGTGGTGGGGGCAGATCTAGTGTTATTAGGGGATGTGGTGGGGGCAGATCTAGTGTTATTAGGGGATGTGGGGGGGGGCAGATCTAGTGTTGTTATTAGGGGATGTGGTGGAGGCAGATCTAGTGTTATTAGGGGATGTGCTGGGGGCAGATCTAGTGTTGTTATTAGGGGATGTGGGGGGGGCAGATCTAGTGTTATTAGGGGATGTGGTGGGGCAGATCTAGTGTTATTAGGGGATGTGGTGGAGGCAGATCTAGTGTTGTTATTAGGGGATGTATTGGGGGCATATCTAGTGTTATTAGGGGATGTGGTGGGGGCAGATCTAGTGTTATTAGGGGATGTGGTGGGGGCATATCTAGTGTTATTAGGGGATGTGGTGGGGGCAGATCTAGTGTTGTTATTAGGGGATGTGGTGGAGGCAGATCTAGTGGTGTTATTAGGGGATGTGGTGGGGGCAGATCTAGTGTTATTAGGGGATGTGGTGGGGGCAGATCTAGTGTTGTTATTAGGGGATGTGGTGGGGGCATATCTACTGTTATTAGGGGATGTGGTGGGGGCAGATCTAGTGTTGTTATTAAGGGATGTGGTGGGGGCATATCTAGTGTTATTAGGGGATGTGGTGGGGGCAGATCTAGTGTTGTTATTAGGGGATGTGGTGGAGGCAGATCTAGTGGTGTTATTAGGGGATGTGGTGGGGGCAGATCTAGTGTTATTAGGGGATGTGGTGGGGGCAGATCTAGTGTTATTAGGGGATGTGGGGGGGGGGGGGGGGGCAGATCTAGTGTTGTTATTAGGGGATGTGGTGGGGGCAGATCTAGTGTTGTTATTAGGGGATGTGGTGGGGGCAGATCTAGTGTTGTTATTAGGGGATGTGGTGGGGGCAGATCTATGTTGTTATTAGGGGATGTGGGGGGGGGGGGCAGATCTAGTGTTGTTAATAGGGGATGTGGTGGGCGCAGATCTAGTGTTGTTATTAGGGGATGTGGTGGGGGCAGATCTAGTGTTGTTATTAGGGGATGTGGGGGGGGGCAGATCTAGTGTTGTTATTAGGGGATGTGGTGGGGGCAGATCTAGTGTTGTTATTAGGGGATGTGGTGGGGCAGATCTAGTGTTATTAGGGGATGTGGTGGAGGCAGATCTAGTGTTGTTATTAGGGGATGTATTGGGGGCATATCTAGTGTTATTAGGGGATGTGGTGGGGGCAGATCTAGTGTTATTAGGGGATGTGGTGGGGGCATATCTAGTGTTATTAGGGGATGTGGTGGGGGCAGATCTAGTGTTGTTATTAGGGGATGTGGTGGAGGCAGATCTAGTGGTGTTATTAGGGGATGTGGTGGGGGCAGATCTAGTGTTATTAGGGGATGTGGTGGGGGCAGATCTAGTGGGGCAATTGCTCTGTCAGTTAGCATTGCGTTAGCTGCGCTGCGGTTTAAAACCGTACTCCGGAAACCGGAGGTTTTGGAGTTTAACTCGCAGCTGCGCACGAAGTTAAACCTGATTGCTGTGTACTGACCGACACAGGTTCAGCTGATTCGTAGTAAAACTCGTGTTAAACCGGAAGTACTCTGATTTCCCGTTATACTCCAGCAGATGCAGTCTTAACTTAATGTTGGATGCATTTTGTGCTATAATTACCAACAAAAACTTAATGGGAATGTAAAGTGAACTTTAATATAATAAAACGCAAATAATGTTGAAATATATTATGAAATAGTCTAGCCTACTTTTTGTGGAAATCTGAGTCTGGAATCTGAATCTGCCCTTACCTACGTCAATCAATCGATTACTTCCCCCCCCCCCCCCCTCAACAATCGCGCCGTACCAGGGGGGCGCCCCCCGATCGCGCAGCACCCCCTCCCCACACACACACACACACACACACACACCCCGTCAACAACCGCGCACCACGTAATGTTTATGGGGGGCGCCAAAATTGTTGCTGCATACCCCCCTGACACGATGAACATGTCTCGGATAGAGAACTATAACGAGGAGCAGAAGTTATATTTATTGAACTGCATTCGAGGTGTTGTGGACACGGTGGAAGAGGAAAGACACCACCACCACGCTCCGAAGAAAGTCTGTTTGGGATGATCTCTCAAACACATTTAACAGTAGATCTTCCAGCAGGAGACCGAGCAGCGGCACATTTAAAGAATGTATGGAAGCGCTTGAAAGTTGAAGCGCGTAATGCTATTGCTGAGCGGACGCACAACCGAGACCTGAGCCCCGTGAGCCGTGAAATATCACTGCTCATTCCAAGTCGACTATGTCCAATATTGTTATTGTACTGAAGGCCTATCTGGCGTAATAAGTGTAAATGTATCATACATTATTATTAATACTACTAATAATAATTAATAAAACTAATTCTGTGTGTGGCGGTTATAATGGAGCCTTGTTTCATCCTGCAAACTGGTTTAGTCTCCTCTAAAACCATGTCCGTTTCGAGACTAGACTAACACGCACAAAATACGCCCCTAGTGTCTGATGTGAATTTCTCTGAAGACACAGCAATTGAGATCAAGGTAAAACGCAGCTGCAGGTTAAACCACAGGTACATACGACACAGCAATGGAGCTTAAGACGTCACGTGACTTCTTGCGTCACCGACGAGTTTAAAACCGTGTTAAACTCTAAAAAGTGGCTAACGTAGCGGCAGAGCAATTGCCCCAGTGTTATTAGGGGATGTGGGGGGGGCAGATCTAGTGTTATTAGGGGATGTGGTGGGGGCAGATCTAGTGTTGTTATTAGGGGATGTGGTGGGGGCATATCTACTGTTATTAGGGGATGTGGTGGGGGCAGATCTAGTGTTGTTATTAAGGGATGTGGTGGGGGCATATCTAGTGTTATTAGGGGATGTGGTGGGGGCAGATCTAGTGTTGTTATTAGGGGATGTGGTGGAGGCAGATCTAGTGGTGTTATTAGGGGATGTGGTGGGGGCAGATCTAGTGTTATTAGGGGATGTGGTGGGGGCAGATCTAGTGTTATTAGGGGATGTGGGGGGGGGCAGATCTAGTGTTGTTATTAGGGGATGTGGTGGGGGCAGATCTAGTGTTATTAGGGGATGTGGTGGGGGCAGATCTAGTGTTGTTATTAGGGGATGTGGTGGGGGCAGATCTATGTTGTTATTAGGGGATGTGGGGGGGGGGGCAGATCTAGTGTTGTTAATAGGGGATGTGGTGGGCGCAGATCTAGTGTTGTTATTAGGGGATGTGGTGGGGGCAGATCTAGTGTTGTTATTAGGGGATGTGGGGGGGGGGCAGATCTAGTGTTGTTATTAGGGGATGTGGTGGGGGCAGATCTAGTGTTGTTAATAGGGGATGTGGTGGGGGCAGATCTAGTGTTGTTATTAGGGGATGTGGTGGGGCAGATCTAGTGTTATTAGGGGATGTGGTGGAGGCAGATCTAGTGTTGTTATTAGGGGATGTATTGGGGGCATATCTAGTGTTATTAGGGGATGTGGTGGGGGCAGATCTAGTGTTATTAGGGGATGTGGTGGGGGCATATCTAGTGTTATTAGGGGATGTGGTGGGGGCAGATCTAGTGTTGTTATTAGGGGATGTGGTGGAGGCAGATCTAGTGGTGTTATTAGGGGATGTGGTGGGGGCAGATCTAGTGTTATTAGGGGATGTGGTGGGGGCAGATCTAGTGTTATTAGGGGATGTGGGGGGGGCAGATCTAGTGTTGTTATTAGGGGATGTGGTGGAGGCAGATCTAGTGTTATTAGGGGATGTGCTGGGGGCAGATCTAGTGTTGTTATTAGGGGATGTGGGGGGGGCAGATCTAGTGTTATTAGGGGATGTGGTGGGGGCAGATCTAGTGTTATTAGGGGATGTGGTGGAGGCAGATCTAGTGTTATTAGGGGTTGTGGTGGTTTTTTGCCAAAAACCTGAGGGTGGAGAGGACTTGGACACCGCCAAAACGTTTTCTGAAAACACACTCCCTTCTTCTTATGCAGCCGGCAGCCCCCACCACATCTAACAACACTAGATCAGATGCCATTCGCCCCGTGCAGTGCCGTAATTTTGAATAATTTCATGACATGGCTTAAATTAGTAATAGGCAGCATAGTTGAATTAATCAGATCAATTATCAATCAAAAGCATTTATTGGTCATATTTACAATTTCTATCTGGTAATTTTCCTATTCACTCTAGTGCTTTCTGTGCGTCGGCATGGTCAGAGGAGCTGGTTTATGCACAGATATGTTCATATTCATATATGGGAGTGTACAAATCTGGTTCCCTATATAGTGCACTACTTAATACCCATAAAATAAGTGTTGTTTTACAGAAGACACAAAGAACACTGCATTTGTATTTCTTCAAGTCTTAGTCTTTTATTTTTAATTTTGTACATTTGATTTACTATAATATATTCATGGTTAAATGACTTCAGTACAATGGTCGTGCGTATACATTCTGAAATATCCCATTATGAACTCTAAAAGGGGACAGGAAATGTTTGCTGTTCATCTGGCCAATGACGGTCACTGTTTCTTGTGATTCATGTGATTGAGATTGGGGCTAACTTATCAAAGTATGTAAAGTAAATTATCTTTCTTTCTCAGTCTACAGCCTCCACCAGCTCATCGGACCTCGTAGCCATGGCAGTGCAGAGACAAGCCAAGATCGAAAGATACAGACAGAAAAAAATGACAGAAGATAGATTAGTAGAAGTTAAAAAAGCTGTTGATAGTGAAACGGCTGATGAAGAAGTTGTCCGTGACTTCTATCTTCTCAATGTAAAGAAATGGATCAACATAGCTCTTGAGGAAATTGACAGCATAGACCAAGAGCTGGAGATTTTAAAGGGAATGGACATTCCTGCAGGGCCCCCACAGTGTAAACATCCATCAAGGCCACCTATGAAACCTTTTGTTTTGACCAAAGATGCTATACAGGTAAGAACATGGCACTTTTGTTCAAGTGTTAATATTTTGTCATGCATATTTTACACAGATGGGAATGTTATCCCTAAAATGAAATTGCAAAACTTATACTTGTTTGTTCAACAGGCACAGGTGTTTGGAGCAGGTTACCCAAGTCTTGCCACAATGACAGTAGATGACTGGTATGAACAACATCAGAAACGGGGGGTCCTGCCTGATCAAGGAGTGCCCAAGAGGGTTGCTGTTGAAGAGAATGTGGATGCTAAAGATCATGAGGATGAAATGAAAGAGAAACAGGTGGAAAATGATGATGAGGAGGCCATGGTTAAAGCCAGAAATTGGGATGACTGGAAAGACTCTCATAGACGAGGTTATGGAAACCGCAAGAACATGGGCTGAACATATTGAAATGGCTACATGCAAGATTTTGCGTTAGTTTCTGATCCAACTTAAGAATGTATGTAATCATTCTGATTTGTGGTTGTCTCATTTTTTTGTCCCAAACAAATGTAAACAAAAAGCAATGTCAGCAGTTTGTAACCTGTGCTTGAATCCATTTTTTTAACATAATGAAACCGAGCCATTATGTTTCGCATGTGGAGTATTTTGTAATACCAACATCTTCCAATAATAAACCCAACAAATATAATGATAAACCAATTGCCTGTTTGTAAAGATGTTGAAATGCTGTTCCTATTCCCGCATGTGGTTTGGTGATTCTAATATGATGCATAAGTATATTATGAACATTTGCAGGAATTCCCTGCAAAAAGAAAACCGCTTCAATTAAAGTTTTTATTGATCAATACAACTCTAAAATATTAAGAGGACAGGAGGGAGCAGACATTAGAAGATGAAGACAAACTACTACAGCATTAGAATAAGTCAAGTGATGCATGGAATTGTGTCAATAAAACCTGACTATTTAATTTTGACTCGGACCTGTTTGGATCAGAGGTTTATTCTTGTAACTAGCCCAACGGCAGACTGGGCAGCAGTGTCTGCTACCTACCAACCACACCACAATGCATTGCTGATGGAAGGCATGTCCACAAGGCAAACTCATTAGCAACTCCTCGCAAGAGAAGTTCTCTAAACAAACCACACATTCTAAACAATGTATTGTGCCTCGTGGCCACACAGACCAGTCACACTGTTGATAAGGTGGACAGAGTAGCTTTCGATCCAACCCATCCTGATGTCCTCCTGCTGTTGATCCTGATGGTCCATCTTCTTGGCAACAACATGCGATGGTCAAATTAGCATCACATCCACACCGACATGTGTTATTTATGTTCATGATTTGATTATTTGGATTTTGTATAACAAAGTTATTCTTTGAACTAACATTCTGATTTGGTAAAACATTTGGACTTTTACTAAACTCACCTTCCTCTGAGATATTAATTTGCCTTACATGGTCTTTGGGTATAAAACCCTGCTTTTCATCATCTTTGACAGAATCAGTTCTCTCTGCCAACGACTCCTTCCTGCTTTGTTGATTGATAGCACTGAAATTCCAAGTTGGTAGAGCTTTGATATAATCTACATTCACCAGAGGGTGCAGCCAAAGGTCAGGAAATGCCATTCGTTGAAGCAGGAAGTTGGGATCGTCCCAATCTGACTGGTCAACTGGAATCTGCTGGAGCGAGACAATTGGATGGAGCAGGCAGGAGATGTACCAATCCCACAGACTGGTAAGCCATTCCAGATTTGTACTGCTTTCACCCTCACTCATTGGAGGACAGCGCTTTTTCTCTACATAGTCAACTAGCAAGCCATGTGCTAGGTATGTAGATAGAAAGAGGGCGGGGTGTGAGGTATAGAATATCCAGTCAGCTCTAATTAAGCTGGCCAATGATGTTGTGTCAATGTAGCGCAGAAGCTTCAGACTGTATGCATAGAAACTTTGCAGATATGGCAACTGCAGGAGTGCCTGGAATAAGTACAGAGAATGAGCAGGTACCTTTATCAAAGCTATGTATTATTAATTGCATTTTCATTTTATTTCATATTTAATTGTAGCTTTAAAATATGGTTTAGTTATTAGCCTGGCAAAGCATCTCCTTTTGAAATATAAACTGGACTAAGCTGTGCTATGAATTAATTCTTACCAGAACAGGAAGCCAGGAGACCAGAAGTAAGGAGTTATATGTTCCAAGTGTTCTGATCAAAACGACAAACCTTTTCACTGTTGCCCCCTGTATTCAAAAGAAACGTATTACACTTATTATTTCGGTCTGTTTATTCAACCACAAACAAAAGAACAATTTCACGCAATACAAGCCAGTATATTTATAAACATGAAACAGGACCTATTTTTCAGAAGACATTGTAAAAACCAAATTGTGTGTAATGTTGTGTAATCCATACCATACCTGCGTTATGAAAAGGTCCATCCAGGACAGCAGATTAACCAAAACCAGACTGAGAACAAAGAGGTCATTAACCTCTGGTTGGACTGAACGCAGAAATGTATCCATTGCAGCCAAAGACAGGAACTCTCCAGTACTACATAAAGGAGAGGAGGTTAAGAATACAGTGAAATTTGTCCACAGAATATATGAAAGTGATAATTTAAGAGATGAAGAAAACAAATTGAGAAAGAGGCAATGGGAATATAAAAGATAAAATGTATAAAGGTTAATCAAAATCAATCAGAATTATAGAGGGTCGACATCTTTGTTCTGTGAAGATCATGCAACTGACTATTAGCAAGATCCTTGGCTGTACACTGTCTATACAGGGCAGAATAAACAAAGACTGTCTTGCCTGGTATCCATCCATATGCATTGTATTTGACCCTCAATTCACCATTTTTTTAATCAATGTCAATATATATATTCATATTTTTAATAGTTTACCTGTTGCCATACTGATAAATTCCTTCAGGCATCATTAGGATATAGGCAGGACTGTTTTTCACACCAATCTCTAAAAGGGTGCTGTAGTTAGTCCATTGTCGTATGTCGACAAAGATAAATTCAATTCGCCCTGTGAATTTGACAGACAGGGAGGAGAAGAATGCTGGAGGCTGGGACAAGTGGGCAAACAGGAACATTTTCACTGGGTGGTCTTGATCAGGACACCAATCTTCTGCTAGTTGGCTAGGCTGTCGTAGTGTTTTGATTCGCTGAGCCACATGGGAGGTCATCCATCGAAAAATGTGTTCAGTTTCAAAGTGTTGACCATCATATTCTTTCATCATGACTTTGCCCTTGGATGCTGATGTCTGGGGCACGGACATGATCAGAGTAGATCTTTGCCAACCACGCTTTTCGCAGGACCTGTTAGAAAACACAATCATATGTGTATTAGCATATCCCCTTTTGTAACAATATGGCTATCATAATCAGGTGTCAAGCACCTTTTGTTATTTTCTGTTTTATTATTATTTCGACACATTGGCTAGTTTGGCATGTTCCCTTGGCTCACTTTCACACCAACATTTCAACATTTATTCAACAGTCTCCAACAGCCAAATCTTTAAAGAGGAACCAATCAGACCTAGTCTCTGGATTCCCAATCTCCCACAGAATAAAAAAGTAATAATTCTGGAACTCAATACCGTATGGCCTCCAGAGACTTAAACATATTTTGCGCGAACGCCACTTTGGCAGGAATGGCATATCTCTTAAACAGTAAAGGCCTAATGGCTCATTGGTTTGAGCATATGGTGTCACTTCCAGAGGTTTGTGGTTCGATCCTGCTCTATACTGTAGTGAGCACTTTTTTGAAATCAGCTACAGCCTACTGTGTGTGAGAGAGTGAGAGAGTGAGAGAGAGAGAGAGAAAATACAATTTGGTACATTTAAAGTAAAGGTTTGTTTGGTAGTTAGGTACCCAAAAGTTTTTCTGATAGTTTTCATCCCCCACACTGGGGGAATCTCAGACGGGCCTCCTTGCAAGTCCGGGGGAAGATTAGCCAAGGTCAAGGTCGAAATCTATCAATCACATTCTCTTGAACAAAATGAACAGTGTAAATGTACAAACATACTAAAATTGGGAAGTTGACCACTGGGCCAGTGTTTTTTTTTCCAAGGATCAAGTCATTGGTCTTGATCCTCAGTGCGATATTTTGTTACATTTATTATAAATCCCAAGATGTCTGATGTCTTTTGTATAAACTGTTAAAACATAAAAACATCTGAAACCATTATTCAACATAAAACAAGATTCATGAATTTGAATCTTGCATTATCTCACCAGTTACTTGAATTGAACAGTAGGTCAGCTTGGAGACTTGCTTAAAGGAATAATTCATTCAAGTAAATTTCTATCAATTATGGGTTCAAATATGTTAAGTATGTGTCAAAAAGTCACTGCAAATTCTCTAGAGCGTCAAATACAACATTAACCAAATTACATTGTAGCCTTGTAGGCTATTTAATGTCAAGCTTGTTGGGGTTGTTTATTGACTTGGTTAGTTGTTAATTGTCAATGTCACAAAAATAACGTGTAGTTGTTGTCTGTAATTTTGAGCATAATTGTTTTGTCTATGAAATGGATCTAAAATGATTTCACTCCTGCGTTGTGGTCTTTTCAATGCTTTATTTCGCCTCATACACATACTGTACATGGCACCTGTCAAACTGCATCCTCTTCGCTTAACTGGGCACCGCGCATGACGGTTTTATCTTGTAGTGGAAACGCAACCCTACTCTCACCTTACTGGACACTGATATCATGTCCATAAATAATACAAATAAAAGGGGCTTTAAATAAGCAGATAGGAAGTGAAAATTTACCAATTTACCCACCTGTAATCATTGGAGCAATTAAATGTCCCAGTCCTTATCCCAAAATGTGAAACTTTCTGGACCATTTTACTCCAGTTTGATTTGCTAAGCAATGCCTCCCTGTCATGTGCTATCACCTGGTGGAAGAAAAAGAAAAGTATACAGGCATTAGGAGTGGGCAGTATATTTTTTCACACCATCTTGACATCTTACTGGGCTGTACACTATAAGATGGAAGTCATACTTTTTTAAAGGCAATGGGAGATGATTGTAAAACATGTATGATGTAATGAATTAATAACTAGGAAAGTTATTTTCCAGTAGAAAACGGGGGAGTGCTGTAGTGTGAAATATGCTTGGGTTTAATGAAGTTATAGTTTAAAATATACACAATTAAATAAGTAAATAACAAAATAGTTAAACAGCTAAACTAAAGTGATAATTTCAACCAATTTGAAAGTTTGAATGAAGTCTAACAAGTATGAATGTAAGTGTAATGTATAAGAAGTTTAAAACATTGAATAGCATAACTAATGTGAAAAGGTTTTAAAAGAGTTGAAAGGCTTACAGCCTGAAAGAAGTGTTACAATAAGCACAACAAGAAGCATATGAAAATGTTTCTATCCTGCGACAGAATGCAAAGTTTTAGATGTATCATTAAATACTACATGCATTACTACAGATTGATTTACTGGCAACACTGACTGCAGTATGCACTATTTGACTATATTTAATATTAAATATGTTGGGTTAGTGTGTATTATGTATATGATGCTGCATGAAATCTAACCCTGACAGCCAATATTCAGCTGATAGAAAGTTAAATGTGAAGCCCAACCCATTGTATTTTTAATTGATTATTACTACATTGTAGTTATAACCTAAAGGTGGCCGCATACCCATTTCACACACATCCAAGTAACTTGATAAATATTCAGCTTCACATAAAAAAAAACGTCTCAGTTGTACATCGCTTTATCTTTCTCAATTCAACATCAATATGAACTACATGAAAATCTAATTTGTCTACCTATAAGTTAAACATTACTGAATGTTAAGTAAGGGATAATTGACGGCGAGGTGTGCATGTATCGAAAAATAATGCATGACGTGGGGGCTAAGAACCCCCCCCTTATTTACCTTATTACGCCAGTAAATAGAGACAATCTTAGTAACTACATGGCAACGAGAAAGCTTTCTAAACATAATCCCATCTGAGTCCGGTCCAAGTTGTTAACGTTTTGTTTAGGGCATTAATTTTTAGACCGGTGACTGCTTATGTTACGATCACGTCATAGCCGTGCATGAAGATTTCACTAAATGGGCCTCCTGTGGCAAAATTTCCATATCATGCCAACTTTTTCTCCAAGCCAAGAAGATCAAGTGCAGCAATGAATCATGCACACTGTGTTCATGATGAGCTAATGTTTTGCAAAGGTCATAGGTTACACAGCTTATTTGTATGCAATAAATGCAGCTTAGGTCATCCTCTCATTTTAAACACTTTTCTTATAAGTCTTTGAATGCAATGCAAATTTTGAATGCAAATATAAATTGCAGACCACCTGCTGCACCATCTGACCGAAGCCACCATGCCAATATGCCATCCTGCCATCCTGCATGCCTCGTCTATTTGCGACTGATGCGCCATGTCCTATCTGATACACAACACTTTAAAGGTGCAGTGTGCTGAATTTACTGGCATCTAGCGGAACGGACTTGGCAGAAATGTAATATAATATTCATAAGTATGTTTTAATTAGTGCATATCCCATGAAAATAAGAACCATTGTGTTTTCGTAACCTTAAAATTAGCCCTTTATATTTACATAGGGAGCGGGTCCTCCAGAGTTTCTACAGACAAACTGCTCTAGAGGACACATTTTTAATTTTTCATTAATAATCGCCATCTGAGTGGTTAAGCTATGACCTATAGTTTTATGGCCAGTACAGGCCACCATAGCTTCGTTGAAAGGGGGGGGGGGGGGGGGGGGATATTCAATTGGTTGCAATCTGAAACTCACCGCTAGATGTCCCTGAATCCTACACAATGCACCTGTTAGATTGTGGCTGTTTATGTAAATAATCTTTATTCTTTTAATTGAGCCCATTTACCTTAGTGGCCTCTTAAGCCTTGTGTGAATCAGTTGTGTGTCAACATTTTAATATATATTACATGAATATATTCCAACAGTTCTTTACCTGTACCAGCCATATCCCATCCTTTGTGTCCTCCACTAGTTCATAAAAGTGCATTTCCCCACTGAAGAAGGTGCTGCCTGGTTCTCCTCCCTCAGTCTGCTCTTCCTCTCTCTTAATGGCCGAGTACAGCTCCCCCTGCATTAACTCTCCTGTGGAAAGACAGCCATTGAATCTCCTCTGAGTATCGAAAAACATTTGTCTTTTTGTTTTTTAAAGCCAGAAACGTTAGTGGAAGCAAATTAATACCATCCTACAGAGGGCGCTGTAGTGTATTCACAGTCAATTGCATCAACTATGTTCTGTTCTGTTTGGCAATTTAAAAAACGACGGACCTGTATAACCCAAATTGATACATTAAACCACACAAAAAATAAAATCTGAATATTGTATCCAGGGTTTCCCCTAGCCTTTTTTTTGGCCAGCCAACAGCGTCGATAAGATTCTGATTTTTTAGATTCTGATCGGCCAAATGTAAAATTGAATGGCCATATGTAATACACGCAAGTGTGTGGGGATATAATAGTAAGTAAGTAAGTACATTGTATTGTACTTACTTATAAATATATCAATTAAATATATTCAACATTAAAAACTACACAAAAGACAAGATATACATTACAAAACTAAGTGCGTACAGAATATATTATTTTTTAACAGCTTCTTAAAAGTATCCACACTGACCCCGCATTTTTCATAACCAGAGGTAGACGGTTCCAGAGAGTGGGAGCCAATACAGCAAAAGCATGGTCACCATTAGTTTTGAGTCTTGATTTTGGGACGGCCTTGGTCATAAGACCTGAGAGCAGGGGCGCAGCTTGCCAACAGGCAAGGCAGGCAAATGCTTGGAGCCCCGAGCCGCTAGGGGGCCCCGCGACTTGGTCTCAGAGTGCTTGCCGCTCGCCGGTGAACAAGCGAGAATTTAGGCCATAGAGATTGAATGATGGATTACGTGATTTTGCGTGCTCCTGTCAAGCCCGGATCTACCATATGGGCAACCTGGGCATTTGCCCAGGGGCCTTTGAGCCGAGAGGGGCCCTTTGCGATTGGGTATATATATATATTTTTTCCTCATGGCCATGGACGTCGGTCGTCGGTCCGGGCTGTATTGCGATCGCGCACCCCCCCCCCCTCCCCGCGTCGGTCGCCGGTCCGGGCTGTATTGCGATCACTGACAGTTTTCCGTTTACATTTTCCATTGGTGTCAGATTATTTATAGCCTAACATAATGGTGATGAACACTGGTCGGTAGGGCCCCCTAGGAATTTTTGCTTGGGGCCCCCACAGACTCTAGAATCGCCTCTGCCTGAGAGATCTCAGTGATCTGAGATCTGATCACTGTGGTAGGGGGACACAATAGTTCAGAAATGTAAAATGCCAGCCCGTGCTTTATAGGTGAATAAGATAATTTCAATTCTGCAATTGATGGGTAACCAATGCAATAAGGCCA
Source organism: Merluccius polli (assembly GCA_030340625.1). NCBI lineage: Eukaryota > Metazoa > Chordata > Actinopteri > Gadiformes > Merlucciidae > Merluccius > Merluccius polli. The sequence goes on from JAOPHQ010000575.1 coordinate 374,040, forward strand.
ACACTGGTGTAATGCTTGACCTTTGACTGTCTAGTCTTGGTTAAAAGTCTAGCTGCCGCTTTTTAAGATCGACTCAAGGTGGTGAACAGTGTATTGCAAAAATCCAGACACGAGGAGACAAAAACATTAATAATTTTTACAGATCATTAAAGGGTAATACAGATTTGATTTAGTCGCACGACCACTTTCTTTACATGCAACTCAAAGTTCATGTGTTGGTCAAAGACGTTTTTAGAGGCTCGCTCATTTGCTGGCATAGGGCCAATACACTGCTGTATTTTCTTAAAAGATACTCACAGGGCCTATAATAAGGACTTCTTGTCACGTTTTGTCAGGGTTAAGCTGGAGGAAGTTATCTGACATCCAGTCCTTGATAGCTGTCAAGCTATCAAGCTAGCTGTCTTGCAAGATGGAGCTTACTAAGATAATTAGATTTAAAAGAGAAGTACAGCTGAGTATCATCCGCATAATGATAAGGAATACACTTAAAAAAACAACTAAGAAACCAAGGGGAGGCATGTACAGAGAGAAAATAAATAGACCACGGATAAAGCCCTGGGGCACAAATAAGTCAACGGAACAATCAATGGCCACAGAAAAACTCCTATCTGACAGGTAGGAGCCAAACCAGTCAAAAATAATAGGCTAATGCCAACAATTGCATTATTATTATTATTATTATTATTATTATTATCATATGAAAGAATGAATAACAACAAATCACACCATTAAGAATTTTACTATTTTTATATAATTTATTTTTATATAATTTATTTAAATGTATATATTTTTATATATTATTTTTTTTATCTCATTTTTTTATTTATTTGTTTTTATTTTTAGTTTAATTATATTTAAACTTCAAGAAAATCCACTGTTTTAATTTTTTTTAAAGATCAATAATTCAAGGCAATGAGTAATAGTGTTCAATAATTGTGATGTCAATATTGACCCAAATAATCTTGATTACGATTTTCGCCATAAACAGGCAGCCCTATCCCCTACTACGTCACATGGTTCGTTGAAGTTAGCCCGTGATAGACAGGTGATTGACAGATAGTTCATCCAATCACCTGCCAAATATTTTTCTAAAGTGCCCGCCCTTTTCCAAACAGCTTCCAGGGACGGCTTCCCAGACGGTTGTAACAAACCCTCTCTGGAGACATCTGCGTTGTAGAAAAGTATGGCAAAAACCGAAGCGAGGATTTGGATAATCGTTACAGCCCTATAATATGGTGTATTACCTTTACCACAACATCGGATTTATACTGTCACATGAATTACAATGACAGTGTCTCAGTGCGTTCATGTCGGTAGAGCAAGGTGAGAGGCATGGTGGGCTGCTGACTGTCTGGCTCTCCTCAATTCCTACTATTGTCCTGGACGCCTACTGCGACACCCTAATTTGGGTTTTATCTGGAATTTAAGTACAATAGATTACAATGACTTCATTGTCCAGCCTGGACTTGACATTTGCTTTTGGCCTCACGTGAACACATTATTACATACAGAGAGTGCAGAGAGACAGATACAAAAACTAGAGTTTTGCTTGACCGCAGCAGTTCATCAGATCTTATATTAGGATGAAGCAAGATTGTGGTCCACTGTAGACCTAATGTATGCAATGGTATGAAATGGTTTGCCCCAAACCCAACCTTTCATAGTACACTATATTACAGGGTCACACAGTGACCCCTCTGAAAACTGTCAGATACAGTTTAGGTTTTACCTATTTTCCTAGACTTGGGATCTTTGAAGACATGCCCATGATCCACATGGCTGTCTTAATGTCTCAGTTGGCATTTTAATTTGTTTAAAAAATTGTTTAAATCTACATAAAAGAAATGTATGTCAACGCCTTGCTCAACATTTGACTCCAAATATGGCTCTTCTCGTTCTTCCTCGCTGCTGGTGATGTGAAGACAAAGCCACCTCCAGTCAGAAGAAGAGAGCGGCCACGTCCCCACGTCCTGGAGGACGGGTCTCCAGCGTGGTGGACAAACTCACTAAACACGACAATAAACACACTGCTCTTCATACGTATTATACAGGAAAACACAGACCCCAGATCTACCGCTCCCAAGAACTTATGATGAATGTCCCATCATAAAGGGACCTGTGTTGTTGTGGCTGAGGCCTTTTACCTGACTTCTCCACCAGGTCGCTGACGTCTTTCTTCTCCGCTATCCCGGAGTATCCCAGCCCTCTGCACTCCAGGATGGTCTTCAACTTTCTGTAGCTCAGGGTCACCGGGTCCACCAGCTGGGTGGCGAAGAGCCCGGTCTCGTACCAGACGACGGTCTCCAGGAGCCGCGCCAGCGTGAACAGCACCAGGAAATACACCAGGATGAAGAACAGCTTCAACCACATCTTCTCGTTGAAAAGGGGGATCAGTAGGAGATAGTAGAAGAACAACGGAGCACAATTGCGTGTCGTTAACAGCGCTATTTGCGACTCCGTGCGACGAGCGGATTTAAGGTTTACGGATATGGCCTCAATGTGGACTCAAGTCCTTGTGGCATTACGTTGTGGGTTTGAAGGGTGAAGTTAAAAGCTCAATTTCTGGTTTCGTTTTTGTACCGCGGCAGTCTGGAAAAATACGAGACTGAGGATATTCACGACGACGGTTCCCTGAATACTGGGCCGGATCAGCTGGTACCACAACAACCTGACGACACGGAACACTTCCGGTGCTGAGTCCTGCAGCACCGAGGAAGCCCACTAGAGGGCTCTGCAGGATATATATATACAGTATATACAGTATAGGGTTAGCCCCTATTTAGGGCTAGAGACGGGCTAGAGAGGGCTAGCCCCTCTTGAGCCCCTCTCCAGCCCTAAAGAGGGGTGTCAGATTAGTCCAAGTTATTTTATTTCACAATACTAAAATACTTAAAACTACTAAGATATAAATAGCAAAGGGCTTAACAACATGAAATACAATAGAGGATAAAATGGCTACAACAATAGGCAGGACAGGTTACTCACACGGGGAGATTCTATCACAGACCCCAATAGAAACCACCACATGTGCACACCAATCACTGCAACTTACACTACAAGGACAAGCAACCATCCAGTGAAGTGACCATACCCTTCACACCCATCACACTGCATGCAAGGAGGGGTGCATATCCCACGACTACTCCCCCCAGATCATCCCTCTGCCTATAGTTCTGCCTAGTTCACTAACACACCTCTTCAGCACAGGACTACAGAGCTCAATCTGGATCACCCCAGGACAGTCACACCACAACTAAATATACAAAAGGCCTCATTAGTTTTCACATAAGGCAATACAACACATCTTTCTCCTTCAATCTCCCTTACCCACATGAACCTGCAACCCTGCCACACAACCAGGCCTCAAACAAAGATAATTTGTTTTAATTATATTTCTCTGGTCATTTGCCGTTTGTATCCAGGAACACAAAAAGTAGTGCAAGCTAAACGTTGTCATTTTGAGACAGAATTACCCCAAAATATGAATCAACACCCTTATTTGAATGATTCACAAGTGCCCATGGGGATAAGCGGATAAACACTTACATAGCACGTTTGGCAATAACATGAAGCAACTAGTTGCGTACACACTAGAGTGGAAATGTACCAGCACACAAGGTAAAAAGGATAATACCAAGTTCATATAGGAATACAAGACACAACTCCTAACACAAACAGTGCACAGTACAAACAAGAAATGAGGTTGATCTACTCTCACGTTGGTAAAGGAATGCAAGACACAACTCCTAACAGATTGGCAGTCTACAAATAAAAGGGATAATTTGTGTTAGTTGTCTAGTATATATCAATATGAACTTGGTATTACTATTCATTATATTTGTGTGTTGGTAACCGATGGATAGCCAATCGATAGCCTACTGCATCACCCAGCAATTAAACATAAGATTTTGCTATTATTCACCAGTATTGGATGTAGTATTATGCCTATATAAACATGACACTTTATGGTAAATTGGTAAACAATGACAGGATTTTTCTGTTGAAAACCCTTTGGAGGATGCGGGCATCGATCCCGCTACCTCTCGCATGCGCTTACCGTGTTCTGCCAGTTCCGCGAAAATAAGCCCAAAGTAAGCCCAACATTAGCCAATCACGTTCCTTCCTCCGCGAAAGTAAGCCCAAAGTAAGCTTAGCCAATCACGTTCCTTCCTCCGCGAAAGTAAGCCCAAAGTAAGACCAATCACGTTCCTTCTTTCGCGAAAGTAAGCCCAAAGTAAGCCCAACCCTAGCCAACCTTTTAACCAATCACGTTGTTTCGCGGAGTTCATCCATTTCTCAATAAAGGTAAGATATGCTTTTTTAGACGTGATGTATCGTTATCGGACAAATTGTCTGCTACATCCGTTGGTGTTGACATTGCCGGTAGCTTGCAAACGGTAAGGTTGTTGTTCATTACCGTTGTTGTAATGTGCCGTTTCTGGGTAGTAATGTTGCTATGTGTTTTGATAAGGGTGTGTAGGCGCTGTACAGACTGTGGCAACAAATGTCCTTAACGGACAATAAATAATCGATCTATCTATGCGTTATTGGGTAGCAGGTGCTATTGAAAAATCGCGCACTAAATAATGACAGTAATCTGTCAGTAATCTCACATATGTAATATGTGACCCCACCCAGGTTACAGAGGGGGGCAAATCGGCGGAAAATAAGCTATATTAGCCCTAAACACCGACCATCCGAGTGTTGACAAGTTTTAAAGGGTTCAGAAAGAGCGGGAGACATGGGTTCAATTCAAAGAGTATTTATTTGGAATAGAAAACTATACTGGCAACGGACCTGAAAAGGAAAACATGTCAGATTAGTCCGAGTTATTTTATTTCACAATACTAAAATACTTAAAACTACTAAGATATAAATAGCAAAGGGCTTAACAACATGAAATACAATAGAGGATAGAATGGCTACAACAATAGGCAGGACAGGTTACTCACACGGGGAGATTCCATCACAGACCCCAATAGAAACCACCACATGTGCACACCAATCACTGCAACTTACACTGCAAGGACAAGCAACCTACAATCCAGTGAAGTGACCATACCCTTCACACCCGCTATCACACTGCATGCAAGGAGGGGTGCATATCCCACGACTACTCCCCCCAGATCATCCCTCTGCCTATAGTTCTGCCTAGTTCACTAACATTCCTCTTCAGCACAGGACTACAGAGCTCAATTTGGATCACCCCAGGACAGTCACACCACAACTAAATATACAAAAGGCCTCATTAGTTTTCCCATAAGGCCAGAACCGTTTCTAGCTGTTTGGAGGCCCTATGCGAGATACAATAGAGCGTAACAGTGACCGCCCCTTTTTTAACAGCTCCGGTGCCGGAAGTAAATTTCCCATGCATTTATCTCGTCCACTTTTCGTAGAATCCTTATAAAAAGAGTATTAAGCCTTTAACCAAGCCAATCGCTCGTTATGGTAGTCGTGACCATATTATGTTTGATTCGGGCATAAAAAGAATTTGGAAAACGGAAGAAAAGCCAAAGGTACAAGACTGTGTACATTATTTTACTGACCGAGTGAGGAACTACTCATCCCGAATCAAACATAATATGGTCACGACTACCATAACGAGCGATTGGCTTGGTTAAAGGATTCTACGAAAAGTGGACGAGATAAATGCATGGGAAATTTACTTCCGGCACCGGAGCTGTTAAAAAGGGGCGGTCACTGTTACGCTCTATTTGGAGGCCCCTATTTTTTCAAACTCTACGGCCGACGGGGGGGGGGGGGGGGGGGGCGCGCGATCGTAACCCACGATCGTAACCTAGTGCAAGCTAAAAGTTGTCATTTTGAGACAGAATTACCCCAAAATATGAATCAACACCCTTATATTTTGAATGATTCGCAAGTGCCCATGGGGATAAGCGGATAAACACTTAAATAGCACGTTTGGCAATAACATGAAGCAACTAGTTGCGTACACACTAGAGTGGAAATGTACCAGCACACAAGGTAAAAAGGATAATACCAAGTTCATATAGGAATACAAGACACAACTCCTAACACAAACAGTGCACAGTACAAACAAGAAATGAGGTTGATCTACTCTCACGTTGGTAAAGGAATGCAAGACACAACTCCTAACAGATTGGCAGTCTACAAATAAAAGGGATAATTTGTGTTAGTTGTCTAGTATACATCAATATGAACTTGGTATTACCATTCATTATATTTGTGTGTTGGTAACCGATGGATAGCCAATCGATAGCCTACTGCATCACCCAGCAATTAAACATAAGATATTGCTATTATTCACCAGTATTGGATGTAGTATTATGCCTATAATTGGTAAACAATGACAGGATTTTTCTGTTGAAAACCCTTTGGAGGATGCGGGCATCGATCCCGCTACCTCTCGCATGCTAAGCGAGCGCTCTACCATTTGAGCTAATCCCCCTGATGTTTTACTGTGCTTTAACAAAAAAAAGTTAATTAATCTTGGCTATTTTTGTTAGGTTACTTGACCTCCCTTCATTCAGAGACATTTTGTTAAACGACTACAGACGACACAGGGCGTCTGTAGGACACAAGACACAACTCCTAACACTAACAGTGCACAGTACAAACCAGAAGTATATGAATGAGGTTGATCTACTCGTAAAAAGGGTATTGGAGGATGCGGGCATCGATCCCGCTACCTCTCGCATGCTAAGCGAGCGCTCTACCATTTGAGCTAATCCCCCTGATTTTTTACTGTACTTTAACAAAAAAAAGTTAATTAATCTTGGCTATTTTTGTTGGGTTACTTGACCTCCCTTCATTCAGAGACATTTTGTTAAACGACTACAGATGACACAGGGCGTCTGTAGGACACAAGACACAACTCCTAACACTAACAGTGCACAGTAAAAACAAGAAGTATATGAATGAGGTTGATCTACTCTCAAGTAGGTAAAAAGGGTATTGGAGGATGCGGGCATCGATCCCGCTACCTCTCGCATGCTAAGCGAGCGCTCTACCATTTGAGCTAATCCCCCGGTCCACACAGCCTACTGCGATGTTTCGGCTGCTGGGTCGGTAGGCGGGCGGTCTTAAGAAGGCGTGGTAGTTTACAATAAAAGGGAATAGTTGTCGCTTTAATGTTGTTCGAGTATGTTTTTGACATATTTACATTTAGGGCATTTAGCAGATGCTTTTACTCAAAGCGACTTACAATAATTACATTTGACATATTAATTTGAATTTTAAAAGGTCGGCCTACCTGTTGTATCTCCCGAAAGTTAGTCACTTTTATTGAAGGATATTGACCTTTCCTAATTTCTAGCTATGAAAGAAACATAGGATTATAGTATATACATGTGAATTATTTAGAAGTTGAACGTTGGTGCCGTTTGGATTGTAAATAAACGGTTCCTAATAAGATACATGATTCAGCTTTTCCCCACTATCGGATCTGTTAAACGTAGGCCTACAACGTTTCACTGAAGTGAAGGGTAACGCATTGTGTGGGAAAACCATTTGGAGGATGCGGGCATCGATCCTGCTACCTCTCGCATGCTAAGCGAGCGCTCTACCATTTGAGCTAATCCCCCTCCGCTCTCTGCTAGGAACCATGTTACAAAAAGTCAGTGTTTTTGTTCTCGTCGATCCTAAATGTGTGGGAGCTTCTGAATGACTTCCGGCGGAAGTACGCTCACGGCCTTGTCACAAAAGAAATGTCGAGCGGAGTCGGCAGTGAGTATGATTTTGTTACCCATTTGTTGTCCTCGGCCAGATCTTCGTAACATAAATAGACACTTGCAGTACAAACTACAATTATGATACTTATTATGATATTATCGTCTTTTGTTGAGGCTGATGCTGTACTCGGCTGATAAAAGCGTAGCCGTGTGTCTCATTAATATCTTCCCCCTCCCTAACCAAGTTGCTAAACCACTAGCCAATAATATATGAATGTTGCTATTCCATAGCGAATCTTATTGATACATATGACCAGCACCAACAAAGCCATGTAGTTATGTCAACAGATCGTGACATAAATGCTTTTAAAATGTTTAACTTATGTTGCATACAGAAAACAGTCTGGTTGTCACCTTTGTTTATAGTGTATTGGTATACTATAGTATATTGGATTGGATTGACGATGTAAAATGATGGGGCTGATTAATTGTAATCACTCGTACATTTGGAAAGTCGAAATGCATCGGCCATGGGTTTGGATTTAGATTAAATTAAGGCATGTTTATTTTTTAGTATATAAATAGCCTTTATATATAAAGTATAGTATTGTCTTTGCACAGAATTGTTTTATTTATATGTATATGTATATATATATATATATATATATATGTATATATATATATATGTATATATATGTATATATATATATATGTATATATTGTTGTTGGTTTTGTTATTATTAATTGTCTAGATGATCACTATTAAATCCTATTTGTGGATAGGAAGGCTTTTGTCAGCTAGTCCGCCTACCTCTTCTTGCCAAAATCCACAGAATAACAAATTATATGTGGAATTCATTGGAATAATAATCTTTCAGATTAGTTGTAATTTTAGTTTAACTGCATGAATCAGTTTTTTTCTTCTTTGAATCTTTCCAAACTAATCATACACTTTGCTTTGTGGTTAGACTTGCACTCATTTTGTTGTCTATTTTTCTACGTAGAACACAAAATACTGAATGTAGGGCCGACGGAGCCCTGGTCAGTCAGGGAAAAACTCTGCCTGGCCTCCTCAGTCATGAGGAGTGGGGACCAAAACTGGTAAGTCATCACATTCATTATAATCACATTCATCTCATCCGTCACTGCTCCAAAAAATTCAATAGTTTAATGTGTGTGTGTGTGTGTGTGTGTGTGTCTGTGTGTGTCACACACCTGAAAGAATGTGATTTGATCCTCAGTGATGTGTTGTAGGTCTGGGCGATATGGCTAAATCATCTATCCCAATATAGGTCATTTAATATCTCGATAACGATATATATCACGATATAGCATGTTTTCTGGTAATTCAATACAAAAATTGTCGATATAAAACCACAAGTATTTTCAGTATATGGGTATTATCTTATTTTTTATCACTTTACTGTAATGCAGCCTTTAAAACCAGGAGAAGGCAACACTTATGCCATATCACGATATCCAAAATCTAAGACGAAATCTAGTTTCATATCATGATATCGATATAATATCAATATAATTATGTGCTGTATGTTCTAAGCGACAGCTCTGTTTTCCAGGGTGTCGGTGAGCAGAGCCATCAAGCCTTTTTCAGAGGCCGGACGCCCTCCAGACTGGTTTTCCCAGAAGGTAACTGACCAATCAGAGTAACTGTTAGGGCTGCACAATATAGGAGCTTTCACATCGCCTCACAGTCCTGGGAACTGTCCAAGCAACAAATTGCCTATATTGTACTGATTTTATTATATAGTACACAAATGATATATGAAAAAGTAACAAACCTAAGCAACCAAATTTGAGGTTTGGATTAAACCACATTTAGTTTTAGCAAAGAGACTGACAAATCCATGTTTCCAAAGAAAAGGACAAAACAACAGTTTTTGATGGCAGAAGACCAGAGGAAGTGCTACAAGTTTATTGCTCGCATTTGTATATCACTAATCTTTGCTTAATTTATGGTTGTTGTTGTTGACAATTAGTTATGCTAAATTTGATTTACCATTACAACTGTTCTCAGTTTTAAGACGTATAAACGGCAATGTTAATTTTTTGCTGTCACTCACTACTGCACTGCACTAACACTATTGCACTGGCTATTGCACTGGCTATTGAAATTGTTGAATTATATTTCATCTATATTGTCGAAGTTAACAGACCAAGTAGACAGAACAGCAGCAGTATTGATACTTTATTACTGTTTAGCTAGTTTAATAACCCCATCTCAAACAGTTATAAGTGAGTTATAAGATCATAGCATGCAACATGCAATAGTTGGACAAGAAGCAAACATTTGCTTTGCTTCACAAAACCCTTATCTGCTTCTGTTTCACAGCACTGTGCCTCTCAATACTCTGAGCTGCTGGAAGCCACAGAAGCCCCCAAGTCAGTTGTACAACGCACACACACAGCACAGAAATATCATAATTCTTTGCGTTCATCATAGTGAAGCTTATAGGGATTGGCCGATGCAAGGGGGCTAATGTGTTGTGTGTTGGGCAGGCGTAAGCGGGGGGAGAAGGGCGAGGTGGTGGAGACCATTGAGGACGTGATCGTGCGCCGACTGACCGCTGAGAGGATAGAGGAGCTGAAGAAACTCCTGCGAGACACACAGGAACAGTACAGGTACACACACATGCACAGAGACACACCTATATGCGCAAACAAACATGTAATTGCACACAGAGATATATGCATGTATTGGTATTTTATACACACACAAACAATGAATGAATGACAAAATGAATATATTATATAATGACTTTGCCTAGTCATTAGCTGTGTTTCCATCTTTTTATGCGCATTTTAAAGTATCGCATTATAAAACCATTTTCGCAAAAACAAATTCACAAAAAAGTTTATACGCTCGCTTGAGGTGGTATTTGCCTTTCCGAAAAGTGTTATTGCAGTAAATTGGAAATGGTTACACCTTTGCCCAAAGGTTCTGACAGTAGAGGTTCGGCTAGCATTTTACTCTCATGACTGATCAGCTGTTTCCGCTGTCGGCGTCTTCCTGGATATACTAGAATGCTCAAAAACATGGCTGGTAGCAACAACAACGTGTGGACCGAAAAAAACCGAAAAAAACATCCCAGCCACAATCTATATATTCTACTGTTTACGACAGCCATGCATAAAGTAGCCTATACCGCCACCTTCTGAGGAAACTATGCTTTGCATAGCCTTATTTATTATTTATTATTACTTATTTATTACCAGTTGATGGAAACATTTTCTTTTTTTTTCTTCTTTTTTTGCGACATTTCAAAGTTCTCATAGGCTCATATCAACATTTTGTGGGAAATTCTGTACTCCTATGAATAACCAAACCTGACTCTATGGCTCTGCATCTAACTGTAAGCCCCCGTTCCTTCCTGTGCTGACAGGAAGTTGAAAAAGGATGTGGATCTAATTCAGACAGGCCACATGGACGTCCAGCTAAAGGATCTGTGGACTGACATGACACTGTAAGCGTACCTCTGTTTCCCTGCTAGTCTGTTGACGCCTGTAGTCTGTCAGTGAGCTGATGTCATAGCATGAGCTATGTCTCTCTACATTTTCTCTCATTTTCTATCGTCTTTGCCGTGGGACTATCCCATTAATGATCTATGTTATCCTCACAATTACAAACTTTTAATACTGTCTACATCTTGTTTTTACCCACCACACGGTTAAGCAACAGCAAAACACGCTTTCTCTTTAACTTCATTTACTCACCTGATTGCCTATCCAGTATGACCACACTGTTCTCTATAGGCTAGTTTTTCCACGTAGAGTGTAGCTCTCACAATTGCAGATGTTTTCCATGTGCTTCAAGAGAACATGAGCACTAACCTAATTATTTCTTTCTTGCTAAATGGTGCTATCTGTTAAAGTGTGTGTGTGCATTTAAAATACCTTTTCCAGAAAGAAGAAGCAAGAGGAAGACGAGGCAGAGCAGAAGAAAAAAGCCACTGAGAATGCTTTTCAGGGTACATTTTGTCGGGTTTTGAATATTTAAATTGATTGTTTTTAGTTTACATTCAACAAACACATATCACAATGTTTTCCCCATTCTTAGTTCATTTATAGAATTATTGCCGGCATGCCTAAATATATTTTAATTAGGGTGATGGATAATGGCTTCCTATCTCTAACTCTAACACTCTCTTCCACCCCCCCCCCTCTGCATCTAGTTCGCCAGGCCATGAAGAACACCCCTAAGCGGGTGCCCAGTGTTACAGTGCGTTCTCCATTGGGTGCCAGCCCTCCCAGCCTGGAGCCGCAGGCTGACCCTGCCGCCCCCGCACCCCCCACAGACCCCGGCACCACCACCACAACCGCTGCCGCCCCCCCCTCCTCTGATGACACGGGCAGCCACCACACCGTAAACCTTGTTCTAACTAGTCAAATCAAAAATGGTTGAGTTTGAGCTTGTTATGTGGTTCGTATTTGTTTGGTTTGTGGTGAAGCTTAGCAACCCTATTTAATGGTGTTTGAGGAGATGTTTTCCCATGGGGATTTAAATGAGCAGTCAGAAAGTGACCGTTAGTTCACAGTGTGGTCCCTTTGTCATATAAATGCAACAAGGTTCACTGAGTCTATTTTAATGTGAAGCTCAATGTGTTCTCTGCATCCCAGGCACAGGGAGTCGGAGTGTTCCTTCCTGCTTCAGAGCCCCCCGGGGCGGGGCCTAAAGATGGAAGCCTGGGCCCTCTAGTAGATGACTCCCCACAGAAGAGGTGCCCAACCCAGAAGGCCACACCGCCACCTTCCCCCCTGCTCTCTGAACTGCTGAAAAAGGGCAGTCTCATTTCTGCCAGCCCCCGCCTGGTGAGCAGTCAGTTCTCTCAGGAATGTATTTTATAACCAAGCTTATGAGGCTAGCTCAAGTATTTTAAGCAATCAATTATTATTATTTTTATATAATGTTTAGAAAGTCATATATAGTGTTTGGGTGGAGCTTGATTGATTGTCTTTTAAACTATAATGGCTCAATATGTCCACATTAACTCGTTATGCGTGAGGTAGTTGTGGCTGAGCTTTGTGGTCGCATGGCCCTGTCTGGAAACCCTGTGCCTGAACACCTTTTGGTCCTCAGTATCTCCGGTGCGTTGCGTGTCTTCCGCTCACGTGGACTGTTTGAATATTCATATCTCAGGTAGCGGAGGGTGACTCGACAGCCAGCCTGACCAACGGAGTGCAGACAGCCATGGCTACTGCTGCCATGGCAACGAGCCTGCATGACATCACCACAGGTAGGTTGACCTCCTGACACACACACACAAGGCAGACACTGAAGCTTTAGGAGCTGTTTTACCACCGGTGTGATGCCACAGGTAAATATTAGTCAAATAAGACCCTTTGCTATGAAAAAATATTGGAAGATTATTTACAAAGCTGGATGATCTCATGTTCAGGATTTTCTCTCGTGTGAAAAAAATAGGTAATTTCCTGTTTATCATGACTATTTTCAACTATAGCAGAAAAGTGTGAGGTCATTCTGCATGATCATCATGATGGTGAATATGCAGCCAAATACCATCTGCTGTCTCATGTTTATCAGAGCTTGCATCAAAACCAACTGCTTATAAAAAACAAAACTAAAACCGACTTAGAGGAAGATCACAGGGCACCAACTTGAGCCTATTGAAAATGGCAACCGCAACAAGGTTTAAACGGAGGCTGGGCTGTCGCTGCAGTTTTAATAGTGTTTTGTTACTCTTAATATTACCCCTGCAATGTCTCATCAAAAGCTGCGCATTGAAATTTCACTGATTCTTGGTGCTTTTCAATGTCTATATTATTGGATGTTTCTCTCGGACTGCGTGCATGCGTGTGTGTGTGTGTGTGTGTGTGTGTGTGTGTGTGTGTGCGTGTGTGTGTGTGTGTTTGCTCTTCAGATGTGGAGGTGGAGGCAGCAGTGAAGGCGGAGCTGGGGGAGGAGTCAGGGCTGGTGGAGGAGGACCTGGTGGCTGTGTCCTACATGGATGGCGACCTGGACATGGCAACTGTGGGAGACATCATCGCCATCATAGAGGAGAAGGTAGGGCGGCAGCCGGTTCACTGGACAGCTGGCGATGGATTGCTTTTGCTATTTATTTATTTATTTATTTTTTAAACCAGTCCAATTAAAACAGTGTTTGCATTATTTTCAGGAGCCGCTGCGTAATGTAGATTTTTGGGTTGACGTATTGCCTTTTCAGCAAACTGAATTGATTTAGAACACCTGTTAGGGTCTAATAAAATTATGCACTCTACATTTTGTCAGGAGTAGTTTTATTTTACTGCTCCTGACAAAATGTAGAGTGCATTATTTAAGCCGCTATTCAATCAAATTGCAAAGGTGACTTGGCCATCCATCTCTCTCTCTCTCTCTCTCTCTCTCTCTCTCTCTCTCTCTCTCTCTAGGTGGATGACTCAGTGGAGGCGTTGGACGCGGCGGCAGTGGAGGAAGCGCTCTCTCTCTGCGAGGAGGCCGTCTCGGGGACCCACCCGCTCCCAGGCCCCTGGGAGACCCAGGACCTTAAAGGCTCTGAGCCGGGGAGCCCCATCGCGGTGCCCATCCAGGAGGCTGAGCAGGAGCCCCAGGACACGGCTATGGCTCCGGCCCCCCCGGCCCCCCCGGCTGTCTCCCCAGTCGCCGTCCCTGTGGCTGTCGAGACTCCCGGTCAGCCTGAGCCCGCTGGGGACCAGCGGCTTAAGGCCACCCGGGAGGGGCTGGAAGTGGCGGCGAGCAATGTCACTTCCTCCATGGCCTCGGACGACTGCACCATGGGAGGCGAGACGGTGGATGGTGAGGGGGTGGCCAGAGAAAAGGAGGAGCCTGAGGTGGTGGTGAAGAGCGAGGGGGAGGAGTGGAGCCAGCAGGAAGTCAACCTACCCTGTCTGGGTAAGTGCACTAACAGGCACACACACACACGTGCATATGCTGCTAGTTGTTTCGTTGTGTAATCCTACTCTAATTGTGTGTCCCACAGACTCTGAGGACAGCTCTGTGTCAGGGAAAGAGTCGAAGGTAAAACATACACACCACACACTACCATTTTAATCTCTTGGTACCTAGTAATGAATGAAACACATAATTAATTAAAGTAATAAATGGAATTGAGGAGGTGAAGGAGGAGGACGGGGGCAGTGAGGCGGAGGAGAGCATCGAGCTGAAGGAGGAGTGCGGGGAGGGGGAGGGGCCTTACCTCTCTGAGATGGAGCGGGCGGCCAGTGAGAGCGAGGATGGCTACGGACCCTCCTCCCAACGCTACACCACAGCTGATTCGCTGGCCAGCAGCCCTGCCTCTTCCTCTCAGTTGTGAGTGGCCAACCCTGTCACCGTTTGCCAATGATTAGTTTATGCTAATTAGAGTGTGAATTTCTTGTGCAAAGTCACAACAACACTGCCAATAATTTGAACGTCTCCTTGTTGAACCCAAAGTGCGTTGAAAGGCACACCCTCGTCTGTCTATTTGTGTGTAAACAAACAAACATGCTCTTGTGTATGTATTTCCGGATGGGTGTGGCGTTAGAGGTGCGCGGATGGCGGTTACAGCCGCGGACTCCGCGGTTAAACCGCGGATCGGGCGGATGACCTTACGAAAAATAATATTTTAATTAAATTCGGGCGGGTGGCGGTTGAACCAATCAAATGAAAAGATATATATAAGTTACATTGTTAAATATTGTTACTTGCATCCGATAAAAACGAGCACACTTTTTTTCTCTCGCGTCAGCAGCGCCCGCGGATGGCGGGCGGGTGCGGTTTTGAAATTGGTCAAAAAACGTTGGTGCGGATGGATGGCGGACGGATGATGAGTTTTGTGATGCGGTTGCGGATACAATAATAGCCCATCCGCGCACCTCTATGTGGCGTACATATCTGACGTTTGGTGCATGGGCAGGGTGAATTAATGGTGCATTTAGGGTGCCTTTTTCACACCGTTACTGAATGTTAGCTATTTTCCATGCTGTTTATCCATTTCTAAATAGACAATGATTTAGTACGTTTTTGTATGTTTATTTGCCTAATTGTACGACAGTTATGTCCTCCAGTTATGTATAAAAACATACATAGACATAGAAACATACAAAACAAACATACAATGCATAGACTTTATTTTCACACTGCATATTTGACCATCTACCTCTTCTCTGTGTGTGCATAGCTCTACATGTGGGGAGGACCAGGAGGCCGTCCAGGCGCAGAAGATCTGGAAAAAAGCTATCATGTTGGTCTGGAGGGCTGCGGCCAATCACAGGTGAGACCCCCCGACTCCCAACCCCACCCTATCCACACACACACGCACTCTATGTGAATGTGGCCAGTAGGCAGGTATGGGGCTGCTGTCCCAAAGTGAGTGTTTGCATTGTCACTTTTGTGTGTGTGTGTTTATTAGGTACGCCAGCGTGTTCCTGCAACCCGTGTCGGATGACATCGCCCCCGGGTACCATAGTATAGTGCACAGGTGAGTGTGTACACACACACACACATTGATGTAGCAGTGGGCTAGCCCATGGGCTAGCTCGTGGGCTACTGGGTCTGAGCAATACCGCCACCACAGGCCCATGGACCTGTCGGCCATCAAGAAGAACATCGAGGCGGGCGCCATCCGCACCACGGCCGAGTTCCAGCGGGACATCATGCTGATGTTCCAGAACGCCGTCATGTACAACTCGTCGGACCACGACGTGTACCACATGGCGCTGGAGATGCAGCGCGATGTGCTGGAGCACGTGCAGCAGTTCCTGGCCACGCAGCTCATCATGCAGACGTCGGAGAGCGCCGTCTCCACCAAGAGCCTGCGTGGCCGAGAGGGCGGCCGCAAGCCCGGCGAGGCGGCAGAGAAGGTGGGTGGTGGGGCCGGTCTGTGTGGCCGTGTGCAGTGTGTGGGGTGGTAGGAAGTGGGTTGTGTGTGTGTGTGTGTGTGTGTGCGTGCGTACGACGTGCATACGTGTGTGCATGTAAGCATGTCGTGTCCAAAAAGAAAAATCATATCTAGCTGTCATTGATGAGCATAGGGAGTATTTTTCTCCCTATGCAATAGAATATATGAAAAAAGCATTTTGGAAATGCCTTTTCAAAATGTGCATACTGTACGTAGCAGCAAAGCACAGGCAAAGATATGGTATGATTACCTCTACATCAGGGTATGATTCACCCTACAATACAATATGAAGCAGTGTGTGATTTCTAATCTGTACCGCTTGTCTACCAGAAATCAGCCAGACAGTCAAGGTCGGCATTTGATTTTCAATGTGTGTTTTTATTGATTTGATAAAAGCTTCTGTAACTTGCATCTCTGAAATCCATTGTACCATTGATGCTCAAGGAAAATGTGTCTGTTGTGCAGTGATAAGATATTGTTTTTTTATGGCACCGTTCCTCGCTGTTTGATGGTAATAGATGTAGAATCACTGGGTATTGACAAAAACAACGCAACCATATTCGTACGAACACCTGGAGCACATGACCTGGCGTGGGGGGGGGGGGGGGGGGGGGGATTTCTGTGGTTTCTAAGATGATACCGGAGCCCTTCTCTCTCAACCAATCAGTTTGGATTCTCTCTCTTTGGCTTCCCGTCTGCACGGTCATGCAGCTTACTTCCTGTCTGCTCTTCCGCTACGTCTATAGGGACAGTTGTTGTGAGCTTATTCGCTTGTACGTTCAATGTGCGTTTGGTTATGCTTTTCTCTCCATCTCTCTTGTCCTTACTTTGTTTGTTTCTTTTTTGTGTGTGCTTTCTTGTACTTCCTCAAGTTCTGTGTACTTAAAGGGGCACTGTGTAAAATTGTAGACTCTTCTGCTAACATGACGTGATGTGTCCATAGGCTGAGGTGAAATGATATCCCATTACTACTAACGCCAGGCCCAGATGGTTTTCTCTATTCAATTGTAATGCTGGATCATAACTGCTGATTTTGTTCCAGATGGGCTCAACGATTAGTCAGCCTTTTATGAGAAATGTATTTCAACATGAACATTTTGTGTTGTCATTTTGTGTTGTAAACAGCACAATACTACAGAGTCTTACACAGTGCTCCATTTCCTCTGTCTGGTAGTACTCTGTGTGTGTGTGTGTGTGTGTGTGTGTGTGTGTGTGTGTGTGTGTGTGTGTGTGTGTGTGTGTGTGTGTGTGTGTGTGTGTGTGTGTGTGTGTGTGTGTGTGTGTGTGTGTGTGTGTGTGTGTGAGAGTGAGTGAGTGAGTGACACGTCTACCTCTGAGCTGCTGACCTGCGCGCACGGCTGTGCCTCTGTCTTCCTTCTCTTATTGTCTCACTCTGAATGTTTGTCCTCCTGCAGGACAGTGTCCCAATGGCCTCACCTGCTTTCCTTCTCTCTCTCTTTGTAAGTATTCAGGTCCCCTTCTATCTTGAGTCTCACCTGGCGCAGGCCACGCCACCCCCCCCCCCCCCCCCCACCCACTCACCCACCACCTCCCCAATCAGGATCTACACACACATGCAAGATGCACATCCAAGAAGGGAAACGTAGCATTACTCCATGATCACACTGAAAGCAAGGGCTGGGCAAGAATCTTCTATCCCAACAACATATATCATATCATCTTTTCATTCATTGTTTCTTCCTCATTGTTAAACACACACACACATGCCGTCAAGCCCAAATGACCCGCATCACTCCCAGAAGCCTCCGTCGTGCTGTGCTCGGTCAAATGTCTTCACCACCTGGCCTCGCTCACCCCCCCCCCCAACACCCTCCACCTGCTCTTGTTTTGTTTTGTTTTTCGGTTTCATTTTTTGTTGTTGTGCGATTGTTGGCTCTTTCTCTGCATGGTCTTTTTTTTTTTCTGTCTTTTCGCAATCATTATTTTTGTTTCTTCCTTTGTGTGTTGTTTGGTTTGTTGTTTTGTATTTGCGAATCCTTTGTGTTCCGGATCATCGTCTTTTCTGTTCATCATTCTGGGAGGGAGAAGGCCCCATGACTTGGGCTGTGCGCTGTACCATTTTGGTTTGTGTTTATTTATACATATACACAGTCATTGTTTTGTTTTGGATGTGATGTTTGTTTTCAACTGTAGTGGGTTGGGGGGGCGCCGCCTTCATTCCACCCAGCTGACCATTGACTCATCCAACCCTACCTCTCTTTCGCTCTCGCTCTCTCTGTTTCTTCAGGATGGCGGCACCAGGGGCCGACGCAGCGCCATGGAAGCTGACCTCAAGATGAAGAAGTAGACAGCGAATCAGTGCGAGAAGGCCGAGAGACCTAGAGAGGGACTTGGAGAGAGAGAGAGAGAGAGAGAGGGCTTGATGGAGACCCTGTCATCCCAAACTGTAGATTACAGATTACATGGTTCTAGGTTTTGTTTTTTCCTTTGAGGGAACTTTCTCATACGTGCACGCCTCGTGTCTGTGGTCACGGATGTTAATGTCCGGGCAGAGGTGTAAAGCATTGAAACTTAAAGGCTCTAGTGTGAACAGCGGCGGTGGTTTGTGGTTATTCATTTTCTTTGTCTTCTGATTAATGAATGTACCATGAGGTGCTTCAGCAGCATGCACACATGTTCACCCACCGGTTGGGTTTAAGGACGAGAGACGTAGACAGTGATGGAGGAATAGCAGCGAAAGGTACAGTTCCAAAGGGATCCACGTGTGATGTATTATGGAAATGATTTAACAGTCATCCAGGAAAGTCCTACTAAAATTAAAGCAATCATCACCCCCCCCTCCATCAAGAGTGATCTGGCCAACATAGAATTGGCAGGCAACTTTGAAGTGGTTCATCCCTAGTTTCATCATGTTGACCCCGACTGTGATGAGCAGTAGAAACATCCGAGTCAGTGTAAACGGTGTACTCTGTCGTGTGTGTTAGGTAGAGTACTTTGTTGTACCTCTGCGGTGGGCGTTTGTATTTTGGGCCAGCGGATGTACATGTATGTATCCCGTGTTCAGTTGTACATTTGTTTATTAAAATATCGTTTGATCTTGTGTTTTTTCCCCCTGTGCTTTCATTTGCTGTCTGGGCAGGTTTGCTCTATTGATTTGTTTAATGAGTTAAATCCAGAAGATGGAAACAATAAGGACAATTAAAAGTTAATGTGAAAGGACTTTTATTTATAAATGCATAACCATGGCACACGTCAGGCTGCACTGAGGCCAGCTCATTGCCGTTCAACCAAGACACACTTTACATTGCTTTTCTCAACAATCAATGTCAAATTGTGCAAATGTAGTCACAGTAGCAAGGGCACATTTGAAACACATTCACTATTGTGCACTTTAGAAACAAGGCAGTAAAAAAAAAAAACGGTGTCTTTTACAGTAGTAGTTTGTAGTGCAGTTTTCAGCGCGTATCAGGTCAATAGATGTGCATAGCCATGGAACTATACGTTACTACTAACTATATGTTAAGCTTGCGGAGACGCGTCTCCAAGGTTAGAAAAAGATCCTGAGACAAAATATAACACTATATAAAAAAAATAAATACACAAATGAGCTACATTACGCCTCTAATAATAGTAAATGACCGGACGTTCCGAGGAGTAGAGCTTCCTCTTCACTAGCCGATACTGTGGCCTGAGTTTCAACACCTCCTCGGTGACGAAGATGTGTTTGAGCGGAGCCCACCCGTCGGCGCTGGCCCTGAACACCACGGACAGCTCGAAGGTGGGCGTGACGCTGGGATCCGGACGGATGACCCCCAGAGGCTTCAAAAACGGCCCGTCCTTGTGGTGGTCGTGGTCCTCATCCTCCTCCAGGTAGACCGTGATAGAGGCCCCCCGGAGCCCGCACGGCTCCCCGGCCGAGGCGCGCACCACGTCCCGCGCCACCCTGGCGGTCATGCGGCGCGGCAGCAGCAGCACCTGGCAGCGCAGCGCGGCGCGCTTGGCCTCCGAGAGGCAGCGCTCCACCTGAGCCGCCAGGCTGAGCTGGAGCCGCCGCTCCTCCTCGTCCTCCGGGCCGGCGTCCACGTCGGATACTATGGGGTAGAGGAAAAGAAAAACATTAGTTTAAAGAAAATAGTACAGGTAGGCCTACTACTACGTGTTCCAGGTCTTGACTTGAATAATGCAAAATTGAAGCGAGCCAAGCCATTATATTTTTTTATTTAAAAAAAAAAAATACATTGATGTAGGCTATAAGATCTTTTTAGGCATTTATAACATTTTTGCAAAGCCTGTTTTGCAATAGCAAAATGTGACCTGGCTGTCATATAAAATGGCTCAAACTGTGGGGAAAGGTGTTTCCATCTCGACCCACCGTCAGCTGACTCAAGCCGCGTCTCTTATTACATCAGCAACACCTCTAGAGCTGACTTGTACTGAATGAGCTACTTACTAAGAGGACTTGACATCTAATAAATGTAGGGCAATAGGCATACATGGGCCCTGTGCTTAAAGAAAACAGGCGTTTTAATTAAAACAAACAAAAAAAACAACTTTAAATCAACTTACTTGGTGCGTTTTTTTCCATTTCATCACAGCTTTCGACGCTTCCCCGTCGACCGGCGAGATTCCCTTTCTGGTTGGATGGAAATAAATACTTCAGCATCACCTCGAAGACGCTCTCCCGGTCCGGAGGAGACATCGGCGATCTGATACCGATACCGAGAGCCGCGGTAGAGACCATATCGATGATGATGATGATGATGATGATGATAACTTTCGTATACAGCTCGCCGATTCCTCTCTCTCTCCTTCTCGTTGTGTGTGTAGTTTCATCATGTAGAAAGGTTGCAGTGGGGCACCGCTGCTGGTCCGCCGGCTTATATAGAGGCCGTCCGTTGCGTCAGCTGCTCTGCGGGGGGGCGGGGCCGTTTAGGCCCCTCCCCCTTAGTTCACAGCAGCGTTGATTCAACCTCACGCAACATGTCCAGACATTGCATTGGGGTAATTCTCCAGAAGCCAACCTGAGCCGAGTCACGTAGGCTACAGGGCTATATCGCAGAAATAATGTCGGTTATTATTTAAATTCAAGTATAGTCTGCCTCCTTCTACAGTAAAAGGCATTGGAGGATTGTCATGAACAAAATGTAAACTCTTCATATAGGCTTCATGATAATTTCGTTTAGTTTAGGCTCACTGTGAGGAGGTTTTTTTTTAAATTATTGATTGATGCAATATTTGATCATGTTGCAAAGGGTGTTTTTGAGAATAAGTGTGAGTGTAACCACCTAATGGGCAGTTACAATCATGATTTATAGTTATTGATGTCCCAACATTCATGTGATATTTCAGATTTTACAGTAGCCTAGTAGTATTGGTTGGTTGGTCAAATTCATACCATTGGCACCTTCTGTAACGATTAAACCATTTTATTGTCTTGTTAAATTTGATACTGGTTTCACTATCAGTTTACAGCGTTCACTTTACAACATTTGCTTACTCAGTTTGCTTACACAGAACTTTCTGGAAGCCTCTAGATGAAATAAGCTATAGGTGTGTCTGTGTGTCTGTGTGTGCATTGTACTTCCAAATCTTAGCCAGGCAATCAATGGGGCCTTTCCTGACTCACAAGTGAGTCACATGGTCTAGCCACCCTACCCCTAGCCACCCCCCCCCCCCCCCACACACACACACACACACACACACACACACACACACACACACACACACACACACACACACACACACACACCTGGGAGGAGGAGACCATGGACTGTTTCCTCCTCTCCTCCTATTTTTTCCATGAAAATTCCCCTAAAAGCCTGTTTCTTTATGTGTGTGAACACATAAAGTGTAAATGTAAATGTACATGATTAAGACTGATATGATGTACAATTATTCAGCTTAATACAAGCTTACCATTGGCCTTATCTGTAGACCTATGACTCGACTATTTGGCATGAGACACCCTTGCATGTTAGTCACTGCCTTGGTAAACCACTCTGCTCTGACCTCATAGTGACGCTGGCAGACAACCAACTATCCAGAAGGAAGTTTCTTTCTATGGTAATTAAGTGGGGATTTACCATGTTGTGTGCACAACTGCATGTATATATCCTTTTCTATTTGAATAGTTTAAATGTAACAGCACAAAAGAAGACATTTTGTTTTGACATGTTGTTCTTGTTATCTTTAGAATGAAGTTGAACATGCCAGATATAATAAATAACTTATTGATCGATTCAATTTTTTTAGTGATGTTAAAAAAACTGCAAAAATGGGAAATTCTACTTTTGGTGGATTATTTAGTTGTTATGTAGCGATACAGTTTATACCCAACCAAAACTGTGACCAATATAATGATACATTTTAGGTAACATTTTCTGATCTGATTTTCTGATATATTTTCTGAAGTTAATCAGACTATCAAATTAGTTGACGTCTTCATACCACAGACAACTTAATGATAATATTGGTTTATCATGCAGTCCATCCAGCGCTGTATTTAAACTTAAACATGTTGATGATTAGTTTAGTTTAGGTCAGACAGAGTGAGACCAGCCTCCCTCCCTGAAACTATTGATAACGTATTCATATATGTTCATTAATACATACTGTACATACATCATGCATTCAATATTGTTAGGGAATGCGCTGGTACACATTAAAAAGCATAATTCTTAATTACTCGATGTCAGTGTATTTTGTTGAATAAAAGGTGTTAAAGACAAAAAACTGAAATATCGCCCCTGAAGTGTACATGGCACTTCTGCAATTCGAATACCTGCTGTCTCCTTCTCCTTGGTCAGTGAGAAGGCTGCATGGTTGTGTGTCAACAACTGATGCAAGCTCAGGCTACACTTTCATAAGCAGTAGTAGGCCTGCAGGTCATGAGGCATGTTCATGTGACTTCTGCAAGACAAGCAGGGTGGGGAGAGCTCGTGCCAGCCAGGTGCCATGTAATTCTGCTTTCCATGCCATAAACATCATGTCATGTTATTATTATGTTTTTTACTATCCATTCCTTGTTTTTTCCCATCCTTCCATGTCTTTCATACCTCAACAATAGGACCCGCCTACTGGAGCTGATGGAAGACTACTCCTTGCTTGCCTCCAACACACTGTGTGAGAAGAGGAGAGGCAAGATCTGGACATGGCTCTTACCCCACAACACCAAGCATCAGGTTGATTTCATTCTAAATCGCAAGAAGTGGAGGAACAGCGTTGTCAACTCATAAGCCAACTTAAGCCAACTACCCATGCATGCCAAGAGGAAGGAGACCATCAAGAGGGTGAAGTACAACTGGAAACAGCTTGAGGACAACCTGGAACTACAAGAGCGGTGTGCAGTGGAGATCCATAACAGGTTCCAGCTGCTTGGCAGAGAGGAGGGGGAGACAGCAGCCGGTACCAACGCTTTGTCAGGGCAAACCAGGAGGCGGCTGCGGAGAAGATCCCCAAGGCGAAGAAGAGAGTGAGGTCCTCTGATCCTCGTGCACGAGAAGAGATGGCCACCACAGCTTTTTACTACACCAGCAGACAGTGTACGCTGAGAAGAAGGCGGCGCTTTTCAACACCTACAACGCTGAAAGACCTCACCCAGAAGGTCAGAGAAGTGGAGGTGGCTCATGGGAATCCACAGCACGCAAAGAGTTGACAGCTGATAAATGAGATGTCTGGCAGAAGATCAGCACAGATGGCTCAAATCAAGGGGGAAAGTGACGAATAGCGTGTTGAAGCCTGGTATAGTCATTTCAATAGCTCCTCAGCAATGCCCCCCCCCCAAATGTCCTTAATGAAGGACAGCTATTGATGATAGCTGTGATGATAGCTTCTACTCAAAACCTGTTCTCTGGGAACCCATGCATGGTAAGGCCACATGTGGTGCTCGGAGGACAGCACACATAGACGTGCTGAAGAAGGATGCTGGCTACGTCAGCATTGATGATTGTTGTCCTGACAAATAGACCTACCGCTTAGAATGACCTACCAACACGATGTGCGCATGTGCAGTGCATTTCAGAGGCCATTTTTTTCCTGACAGAATGACCTACCCATGTTTTAACCACATTTATAGAGGTAGTAGTCCATTCTGATAGATATTTCAGACCTGACAGAATGACCTACCCATGTTTTAATGAGGGTAGCTCATTTTGAGTGAGGAGCTCAATCTATTAGACAAGTCTGACAGCTTGAACTACTGCTAGCTCATCCTGATGCTGGACCGGGATCTGTGGAGACAGGTGTCATCTCAAGAGCCTAGTTGCCCAGTGGCCTCGACATGGCGATGATAATGATAACCCACCGCCCATTCTGTCAATTATCGGGACCCAATTAAGTGCATTGTTGTATTTGGTGTAATTTGGACACGCCACACGTTTAATAATATATAATTTGGACACGAAACACGTATACTATATTAATTATAAACTTTGAATTGCGCGCACACCTGCAGTTGACGTCACACCGTGTTGGACTGTAGGTAATGTAGTCTTCTTTTATGTCACAACCGCGGCTCTTTTACACTACAGCACTTTCTTCTGCTGGATACGCTGACGTCACTCTTCTTCAACGACCGGAACTTTCTTCACATTGTGGACATTTCCCAAGCGACACTAACCATAGACATATATACATAGACGCCTCATGACGTGCTGGAACGTAACCCAGCGTCGCCGCCATATTGGTTGGGTCTCCTCACTCTAGTCTAGCATAGGAGTCAACGGGAGAGCAAGCTATGCCAGTATTTTGTGCAGCTTACGGCGCAGTATTGACACCAGATCGCGTGGGATTACCTTTCACAAGTAAGATTGAGCAATAATTCTTATTATTGAAAAAAAAATAAAATTCGTCTTGTATCATAAATAAATCTCTGCCATTTGTAACAAACCAAACCGTGTGAAAATCCGGTAAAAATTCGGGGAGTTATGCTTATTATTGTAGTTGGGGATACACCTTCCTCTATAGAAATGAATGCACTGGGGGCGCACTGGGTCCCCTGCCAAGATGGCGGCCGCGCTGCTACGTCAGCTGTAACGGGCAGCGTCAGTCTATGACTACGCCAGTCTTGGTCCTGAGTCATTGCGACCTTCCGTTCTGAAACCCTAACCCTAATATCAAACCTTAACCCTAATATGAAACCCATTAACATTAGGGTAAGTGGTAGTTAGTTTTTCTTGAATAACTTTTCTTCTGAAGGTCGTAAAGACTCAGAGCCGATGTCTGCCCCATGGTTTATGGGGAAGCTGAACACGCCAGTCTTGGTCCTGAGTCATTGCGACCTTCCGTTCTGAAACCCTAACCCTAATATCAACCCTTAACCCTAATATGAAACCCATTAACATTAGGGTAAGTGGTAGTTAGTCTTTCTTGAATAACTTTTCTTCTGAAGGTCGTAAAGACTCAGAGCCGACGTCTGCCCCATGGTTTATGGGGAAGCCCAACACGCCTTGGTCCTGAGTCATTGCGACCTTCCGTTCTGAAACCCTAACCCTAATATCAAACCTTAACCCTAATATGAAACCCATTAACATTAGGGTAAGTGGTAGTTAGTTTTTCTTGAATAAGTTTTTTTCTGAAGGTCGTAAAGACTCAGAGCCGATGTCTGCCCCATGGTTTATGGGGAAGCCGAACACGCCAGTCTTGGTCCTGAGTCATTGCGACTTTCCGTTCTGAAACCCTAACCCTAATATCAACCCTTAACCCTAATATGAAACCCATTAACATTAGGGTAAGTGGTAGTTAGTTTTTCTTGAATAACTTTTTTTCTGAAGGTCGTAAAGACTCAGAGCCGATGTCTGCCCCATGGTTTATGGGGAAGCCGAACACGCCAGTATTGGTCCTGAGTCATTGCGACCTTCCGTTCTGAAACCCTAACCCTAATATGAAACCTTAACCCTAATATGAAACCAAGGGCGTCATCACCTTTTTGAGAATGGGGGGGACATATTATGAGGGGGGGTGTGGGGGTCCTCCCCCCGAAAAATTTGAAAGAAGTAGATGCAATTTCCCACATTCTGGTGCATTTTACCATGTTTCATTTGACCAAGTCCTTATGTCCATCTCGCCTGTCGAATAGTCAATGTTGGAGACCAGCAGGTTTCCTGGTAGGCTAGGCCAGTGGTTCTCAAATGGGGGTTTGATGAAATTAGCAAGTTACCAATGGTAAATGTGGGGGGGTCCAAACGACTTTTTTTTTACCAGGGTGGGGGGGACGTGTGTCCCCCCCCCCCCCCCCCCCCCAATTATATTATGGTGACGCCCATGCATGTACATACATAACTGTGTGTATGTATTGGTTTATTTTGCTAGGCCTATACAAACCACTTTTTTGAACACAAATGTGAATACATCGCTATAGCATTTGCCATGGTAGGCTATGTGTATATTTATGTACATAAATAACAGTAGCCTAGATATTGGTTTTATTGTAAACAACTGTTTTGGTCAATACATCGCTGGCAGCATTTCGCCCTGGGAGTATGTGTGTACATGTACATAAATAACTGTCTATTGGTTTTATTCCCACCACACGCTCCGACCAGCCGCACCCCCGACGGGCACATGCACTAGTCAATATACATAAGTCGAACTCCATTTTCTCCTCTTTCTCCTCATTGCTCTGCCTTTATTGGGGTTATGAGTAAATCAGCAACCAAAAATCTCTTTAACTGACCTACATCAAAGGCCAAGTGTTTGTTGTTAAACATATTTTACTGGTTAGTCATCGCACCGTATCGCCTAAATGATAGCTTTGACGCTTTAAGTGAGGTTTTCCACTCGGGCCAATAAAATGTTAGTTCTGATGTTCTAATTCCCCAAACCTCTTTTATTAATACCACCATAAACAAGCCTATTTAGGCTACTACCTATTTATGGCACGGGAACATTGAGTTATGATGTTGATCAATACGCTGATGAATACGAATAAATCTGCAAATACGTTTTATTAAATATAAAATAAAAAATAAAAATAAAAAAGGCTGTCAAATCCATAACTAAACTGCCACAAAAAAAGTGCTTGTTTATAAAGATGTGTATTTAACGTCCCGTATTCACTGCAGACCCCCTGGCTTATGGCCTTTTGTTCCGCCAAGCGGCCCCGCGTGTGTCCCATCACGGCTCCCACACACAATGGCAGCAATCTGTACCCCATGCGGCACATTCTCAGCATTCCTCAGCTAAATACTGGGCTCTGGGAAACAAATGGTCATTTAATCATTGCTGATTAAAGCTTATTTTGCATATAATGTCCCCATCGAACCCAAGTTCCTATTTCATTGTAATACAAAAATAATAACACAACAACTATTTGCGTAAATGTGTAAATATAAATCATTGATAATAATAATACTAATAATAATAATATCATGGCCATGAAACCATCACCACCAGCAAGCGTCGGACGTAATAAGCCGACATGCATTGCGGGAAAGCAGCTGGTCCGTGTGGCCCAACAGACGTGCGTGCGTTACGTGCGTCACCGCCAGTAGTAACTGGGCGTTGTGTAACAAACAGCGGATGCCATTAGTTGTGTTTCTCGCTCGTTGGCGTAACCTCGGCCGCCGCACGCGTTAAAAATAGACCGAGGTAAATAACGTGGACTTTCTTTGGTTTGCGTTTAATGCTATTGCATAATACGCATTTTCAAGAGCTTTTACTACTATTTGACTCAAAACATGGAGCTGGATCGACGGCTGCTGTTGGCCCACTGCACGGCCCACACCCTCCTGCTGGCGGCGGGCTTACTGGTGGTCGTCCCGCTGGCGTTGAACGGCTCCGCGTTTAAAGGGCGTTGTGCCCTTTTCTCCACGGGGTACTGGAGGACCGAGAACCGGACCGAGCTGACGGGACAGACCGGGGACATCTCCCACCTGGTGGTGCAGCAGTGGGGCCCGCCGGCCGCCTGCCAGTTCGCCACGTTTGTGGGGATATTTTCGGTGTTGTACGGAGCGGCGCAGGGCTGGAGGAGCCTCTTCTACCTCCACGCACGGCACGACGAGTGAGTGGCCTTGTGTTGATTTCGGTTTGTTTCTGTTTGTTGTTTCTTTGTCTATTCTGAGGCGGCTTCACTATTATTGTCAAATCTCAAACTTATACAAAAAAACTATGTTTCACACAAACGACACGACACAAACAACATCTTGCATTAAAGATTGATACTTTGTAGGCTATGGCGCCGCCCTTCTTAGTTGTTGTTGTTATAATAATAATAATAATAATAATAATAATAATAATAATAATTATTATTATTATAATTATTATTACTATTGTTATTATTATTATGATTATTCTTATTGTTGTTATTATTATTACTATTGTTATTATTATTATTATGGTTATTCTTATTGTTGTTATTATTATTATTATTAGCCTATTATTATTGTTATTATTATATTCGTGACTTTGAGTATTGTGTGTGTGTGTTGTTCCTCAGTACTCTGATGTCCTCCTTCCTGACGGTGCTGCTCAGCCTGTGTGTTCTGTTCCTCTCTGGGGGCGCCAGCTTCATCCTGTCTCTGGGACTGGCATCCTGGTGCCACACGGTCACCGATGGCAACACACGCCCTTACAGGTGGGTCAGCTGTTGTTGATAGTGGGGCGGTGTTAACCATTCTAATGTGTTAAGAATGACGTATGTCAGATGAATAGGAACGATAGGGTTGGATGTTCTTTATTAGTCCTAGATGGTGAACAAGGAAAGTTCCTATCTAAGTTATTGTATATAGTTTTGGGTCCAATGTGAATCAATTGATGTATATTTCATACACACATGATTGATCTTCGGCAATGACCCCTAACAGTTGGATGTGTACACGTGATGCATTGATCTATCACAGGGCCTGCTCTTTAAAAGTAAAAGCATCAGCTGATTGCCTGGTTCCTGTCCTCAAGGGAAAAGAAAGGGGGAAAAAACAAAAACATTGTAGATTAGCTGATCAAATTCTGCAAGGCCAGTCCTAAATGACCTCACTAGACTGGTGGGATTGTTCCTGGCTGACTAGCCAAAACACATGAGAAACACACAGGACTGCATATTCTAAAATGTGTTTCACAGCGTAGGAGACACAACAGTGTAAGCTTGTCTCCTTGCCATTACATTGTGGTTTATGTTGACATGTTGACATTATGTTTGGTTTATATGTGTGTGTTTTTGTTATTGCCTTCACACAGCTGTGCTGAGTCACAGTCCATCCCCTTCTATCTGGACGTGGACACGTCTTCCTTCTACACAGACCTCACTCTGGTGCAGGTAGGGAACTGTGAATACACAGATCTAAAGACACACACACGCACATGCACACACAACCAAATATGGTACAAACACAGACATCTTGATTATAAATGTAATATAACAAATCAATATTTATTAATTTCAGGCTAGTCCTAACAGTAGACTATACATTATAACACAAATTCAATTAAATCATTAAGTAAATAATTAGTTCTTACTGTTTCATAAAATCAGGTTGAGTGAAGCCATGCATTTTTAACTCAAAAGTAGATCACATCTGCTGCAGCAACATACAACACAATCAATGTTTTTAAGGAATCATTTTGCATGGGAGCATATGACTCCCATGCAAAACGTGACTACGCAAGTCCTCACATCACTGACGAACTTGTGTGAGCCTGTGTGACCCTGTGTCTTCATCGCTCCTCCTCCTAGGCGTCTCTGTGGTTTGTGACAGCCCTGTGGTTGGCCCAGTCCATCCTGGCCTTCCTGCGTCTCTACCACTCTCACAGCCAGCACATCAGCAGGCCCTGTCTGCCGCGAGAGAAGGAGCTCCTCCTGGCCTACACTCCCTCGGACGGATCCCCTACTCCTCCACACCCTCCAGCAACACCCACCATCTTTGTCTGATCGCTGTAAAAAACCCCACAAAAAAAAAAGATCTTTGATCATTTTCTTTTGAAGAATTGGAACAGATTGAATCAGCTTAAATAGTGGTCCCATTGCAGATCACATATTAAAACATAATTACCATTACAATGAGGTGCATTGTAGTGGTAATGAAGAATACTTTTGAGGAATGTATATTGCTGCATGACTACTCAAGTAGAAAAATATATGTATATTTTCCTAAGGGGGACATTTTTTTCAATATCATTACAACAAAGATTGCAGATTTCAGGGTTAGATGTTCTTTTTTAACTGACATGGTAAAAGCTGTCAACAGCTACCTTAAAAATAAGTATACAGGGATTAGAATTGAGAAAGAAAGAAAGAAAGAAAGAAAGAAAGAAAGAAAGAAAGAAAGAAAGAAAGAAAGAAAGAAAGAAAGGCAAAGTTGTATTCCTTGATCTAATGATCACACAGTGTTATTCAGGAGCTAAAGCTTGCCATGGGATTATAATGGTACGTCTGTGTTTGTTATATTTATGTGAGGTACGTTTACATATCACACACCAAATACTACCTGTGACCCTGGGCTTTCTCCACAGTCCACAGCTTCTGTGTGGTTCCCTTCAGTCTGTTCAACTTGCATGGCTGTCATTGTTCTGAAAGGGTTTTTTTTATGTTTAGGGAAGTATTGCATGGCGGCACTTCCTGAACGTGTGTCATTTGGGAGAATACACTTTTAATCCTGGAAGTAATATTCAGGTGTTGCACTGAAAGCGCTTTTTGTTGGGAAGCATGTGGAAGGAGTGTGTGACCAAGCCACTATAGTAAGACAGGCTCACTGTGTGAGCATGCAAGACTTGAACTTCTATATTGTGTGATGTGCTTTATTTTGTTGTCCTCCTGTTCTCTCTCTCTACTTGTGAAGATTCTGTGTATGATGTCGTCTACATGGAGGCAGCTCCTCATTGGGCATAACGTGAAGCGTTTAAATCAAACTCGATGAAAATTAGCGAAAACTCGGGGTCTGGTCAGAGCTCGGTTTGTTTCATGACTGAGCTATGAGTGACCAGGTACAGTTTTAATTGCGAGAGAGATTTGCGCGGAGCCCAAACGGATATTGACGATGTGAGTGGTTGTTCCTAACCCTCACATAGTCTTTTGATCCCAGCAGTTGTAATGAAATGCAGATGGTGGAAAACAAAGTCTGAAGGAAAGACAGATGAGACTGAATTGATGTGAAATTTATTTTATTTAGTTTAGTTTTTACCAGTTATACTATTTGTGTATTTCCATTCTTGTTTTTGCGTTCATCCAATAAATACTTCATGGTTATGAATGAATATTCCCTTTCATTATTTTAAATATTTTGCTAAAACAATAATCACATTTTCCAATTAAACCACAAGCCAATTGACATTAACATTTATGATTTCATATTCGTAAAAAAAAAAAAAAAAAGAAGTAAATGGTAATGGTTAATATATTGTCAAAGTGTCAGGGAGAAGAGAGGCAGGAAGTCATCCTAGTCACTCACCTTCCAGCCAGTAGGTGTCAGTAATATACCCATACCATAATAGTACCCATCTAAATACTAAGACGAAGAAGACTTCAACCAATCCCATTCTTAGGCACCATATTGAATTCGTTCTCGTGTTGTTTTGGTTCGGGTTTCGTGCGCTTTTCTACTTAAAAAACAAAGTA
This sequence comes from Merluccius polli, assembly GCA_030340625.1. Taxonomy (NCBI): domain Eukaryota; kingdom Metazoa; phylum Chordata; class Actinopteri; order Gadiformes; family Merlucciidae; genus Merluccius; species Merluccius polli. The sequence continues at coordinate 406,070 of JAOPHQ010000575.1, forward strand.
TTGCACACACACATATGTTGAAAAACCCAGGACCGGCGGAATTAACTCACATCTAAAAAAAATGAAACTGTCGGAAATAAAAAAGTGCAAAGTGCCAGAGCTACGAGCCAAACTTAAAGAACTTGGACTGGACCCCAAGGGGCTCAAAACCGAACTCATCGGGCGGCTGTGGTCCGCGTTAGAAGCAGGACTGCAAATAGACCTGCAGTCCAACCGGACGGACCGGGACCACGACACCACCACTGCTCCCCGGGCGGAGGACGTCGCCACCCGGCATGACACGGCCGCGCCGCCGTCCCCGGCGACGGAGGGCGACCGCGTCGATGTCACGTCGACATCACCCGCCGTCGCCACCATGACGACCCCGTCCCTGTCCACGACCCTGTCCCTGTCAACGACCCAGTCCACGACCACGTCCAAGGAGTACGCGGACACCGCCACGCAGACGGACGCCTGTAGTCCCACGTCGACGCGACCGGAGGGCGGCTCCGGTCCCGGTCCCACGGCGGGGAGGAGGGACCCTTTAGCGGAGCCGCGGAGCGCCGCCGCCGTCCGGACGCCTGCGCCCGAAAAAGAAGAAGAGGACGCGACGGCGCGTCGGACGGGTCCAGGTGTGTGTGAACACAGTGAGTACAGATGGGCGGATTCAATCCAGGTCCCCGTTTCTCAAGACCAGGAGGAGGGAGAGGGGGAGGACTGCGCCGCAATGACCGGAGACTCCGCCGCCGGTTCGGCGGGGACGATGGGCAGGGCTTTCTACGAATTCAAAGAGGAGATCCGCTACAAAAGGTACACGACGTGTCGCTGTTTGCAGTCTAGCTGGTCTGTCTGTAAAGGTGTGTAGGATGTCATCATCCTCATCGTCATCGTCATCCTCATCCTGTTTCTGGTGTTGAGTATCTGATCATTACATGTCCTCTCTTCCCACCCCAAGAGCCAAGTTCACACCGCCCAGTGATCAGAAGGAAGGAGAAGTTGTGGAAGAGGATGACAAAAGAGTCCGAATAGATACCTGTAAGTATTTTGAACTGAAAATTGGTCACCACCATCTTCTATAGTCTCATCTTCCCTTGTATACATTATGGTATGTGTATAAAGCAGGACATAGGCCTTAAATCCAATTTGAATGTAAAGGCATTTTGTGGATTGAGGTTGGTTTGAATACTGTATAGTAAAAGAAAACTGTTGTTGTTGCCACTAGCACAAACATTCAAAACCACAGTGTCATTTTCATAGACGCCAGTGACCTCCACTTTGAGGTGGATCGGGACGGCAGCTGTGGCCGCCCTCTGTTCAGGGACCGCTTCCCCCTGCTGTGGTCGGGCTGTAGGCTGACCCATGGCGTGCAGTGGGGTACTAGGACCTGCTTCGAGGTGAGGCTGGAGGGGCAGGCGCACGCCTCAGCGGCCGCCACTGCAGGGCCGGCCGGAGAGACGCGACGCCCAGAGTCACGCAGCCTGAGAGTGGGCTGGGCTCCGGACAACTGCCCCTTGCCGCTGGGTATGAAGTAGAACCCCGATGTTTTATTGTTATTGTGTAGCACATTAAGTTCATTATGGGTTCAATTAATTAGGGTTAGGCTAGGGTTAGCCTTCAGAAATGTAAAGTAATAGTTTAAAAATATCTATATATTGACCCAACAGTAACACATTTACTGTTTATTTCTGTTTTTCTATGACCCCATCTTGGTCGTAATTGTAATTTTCTTTCCCCATCTTCCCCAGGTGAGGACGAGCTGTCCTATGCCTACGATGGGCGTGGCAGAAAGGTTTCCGGGGGTAAGGCGGAGGAGTTCGGAGAACCACTCTCAGACGGCGATATCATTGGCTGTTACCTTGTAAGTGACACCGGTCTGCCATCTGATTATTTTCAACTCAACATTAACTCATCCTATAGATTTGCTAGTTATCTTTGACCATGCTTAATTCTGACAACACACTTGTTTCTGAGTTTTGAAGTGTGTGTGTGTGTGTGTGTGTGTGTGTGCTCGCGCTCGTTCATTCTTCATGTGTACACGAACGTAGCTCTTTTCCACAGATGGCACGGCAGAGATATCCTTCCATAAAAATGGGCGTCCAATGGGTCTGGCCTTCCGTCTGAGCCCCTCGCGGCTCCAGGGCCAAGCGCTGTTCCCCCATGTTCTCTGCCAGGGTTGCTCTGTCAGGTTCCACCTGGACCCCGGGGCGGGTCCCTGGTACCCTGGGCCTCCCGGGTACACCCCGCTGGTTGCTCTGCCAGTGGCGGACAGGGTGCATGCTCCTGCAGGCCCCTCCTCCAGAACAGAGTGCGAGGTGAAGTATTCTTAGAAGAGCAGGTGGGGTGTTCATCTCTGAACCCACTTCTGTTGCACTGAACTGCACTGCAGTTCAGTGCAACATGATTAAATCCATGATTAAATCCATCAACATAGTGATTTATTACACTATACTAATGTAATTGGAACAAATGATTGGCTGTGTATAAAAGGACTACTGACAAAAAAAAGCTTGAATCTGTTTTTGTTTTATTGCAAAGCGTTAACCTTTAAAGCTTGAATTCTAATGTCATAATCAACATTTGAAGTTCACAGTATTGAACCTAGAAACATGCAATTTAGTCTTTTCTCACTGCCTTTCCTCTGTCTTTCTGTGTCGTCCTTCACATTTTGCTAGGTAATTATGATGGTGGGTCTGCCTGGTTCCGGGAAAAGCCACTGGGCCAGGATCCTCATGGAGCAGCACCCGGAGAAACAATACCAGCTCCTGGGCACAGAGACACTTCTCGCCAGCATGATCGTCAGTTCAACCTCTGGACTCAACACACTCCCCCTTTTGAAGCCATTATAAAATTAATATCTTCTGTAATGTAGTTATCTAAATAACTGTGTGTGTGTGTGTGTGTGTGTGTGTGTGTGTGTGTGTGTGTGTGTGTGTGTGTGTGTGTGTGTGTGTGTGTGTGTGTGTGTGTGTGTGTGTGTGTGTGTGTGTGTGTGTGTGTGTATACAGGGTGTAGGTCAGAGGGAGAGGAAGTTGCAGCAGGCCTCTCTGTGTTTGACTGAGCTGATCAAGATGGCTGCACGCAAACCAGGGAACTACATCCTCGACCAGGTGAACCTTGAAAACCGCATCAATTGTCAACAGATGTAAAGATCAACTAGTGTTATTAGATGATATCAGCACTTATCTAGCAGGTAGTTGTTTGGTTAATTCCCTGGTTACCTTTACTCTGTCTATCTGCAATCATCACAAAGCAAAATGCCTAACCCCATACCTGCAATCAACAACAAAAATTAACAAAATACTGAATATAAATTACTGAAGACTGAATATTTTTTGATGCTAGTACACACTAATACTAACATATTTATATTGGGTGTCCTAGACGTCCTAGACTCCTAATGATTGAGGTCAGCCAGCCCAGTGTTTATATCCTGGGGTCTTTTCTTTTTCTCTCCTCCCCTCCACTCCGTCACCAGCCCAACGTGTTCCTCTCGGCGCGGCGCCACAAGCTCCAGCTGTTTGGGGGCTACCAGCGGCGGTTGCTAGCGGTGGTCTTCCCTCCCATGGAGGAGTGGAGAAGACGGCTGGGGCTGCAGCAGGCACAGGACGGCGAGCGGATCCCAGACACCGCCCTCCTCAAACTCCAAGGTTCAAACCGCTGTTTTTAAAGCTCGTCCAAATATCTGGTTGATTTGAAGTTGGTCAAACGCGATGGAGATCCAAAGTTCCATCCTTCAATGATTACAACCTAGAAGTAACAAAGTAACATTTTACATACGTGGCAAGATGGACCAAAGCAGTTTTTCAATTTGCTTGGAGCTCAGTTCAACCTCAGACACTGACTGTGCCACTAATAATTGCAAAAAAAGAAAACTAAAATAGGGATCTTGGATAGTAAAATTGCTCATAATGAAATCTCTGAATATCCTCTGCCATATCCCTCAGTGAGCTACAGCCTGCCGGAGCAGCAGGGGGAGCCCTTCGAGGAGCTGCGCTACATGGAGCTGCCCCAGGAGGAGGCGCAGGTGCTCCTCCACACCTACAGAGAGGAGGCACAGCGCCTGCTGCCACCTGTCCCCAAACCACAGAAGAAAGCCCGCATTCGAAACCACAGAGCCTTTGGCCAGCCCCCTTCTCAAGGCAACCAATGGAAGAGGAGATATGGTGAGTGGCCTTTAAGTGCTGAGAAATGTCTTTTGTGTGGCAATGCAAATTAAGTAATGTCAATGTTTGTTTTCTAGCGGGGAATGACAGGTTCAACAGGCAAGCTTGGGGCCCACAGCCAATTTATGTAAGTCCAGTGTAATTATTGCAATGCTCAACATTTTAAATTTGAACACAATTAGAGCTGGGGTATATAGGTTTGGCTGAGCCAGAAGCTCAGCTCATTCGAAATTCAGAAAGGCCATTCCTATTGGTCTCATTGTGTCCCTCTGCCCTGACTGAACATGCACCAGCATACGCTGCTTCCTAGAGTTTCATTTAATTCTGTAGATGGCTGACTATCGGATTATTGCTAAAAACAAGCATATACTTACCTTGGTAATTGTAATCCATGTCTTCACAGTATAAAAGCCATACCGTTTTGGTGGTAACCTGTGGTTCAGTAATGCTAATACTTCATAAGTGACTAAATTAGAATTGATTTAATAACTGCATAAAAAAGACACCACATCATTGTAAACGTATTCGTCCAACCTTCCTGCTGCATTTTTGTGCAGCAATACTTTATTCCTTTTAATGTTCACATGCCTTATCTGCTTCCCTTTTTACATAGAAGTATTGCTTTCAGGCTGGTTTGGCAGTGTAAGCTTTTGCAGCCATTGGTGGAAGCGGTTGGGAATGTTCTTGTCTTACTGTCTCTCATTGCGAAATGCCAGCCAGTTATTTAAATACAACCATGGTTGGTGCACACACTGTGACCACAGCAAAAAAAATTAAAAATGGTTCTCGTCACTCAGGGTAACACACTTTATGAAGTGTTACTAGTTAACGGTACACCAGTTAGTTCAGAGCACAACAAGGTGGATATTGATTATCCTGTCCAAGTCATTGTGCAATACAGCACAACATAAAGCCCTTTTTGAACCAACAAGGTTTTTAAATGAATAGAATACTCATCTTTGGATTTAATTGTGCTTCAAATTGCAGTGGAACTCCAATCAAGTAGACCAGGGGTACTACTACAACACAGGTGCTGGCTACAGTGGTTACCAGAGTCACTGGTGATATGGCACAGCCTAGAGATCAGAATGACTCCCCCCCACAACACACTAATTCTCTTGGATTTATATCAGGGTTTGTTGATGTCTCATAGTGTTTGCAAGCAGATTGTTGCTGACTGAAGCTGGATTTTTGTTTGGTTTTTAAACCTTCAGTGCTAACTTTATTATTCGAAAGATTTTAATAGTATGTTCCAACTTCTCTTAGAGGTTGCCTGTGCACACTTCCTGTTTTGACCTATAATTGCAGTTATTTTGCATAAAGTGTTGTGCAATATGTATAGCTTTTCTACAAACAAATCAATTTTTATCGATTTTTATTCTTTTAATGTTAATTCTTTTATGTTAACAAAGTATTTTAGTAGTGAGATATGGTACAGCTCTTTAAATGTATAAAGACAAAACAAAAAAAGTATTAAAACCATAACATTTGGAAGATGAAGATCAGTCTTTTTCTTTGTGCTTTTGGCCTTGTTGGTCTGTGGTCTTCTGCTCTTGCCTGATTGATGCATCAGGCATGACAAGCTGATAGAGCAGAACAGCTCCCTTGGCCGAAGGACACAGCTCTGACCACAGAGGCCTGGAGCTGTCTAGCTGCAACACCTCCTGCATTGTTGGACAAGGACAATACAATGGAGTAGAAAAAAAGCAGGCAATTTTCTGTTTGTAGAAATGGTTGTGTACGTACTACGTGTACAAAGCCAATCTAGTTGTGAGTGATGATACTATTCCTTACCTTTTTGCTTAGGAAAACAATGTCTGTGGACTCATTGGCCTCCGCTCCACCTCTCCAGTACAACTCTCTCACTTCCTCTGAGGTTAAGGAGCAGCTGCAGATAAACAGATTATTGACTGATTGCTCCAATTCAGGCTCCGTGCCATTATTCTCAATAGTATGATAGACAGTCACTCAAAAGGTCACTCAATTAATCCATCTGCTTGTTTTTTGGTATTTTATAATGTACATTTACATAGGCTCTCTAAATATGTGTTGAATTGCAGTGAATTGCCAAACTATGCATTAAAAGACACATCAGATCAAAAGTAATTTTGTTTTTAGAATACACTGACAAATTCTACACTCAATATTTATTTTTGGGTATCTATCAAATAAAACCTACCTAGAGAGCTCATCCAATTTTCTCTTTTAATGAACTTAGATTTGTATTATTTACTTTCAAAAAGGTTTAATGTATGTCTTTACATTCAAAGTAATGGAAGGCGATGCTATGAGTTGTCCTACTAGACTGAGTCAGGGTACCCACCTGACGTAAAACTCTGCACTAGGTCTGCCTGCGCTGGTGTGGTTCAGCGCTACGCCCATCAACACGGGCTCTCCAAGGGAACTGAGTTGAACATTTACCTGCTCACAGAGGAAAACAAGAAAAGAAACGCTATCTGTTTCTGCTCCCACAAGACCACAGTATAAAAAGCAACCGAACACTAAAGTCCAACTACAGACACAGACCCACCTCTGGTGAAAAAGTCATTACAATCGCCGTTTCTGATGAGCTCATTGACCGAAGGTGATAATGTGACAACACTTACCAATTTCAGCTAATCAGAAACAAGTTTGGGAGGTGTCCCTGTGTTTTGTCTTGTGGTCGCCCTTTCATTAAAGTTTGGCAGAAGACCTAATCAGTGTACATTTACATTCACCTTTTTGGCATTTAGCAGACGCAAAGCGACTTACAATAAGTACATTTGTTAGGAGAAACACTAAACCGCTATCAGTAGAGTAAGGATTTCACAAGAACGAGTTTCAAGCACACCAATTGCTAAGTTAACTGATTGCTAGAATACAAAGGAGATAAGTGCGAAAATACTAAGCGCAGAATATCAAAGTACACAAGAAAAGATCACCTCGTCTCTGATCTCGGCACAAACAGAGCTGAAAAGCTCAGAGACTACCGCCTCCGGACTCTGCTGCACCACAGCCATGCTGATTCCATCCTGACACACGCCAGCACTCACAGATTGACACACCGCCTGGGGAGGGAGAGAGGGAGGAAGAGAGAGTGGTGTAACGGCATGATCAGGGAATTGATAAGTTGATAACATTTTGTAACATTTGTATTGTGCGGAGGATTGTAGCCAGTCTATTTGCCATATTGAATTCCCATAGAAATGGATGTGTCGTGTTCCAAGAGTAGCCAAACAATAGAAGTTCTTGTTTTTACCTTCCATCAAATCGATCAGAGTGGATAATGTGTGACTGTGGTTACTAGCACATTACTTCTTCCTGGTTCTTGCTGCTGGTCTAAACTTTGTATGCACTTGATTATGGTTTACCGACGTGTCACTACAAGTTGTCACGTTTGACAAACCAGTGGTGTAGTCAAATCAGTGCCTGGCACATGTCATTCCACCCCCGACTATATTTGATATTTGGTAGTATGCACACAGGTGGTTCTCACCTGTGGCTCCGGGTGTCCCCCTGGGATGTCCAGCAGGCCTCCTGCCTCTGCCACCCGCTGGCTCCTCCGGATCAGCACCACCTTTCCATCAAGGGTGCACAGGACCCCACCCACCCCGAGAGGCTGGGCCAATAGCGCGCAGGGATCACTAAACTCGGCCTCTCCACGCCATCGTAGAGCTCTGGCTCGGTGGGACCAGTTGGTCCCCAGGAAGTCCTTGTAGCACGTCAGGCCCAGCCTTAGAGTAAGGCGGGGAGGACTGGCCTCTGCCTGTTCTCCTTTGGAGCCCTGCACCATGGTGCCCAAGTCTGGGTCTACACCAGCCGAACAGCATATGGGCGGATGGACAAAGTCTCCATTTTCTTGTTGATACCGAAGACATTGTGTACACCGAGGAGTGGAACTCATGGCGTACCCTTCCCCTTTCTGAAATCTGTGCTCTTCACCATCCTTGTCACCTGCATCGGTCGATGGTGGGCTTTGCACTGAGGGTGCGCGCGGGAGACGCTTGGTACGTGGACAGCCAGCTGGGGAGGGGGACCCCTTAGGGGAGGCAAAGGTAAATGAGTGCAGTCTGAATTTGGAGCCGTTGAAAAGCCAGGGCTCCCTGGTGACCCGTTCTGTCCACACCTCCTCTATGTGGCCTTCTAGAGCAGCATCTGTCTGCCTGTTGAAGCTGGAAAAGGGGGGGGGGGATGTTATTTATCCATAAAATATATATGTTATATATAATTATGCTTTAATAATTAGGAAGTTGTATGAGTTAATAAATGCCCATTTTGTCAACTTAATAAACCCACCTCTCGGAGAGCTCCACTTGTACCTCGGACGCCACAAGTCCACGCCAGACTGCACACTCCAGCAGCAGGGACACATCAGGGTCCATCTCTCACACACACACACACACACACACACACACACACACACACACACACACACACACACACACACACACACCTGAGTATCACAGCATTCACTGTCTCTTACGGTCTCCTACAGCGATGACAGCTGTAGTGCACACCGTTCAACGTCCCCAGGTGTCTCATGGTCTCGTCCTAACAGTAGTTTACTGGGTGGGTGGGGGGGGGGGGGTCGTGCGGTCCCGCCCCCTACCCTCCGGAGAGGAGCGGCTATAGAGGCAGACTAATCCCATTCAAAAATCAAGTCAAATTGTTATCAGAAAACTGCACCATGTTCTCGTACAACGTGTCCAAGTACCTAGGAGTGTAGATGGCAGAAAGGCTAGCTGAAAAGTGAGCAATAATGTCTTCCTCTTCCTGTCTACAATAACTTGAACAGCACTGCCACCCACTGGAAAATAAACTTTATAACTTACACTTATCGTTATACAGTTAAAATAAACCTGATAAACTAACACACATTACACACACACTCTAATGACTCAACCTCCTTTGCTAACGCTCGTCCAACACAAGTTGCGTTTGAATCCCGCTGGGAACTGATTAGTGAAGGAATGTTTTAAGGACGAGCGGTTCCTACCCGGACACAATTCCTCAGCACCCCTCGGTCCAGCTGTGTTATGAAACTGTCATACTGGTGGTATGTGGAGTTTGGTTTCTGCATATATCGATTGTATTTATATATATCAATATATTGCCAGATGAGTTGTCACACTCCATGTTACATTAGGCCCGTTACCATAAATAGGTAATAATCTCTAGTGAACGTCTTGCAATCTGTTAACTAGCGTTGAATACCTGCCAATGTTAACCTACGCTACAACTCATCTTAAAATAGTTAAGTTCAATAAAGAAGAAACAATAGCTTTCGTATGCTAAACTATCACCAGTGCTATCTTGAAGTTGTGTATCGTAACGCAAACATATTTTACTGCCTCATTTGAACTGGGAACTATGCTATAACATGGTCGTAGTTGACAAATGGGTGAGAATTAGGATGAGAGTCGTGAGCGACAAAGGTCAGCGAAAAAAAGATGAGCTTGCTGGAAAAAACATTGCATTCATGTAGCATTCACCTCTGCTTTCAGTCACATCACGTGTCTCTTCTCGAAGAGAATCCTCCTTTGAACTGACTCAGCTCGGTCCAATGGACCCCCACTGAGAGACACCTGCCTCCCAGTCAGGTCAGCCACTTATTTAATGAGTAAATTACTTTTTCTCTTGCCATAATTTGTACTATGCTAATTACATCCTTTTGAACTTTTTGGCTTGATGCTTTTTATTTTGGTTGTCACGTTTCTTTTTTGGTATGAAATTTCTCATATTAGGCACAGGCGCTGTGAAAGTCTACCCGTTTTTCAGGATGCAGTTTGAGGCTCAGCTGAGTCTGTGTCAGAGGTGTCTTTGGTGCTACAGGAGTGGGCTGCGGCTGCTCTCCCTAAGCTCAGCAAACAGGTAGTGTATATGAGTGAGTGAGAGAGAGAGCAGACATTATGTCAGTCATGTTTCTTAAAGTTCCTCCCAATAGTTTTGTTGTATTCTTTGGCTTTTTCTTCGCAGAGCCGCTTTGAGCTATTATGAACTCCTGGGAGTCAAACCTAGCGCCACCTTGGATGAGATAAAAAATGCATTTTTTGACAAATCAAAAAAGGTATGTGCTCTCTTCATCAAACGGCGCAATGAATGCAAAAGTAAATGATTTGCATTTATTTGGAAATTGCTTATAGTAATTTCAGCTTTCACAATCTGTCTTTTCGTAGTCAACATTATCTCACAATGGACCTTTTCTTTTGACCAAACAGTTGAATCAATTCAGTCAACAAGCTACATCATCATGTTACATCTGTTTAACTTGATGTATAACATTACCTACTATTTAGATATGAGATCAACCCACTCAACTTTGCTGCTTATGCTTAAACACCACTACCACGACTCCTCTGTTGCTGTAGCTCCACCCAGACCGTGACCCGTCCAATCCGGCGCTGCACAGCCAGTTTGTGGAGCTGAACGAGGCCTACCGGGTGCTGAGCCGGGAAACAAGCAGGAAGGAGTATGACTTCAAGCTGCGGATGTCCTACGGAAGGGGGCGGGCTTTTGAATCGGCCGCCAACAACTACACAAGCTCCACCCACTACAGAGCCAGGTGCACACACGCACACTACAATACAATAGTTACTTGAGTAACTTGAGTGAATCATTGACTATTGTGCTACTAATATCGCTTCTTAAAAATGCTTCCTTTTATGATGGGATCTGCTGTAGTGAGGGGTCTCAGGGGAACACACGCTACAGGGAGCAGTTCCGCCAGGCTCAGGCCCAAGAAACGCCGGAGGAGAGGCAGCGGAAGAGGTGGAGGTCCTTCCGGCTGGTGGGCTACTGCGTCCTCGCCATGCTGGTCAGCGTGGGGACCCACCTCATCTTCTTCAGGTAGGAGTTAGGGGAGTGTTAGGGGCCATTCAGCGAAATGGTTGTCGATTTGAGTTTGTTTATAATTTTGTGGAGTGTGTGTGTGTGGTTGATAGCTGGTTTAGCAGCCTCACCTTGCCCAAGTCTGTGTGTGTGTGTGTGAGTGTATGTGTGGTGATAGCTGGTACATCCTGGGTGCCGAGTCTAATCAGTCTAACTCAGGCCAAGTGAGGCTGCTAAACCAACTAACACTCAACACTTTTAATACCTCAACACTTTCAATGCCTTATCTATCAAATCAAGCTTTTTTCCTTTTGAACTACATAATTATGTTGAGAATGTCCAGTTTTGGTCTTGATGCAGCCACGTTTGCAGCCCGCTGATTTCAATCATTAGTCGACCTTCTGGATTTGATGAGAGTAGATATTTCATGATAAATGTTTGGTGCAGGGGAGGAATGTTGATGTCATTCATCACACTGTGTACTGAACTGTGAGGGAACAATGTTACTAAATGTAACTAATTCCCATGGTACTTTCCCCTTCAGGAAACTGGAAGAGGTGCACAATAACTTCATGGACGAGAAGGACCGCACCATCATAGAAATCTACAACCAATCCAAAGAGAGGGCTAGGTGTGTATAGAAGAAACCCAAAGTGTGTGTAGACTAGATGCATGAATGCTTTTGACGGTACTTGGGGATTACAAATTAATATTTTATAAATCTGGTGGCGATATATTGCAGATAGGAAATGTATGTTACTTGAGTCATATAAAACTGCATGAAATACACAGGTTATTTACTGTATGTTTCAAGCATATATAGACAAAGATATTGAATCAACTATTAATTCGCATATGTTAATTCCCAGAGTCAACGGCTTTAAGAAGCAGACAGAGATTCTCCGTCAGAAACATACAGAGTTTGTGGAGAAATACAACCTGACCCCCGGCGCTGGAGGCCAGGAAAAGTAGCATTGTTTCCTGTGGAATGGACTAGAAGGCGTGACTTCTGTGGATGAGGTTTGAACTGGCAAAGAGATTTGTACAGAGAGCAAGTTGATTTAGAGGTGAAGCGGTGGACTGGTTGTTAAACCTTTGCTATGTGAGTGTTTTATGTGCTCGCCTTTACAAGGGGCCCTTGTATGTGACGTGGAAGACATTCAAGGTACACTGAAACAAGGAACGGCTTTTGCTTTTGTGTGGTAATATGATCTTCTTCAACATGGTAATCTATGCCATTTTGTCACTGCTACTAAAATAAGACCGTAATTTAGAGAAAACTGGTGTAAAATCCTGTGTTTTTGCCAGTCACCGCCAACCAGTTTGTGAACGATATACTCTGCTCTGAACTCAAATTGTGTTCTTTTTGTGACGTTGAAGTGCCTTGAAGGTGTCCCTTTGACATCACAATGAAGGGACCCCGTCTGCGAGGTGTGTGGATGTGTGGAGCTCCGTCTGGGCAATGGTTGATGTTGATGTAACGCTTATACACAATGACGGTACTAGCTTAAAAAAAAGTAACACAAAGTTGGCATTGGTCGTATCCATGAGGATAACACGTCCCACCTCTTTGCAAGAACTCTTAGCCCAAATTGCTTTAAAAAAAATCTGTGTTCAAATTTGAGCTGAAACAGGGGGTTCACTTAAAAGGAAATGCAGAGGTGTCTGGTACTGACCTGTTTGAAATGGAAATACAACTAATGTATAAATGGTGTGCCTATACATTCATGGTGTGATCAAAAAGAAAAAGCTTTGTTAAGATGTTTGGACAAAGCAGCCACAATACATTTTGAGTGACAGGAATATGTTGTATGATAGACCTGCTACCAACAACGTCCTGTGTTTGCAAAAGAACTGGTTTTTGTCCTCCTAGACATCAGACGACTGACATATTACACTACAAATCATGCTGCTGCAAGTGTAGTACCTCTTTGTGACACACAGAGGGTGATGTGTTGGACTACTGCTGTTTGAAGAACAGAAGATGTACTGACTTGGTTCAAACCTTGTGGGTATGGTTCTGCCTACACTTCTTCCATGTCATCAGCTCCTAAGTTCTCCTTCAGGGCAGTCCCTGTTCTTTTGCTATACAATTGTATCCAGAGCTGGAATTGTGTAGTTCTATATTTAAGTGATAATATAGGATGAATCTATGTTTTTATGTGAGTAATTTAGATTAAACAAGTGCTGTAATTAAGAATGTGAGATTATTGGATTACGCCTTTACGTTCTTTGTAAAGATTGTTGTAGTTTTTAAAATGCTTTCTATAATTAAAAACTTTCTGATCAACATGTTAGTCCAATTCATTTGACCATATCTACTGTGCCATAAAACAGCAGCAGATTATACAAAACATAAAACAAAGTAAATTCACTGAATGATGTAAAGTATAGGTTGATATGTAGTTTAAATAAAAAGATGAGGTTTAAGTGGTTAATACTTGGGAACAGGACATTTTAAAATGTGGAAATGTAGGTAACATCTTGCCTAGCACAACTTGGTATTGAGTTGTTCATTATAGCGTCATTACTTCTTTTTAGTCATAGCTATATAGAATTGTGTTTGACATTATGGGGCCCTTAGCTGATTCCTCGACAGGAGATAACATGGCCCCGCATAGACTACACAACCCTCATCCTCATATGGCGTGTGAGTGCCCTCTCATAACCCAAACACGGCATGACACACACACACACACACACACACACACACACACACACACACACACACACACACACACACACACACACACACACACACACACACACACACACACACACACACACAGGGGAGACTTGGTTCATTCACTTGTTAGGAGGTATAGGGAACTTGCATTCACAAAGATTCGCATTAATTAGGATATGTATCTCCCCTGAAACGCCTGTAAGTGAATTCAAATAATCAATTACTTAGTCAATTGAATATGAATAAAATAGCCTGTGTGGGTTTGAAGGCACATGAGTGTGCAGGTGGTAAAAAAAAAAAAAAAAAGCTTAATTATTCTTCACCTTGGCTACTTGTAATAAAGAGCTGCCTGTATAAACGGAGTCACGCGGTCAATCATTGACTCGCTGACCAGCCAATAGGAGAGCGGCGGTCCCGGCGACACCTGTAAGCGGCGCGCCGCTAGTGCGCCTGTCCCGTTTTGAAAAGAAGTTGGCAGCGCCAATGGTTACGCAGTGAGGTTCGTTATTGAGTTCCCAAGGGCAAACTGAAATGAGGTAACACCGATCACAACAACAAATGAAGACTCCTACTTCCACCCCCCCCCCCCCCCCCCACACACACACACACACACCCCTCCTCTCGTCTCCTCTCCTCCTGCCCCCCCCCCCCCTCTCTCCCCTCTCTCTCTCTCTCTCTCTCTGTCTCTCTCTCTCATTGCGGACAATCGTTACGCCTCGTGGCTGCTCTGTGTGTGTGTGTGTGTTTGTGTGTGTGTGTGTGTGTGTGTGGTGTGGTGGTGCGACGTCAGCGGCGAAAGCCATATGATCCTCCGCTTATTTACATTGGGGGATTAAATCGGGAAGATGCGCGTCGTGCGGATGCGACGTCTTTTCACGCGCGGCGGCTACGCGGTGAGCGAGGCGAGGCGCGGGCGCTGCGACGCCGTCCCCTCCGTCATTCAAACCGTCGGACCGTTTGGCCACAGACGTCCGAGTTGAGTCGGTTTTCTTTTTTTCTGTGCGTTGCAGGACGGATTTAGGATCACGCCACATCTACTTGGGGAGAGAGATGTAATCATCACGCCACCCGGAATCCCAGACCAATTCATGTGATGTGATGCTGACCAATAGACTTGCGTTACGTTGTTATTTATTCCTGCCCGGCAATTGATTTATATTATCCGAGAGGAAGGATGACTCAAAGTTAACTTGGGCCTGAGTGTCAGCCAAACATATTGATGGATTATTGATTTATCATGGATGCATCCAATTGGCAGATATTTACATAGTTTATCCATAAGGTAAGCCATAGGCTATATGTTAGTATTTTTTTTAAAATTATTTTAGAAATCAATAAAGAAGTAAGCTATAATTGCAATGCATAGGCTACTTTACAAATAGAGGAATTGATGAATGAAGCAACATCTATAAAGCTCATTATAACGTTTATTCCGTTACCCGGACGGTAGAAAAGACTTTATGGAGCTGGGCTATAATATCATTTTTGTCCACTGAAACAAAGTTTATGTAACGCAGAGGATGCCATATCTGGTGTCCCGTCAATGAAGGGACGGCTGGGAATACAACGTGGACTATCTGCGGTTTCCATCCGTCAGCTGAAGACACCGAGACTTGCGTAAAACCGCCTTCCGGATTGGCCCCCAAATTGTTGCGTGCCTCTGGGACTACAACACAATGGGGATTATGCTGCAAGTTATTCTAGGAATGTTTCAATTCCTGCTCCTCACCACAATACCCATGTCCCACGCCAAGGTACGTACCGGTCATAGCCCTCACCACAGGACCCGGTAGGACCGAGTCAGCCCAGCTGTCAAACAGTTAATTGCATTTTCAAATTGTGACGTCTAATAAGCAAAAAAAAAGAAAAAGAAAAAAAGAAGCTGTGTGAGGAGGGGGGGGGGGGGGGGGGGGCCGGGGGGGACATTGAGCCGTATGGTAGCCATGTTTTAATTTACGCCGCTGGAGAACGAGGTCAAAGGGTGACGCTGGGTTCACCCTTCACAGTGACGGTTCGCTCTGTTAGCCGCAGCCGCTTGGCCTACGCTGATGCAATGCAATGCAAATGAAGTCAGGGACATTTCATGCCAGGCCACAAGTGCATTGGCTGGTGCAGGCCAACGGGCCTGAGCTGTGAGACGTATCAGAGATGGTGTCCTTGTGGTATTTCCAGAACAGCACACTCCCACGCCCCACCAAACCTAGGCCTGCTGTGTGGTTGTATACATTGTTGGGTTATAAGATAATGTAGGCCCACCTAGTCGTTGGTATTTTGGATGCATGTCCTGCGCTCCATCCAGGGTCCGAAATGAACACCTGCCACCAGCCAATGGCTGATAGGTTTGACCATTTGGCAGGTAAAACAAATGCATTGTTACATATTAAAACAGTTGCTCTGCTGTAGATTTTTACTCTCTGGTAGTAAAAAGACAACAAGTTCATTTTGGACCCTGGCTCCAAAAATAGTGCACGTGCGGGGACTAAACCCACTGTCACAGCCCCATTTCTAGATACATTAGGTAGGTATACTAGATAATCAATTATTTAGAACTATGTCTAACTTCATATTCTTGGAGCCAAGTAAAACATGACTGGTGTAGTAGGCTACCTCTTAGTGTCTGGCTATGTGTCTGGCGCTCTCCATTACTGTCTATAGTCAATGGACCGAGTGTAGGCTACTCTGTAGTAAATGCTGGGAGTTCTTAGAAGGTGACTTGGATAGTAGACAGACATCTCCTTTCACTGCAGATGGCAGGGGCTGGCTCTGACCTACACAGACACACACACACACAGACACACACACACACACACACACACACACACACACACACACACACACACACACACACACACACACACACACACACACACACACACACACACACACACAATCCCATGAAAAGACACTGCTGCCAGATTCTAGATACCCACAAAATGGCCACAGTTCTAGCTTGACTTAACGGATCAATGTGGGGCCAGTCCAGGCCAAATGTGTGTGTGTGTGTGTGTGTGTGGTGGGGGACTGGGAAGTAAAAGGGGCGGAGCTGTTAAAGGGGGGCAATTGGGCAAAGTCTACATTCTCTTATGAGTGGCCTTGGTCCCCACACACAGGCCCAATCACTATAGTGTGTGTGTGTGTGTGTGTGTGTGTGTGTGTGTGTGTGTGTGTGTGTGTGTGTGTGTGTGTGTGTGTGTGTGTGTGTGTGTGTGTGTGTGTGTGTGTGTGTGTGTGAGTGAGTGAGAGAGAAAGACACAGAGAGAGAGAGAGAAAAGTGTAGAATGAGAGAGGAAAAGGGGATGGCAAATTAAACAAAATGGAGAGATAGTGTTTTAAATTGGCATTATATGACAGTCAATGTATGGATTATTATATTTTATAATTATTATTTTCAAATACATGAATAGCCATTATTAGTATGATTGATGTGTGAAATAGCCCTTTGTAACAGGAAATGCTTTTCCCAGATGAAATTAATTAGCCAGTAGAAAAAGACACAATTTTGTCAATAATTACATCACTGGTATGAAATGTTTTAAATCCCAGATGGTCTCCTTATAGCTCGACTAAGGGGTTAAACAAAAGGAAATGTGTATATATCATGGTCAATGCTGGATGAAGTGCATTGATGACACACACAAACACGCTGACGCAGACACACACACACACACACACACACGCACACACGCACACACACACACACACACACACACACACACACACACACACACACACACACACACACACACACACACACACACACACACACACACTGATTGACCTGGACCTTAGGCGCTGTGCAGACACTAGGGGGCGAAACTGATCACTGTCCAAGGTGACCGAAGAAGAGATCCAACATAATACTATTGCATTATTTCTCCCTCCAAGCTTGCTCACTGGCGGCCAGCTGACTCACCCAAGTCCAGAGAAGGTCGAGAAGGTATGTCCCTTAACTCTGTGCTGCATATTATTCAGATATATTATTCAGATTCCTTAATAAAATACAGAAGATTTAGGTTGTTTTATTTGCATGACCAAAAGCTTTCTCTTTCCCTGTTTTGGTTTTCTTGTTATCCTTCCCATAGCCCCCTCCAACTCAACCACAAAATGGTTAATTATTATAATTATATTATATTAATAATATAATATAACAATAATTATAATTATTGTTAATTAATTAATTAATTTCTTTTTTTTAAATTCTTTCTTTCTTTCTTTCTTTCTTTCTTTCTTTCTTTCTTTGTTCCACCTGGTTTGGTCTTTTTGTAAAAAGTCTTTCATAACGTTTCTGCTCAACCAATCAGGTGCTTTGAATCATCAATGACATCCATGCATGCCGCTGTCAATCAACCGACGGCTGAGTGAAAGTGTATAACACGTCGTTTCTCTCCGTGTCGCTCTCCCAGTCCGCCGTTGGCTAGAGGTCTACTCTCGGAGCGGCTGCGAGCCGCGGGACACCCTGGTGGAGGTGTGGCGGGAGTTGCCGGGGGAGATGCACCATCTCTTTGTTCCCGCCTGTGTGTCCGTGAGGCGCTGTGGCGGCTGCTGCGCTGACGAAGCAATGGAGTGCGTGCCGTCTCTCACGCACACGCTCACCATGGAGGTAACACCCACACACACATGTACACACTCAGCTATCACACAGTGGCAGACAGACACACATTCAGCCCTTTAGAGTTGATTCACAAAGAGATGCTCGTTGCCACTCCTAATACACTTAGATTCAGGCTACTTTACAAATAGAGCAAAAGAGCTAAATTAAGCAAAGTCTATAACGCTGTAATAGATGTATTCTGTTACACTGACAGTAGAAAAGTCTTTATGGAGCTGGGATATAATATCATTTTTGTCTACTGAAACAAAAACTTTGGATGTCCCTAACAAATATACGTTTAAACTTATAGTACACACAAGTACATAGTAACACACACCCTTATTTACACACAAAGCTACAGCTGTATAGGGTGTTGGGAGTTTAAAGTCCATGTAAACCAAAAGTAAATATGTGTTTAGAGTTTGTCACACTAGAAAAATGTGTTATTATTTACCACCCAGCCAAATTTGAATGATTAAAAAAGTCGCCATGTATATAAAATGAGGATTCAAAATCGTGAAAAAATAAGCATTATTCTCAGCTCTGAGACGCTGGGGTCATGTCTGCTGAATGCGCTAAACCACGCCCATTTGTGCATGGGGGGGCGGAGCCTCTCTCAACAATAAAATAATAACTGTCAAACGAATAACTGTCAAACTCACGATTGAGGGTGACAAGCAGGGATGCAACTGCGCGCTCGTTAGGGGCGGGGCAATGCTAAGGGGTAGCGCTTAAGTCATCATGTACCCTTTAAGCCCCGCCAATAAAATCCTGAACGCGAAAATGGTGAAAAATAGAAAAACGGTCTAACTCCACAATTCAACATTAAATGGTTATACAGTCTTTTGTTTGTTTTCAGCCATGACTTTCTACATGTGTAATGTGTTTAGAAACAAATGTCAGAATTTGCTTTACACAGTCTTTAACATGATATCTGATATTGATCATGATATTCTGCTGACTTGAATAGTTGATGAGGACCTCCTATATGACGCATGACCTTGTGGAACTGCCCTTTATTGAGCACAGCCAGTGTGAGTGCAGGTAAGCAAACACTGAAATACAAAAATGTGGACATACGCTTGCACACATGTACACACATGCACACACACACACACACACACACTCTATTCTTATGCTTATGTTATTTTCTGCGCAGACGCAAAGAAGAGCTCCAGCCTCCAACTCCTACTATGAGGTAACTCATGTTTTATCACATCGTATCTTGTTGGTGTGTGTGTATAGGTGTTTGTGTGTGTGTGTGTGTGTGTGTGTGTGTTATCCAATGATCTGTTGGACAAGCACTCCTACTATGATCTATGAAAGCCCTGGCTATCAAGCCATCTTAAAACATCATAGTAAACCATTCCACATGGATGCACTGAAGTAGAGTCTCACACAACCGCCCATTGTATTTACAGCTGAGAGCAACAACTTCCTTTCTTTTCTATTCCCAATATAATTAAGCTGTTATTGTTCACAAACAAGTGTGGTGGTTAAAAATATTGCATGCCAGCTTGCAGTTTTGTTCGCAGCTAGTGTTGGTTATATTAATAACATTGAGCAGGTGGGAAAAGCCTGGGAACAGATTGTGCAGCTGCCAAGGGGCTTCCAAAGATGAATAATACAAATAAAATTAGGTTATTATAATTGTGCTACCGTCTACAGTACAAACAGCAAAAAATACAACAATAGTATTTCATGCTGTATAGTGTGTGTGTGCGTGTGTGTGTAACCCCTTGTTGAGCAGGCATCTGTGTGTATCTTAATTCAGCGTCCCGTGGGGAACAACCCATCCTGTTGTCGCCATAGAGACAAGGTTATCTCCGCTGCCATGTGTTCGCTCGTCGGCGACAGTGCAGACTCATGTGTTGTCCATGAGAGCAAATTACAACCTCAGAGTGAAAACAACTGCGTCACCAGCGCTGTCTGTTCATCAAATTACAACTGACAAAATAATACAAAGAATTCAAAATGTATTAGTAGCCCGGAGTTTGAGTCTAAACTAGAAAGGACAGAGGAGGTCAGATAAGGTCCTGAGAGATGGAGACTTTTTTAATAAAACAGTTTACCCCACTCCCAAAATAACTACTAATTTGAGTGAAAAAAAACCCACATAAATCCAATTATTATCATTATTATTGTTTATATTTGTTCAAATTGAATGTAATATATGTTACTGGTAAAGTAGCATACATGTAGCATGCAAACGTTATATGGTAGTTTATGACCTTGCATTCTTATGCTACAATCAGATTTAATCACATCAGATAACATTGAATCAGATTCTATCAGATATTTTGTCATCAGCAGGTGGGGGATGTGACCTGGTATCCTACTGCACCAATCAGATCCTATCAGAACCAATCAGATCCTATCAGATGTTAGCAGATGTTAGCAGAACCTATTAGATTCTATCATACGATGAGTGGGTGTGTTGTCTGACTGGATGGTCTGTTTCACTGTCCCAGGCCTGTTCTCACCCTCACCAGGAAAGGCAGGAAGAAAGAGAGAGGCAAATCCAAACGGAAACCAAGTGAAAACATCATCAAAACGTATGTATATGATCATCAATGTTTTGTGGTACGTCAGTAAAATGTTATTTTGTAGGTGATGTAATGCTTTGTATACTATGCATATGTATTATTTCTGGACGTTTGTTGTACGAATAACACCAAAGGTTCACTGTTACACATGTGTTACTGACATAACACACGTGTGTCAGTATATCGACGGCATGTAATCGATTCATTGTCTATTATAAAACATGTATATGCAGTGCACAGTCACATATGAATTTCAATCGAAAATCATACCAGGAAACAACAGTGATGTTACTAAAGGTTGTTATTAAAGGGATTGTATTATGTTTCATACATTTGATCTGCTTCTTCTCTCATTGCTGCTGGTAATACGTCTTGACTAAAGTGATGCTTATCTATGGATGCTTATGCCCCACACACACAAACGCACACACACACACACACACACACACACACACACACGGTTATCCACAGGGTCATACACATTTATTACAGTTATTGTAACTATTTATATTACATTTATGGAGCATGCGCTTCAATCTTAGCTTCAATCAAGTTCAGGTTGAAGGACAAGTCAGAACTTTCCTTTTTTGATGTGGAGACCACCATATCACCACACCACCAAACATACATACAATACATACGTACTGTCTTGTTACCCAATGAAATACAGAACGCATCAAAGAAGAGTACAATTTTCCTCCCTCCCTCCATCCTTTCTTTTCTTTTTTAAATCTCCTTCCTCATCACTTTGTTGCGAGGGGCTCCCCCTTCAGGGGTCAGAGGGGTCTCTGTGTGGATGCAACGTCTCTCTGTGGCCATCCATCATTCAGAACAGGCCCCTTTCAGAGCATGGCATGTGTGAAATCAAACTAATTTACTCCAGAGAACGACCTCATCTCTCTCTCTCTCTCTCTCTCTCTCTCTCTCTCTCTCTCTGCAACCCAATGTTGTAAATGGTCAGCAGCAAGTTCACACGCAAACACACATGCATACACACACGTACACACACACAGACCCCCCTCGCTGTTTCATTAATTATAGTCCATTAATGCCGCCTAGGGCCCCCTGAGGAAGACTGAGGAGTAACCAGGCACGGTTAATGGACTCACTGACACCAGCACCTTTCTCAGCCTCTGCAAGAACGCACTCATAGAGAGGGAGGGGGGGGTCATTAACCTCCCGGATCAACACGGCAGTCTAGTGGCATGGCTGCAGATTGAGAAGGCCGGATGGAGGGGACAAGCAGAGGGAAGGAAGGAAAGAAAGCAAAGAAAGAAAGAAAGAAAGAAAGAAAGAAAGAAAGAAAGAAAGAAAGAAAGAAAGAAAGAGAAAAAGAAAGAACAAAAGACAATCAGATAGAGAAAAATGAAAGACATACAGAAAGAAGGACAATAAGAATATAGTAGTTAATGAACAGCTGAGAAGGAAGTACAGTGTGGCAGAAGCCTAGCATGGCTAACCTAATGTGTGTTTTTTTTTTTTAAAGGACCGCCATGGTTCTCAGCCCACCTCCGCCCTCCCTCCCTCCCCCCCCGACTCCATCACCCTTTCTCTCTCCTCCCCCGACCCCATCGCCCTCGCAGGGCCCCCCCGCCTGCCGTCCCTGCGCCGGCAGGAAGTGGACGCTGGACAGGAAGACGTGCCAGTGCCGCTGCATGCTGGTCGACGACGACTGCAGTCACAAGCGCCGGAAGCTCAACCCTCGCCGCTGCAGGTTAGACCATCTCCTTAGGGAGCAAAAGTACACACATGCTTTAATGACATTCATTACATGTTGAATACTCGATTCTGATTGGTCAATTACGGTATTCTAGGATCTGTTATTTCTGAATAGCAGACGGCTGCTCTGAATATCTGACTGTTTTTTTTTTTTTTTGCGGAAGCAATAAAATCATTTTTAAATCAATAAAATCATTTTTTGTTATATTTTGTGTCAAGTTATTGATTGCTTTAGTAAGTAGCCGTGTGTTGAGCGGGATAATGTACAGGTCATTATTGCGAAATAAACCCCTTCTGGGTGATTCAAGACCGAGTCCTGCATCACCCTGTCGGGGTTTATTTCGCAATATTGACCGGCTTGCTGTACATTATCCCTTACCTAAAAGCGCTTGCACACTGCCCCAACAAACACCAACACCCAGCTTTAGAATGCCAAAGTTGGGCAACGCCGATTCAACATGTTGGCCAACAACAAACTTCATCCGACAACAGCCAACAACCACCACGGTACGACACACTGGCCCCACGTTGATGTTTGTTGGTGTTTGTTGGAGCGAGCACCTTAAGACCATACTCTTGTCTTCACCCTCTCTATGTAATTATTTTTCAATGCGGTGGAATTATGCAAATGTCTTCTCAGATTATATAAGCACAACAACACGCAATAAAGCGACAACCTTAACCGTGCATGTTACGTAAATCAACAACTGCCTGTTACCCTGACTGCTTAATTAAAGCATGACATAGCTTGTTAGCCCGAATCAGCCTGTTGTGGAACTTATAGAAAGTGAATGCTGTTTTTTTGCAGCTTTCTTATGGCTGATGGGACAGTGGGATCATTTCACACTGAGTTTTTGTCGTCAGTTGGACAAACAAGAGATGAGACGTGAGCGTGCACAGTGGTAGAAGCAGACATGATGGATCGCAGTTCCCCCTAGAGCGTTTAGGTAAATAGAGCACAGAGCATTAACCCAGAGGCTAGCCTTATCTGCTTACACAGAGCCCGGCCGGGTGTATTACAAACACAGGCAATCACACAATCCGCTTAGCTTGTTATACCAGGGGCTCAGAGCTTGTTTTTCAAAGAACCACGCTACACAACTGTACCAGTCCAGCACTTAATGACACTCCATGTATATATAATGGTTAGATCAGTCCACCGGGTGGGCTGATCTATTCATCATACATCTTGGTGGACACTCCTTCAGGGTAGATTTTGAAAGGGCTCGCAATGGCTCATCAACATCACACCTGGTGTTAAAATAGGGTCCGTTTATCTTTATTGAGCTGTTTGTTTTGTTTTGTTGTTTTTTTTTTGCAGGTGTGATGCCATGAGAGTGTGAGCGCTTGACGTTGGGCTTGTGTTCCTCCCAGTCTCCTCTTCCTCCCCTGCTCTTCCTCCATTCCTCACTTCTTCCCAGCAGCCCTGCCACAGAGGGGCAAAGACAAACCCTCCTAAACCAAGCCCAAATGGACCAAAAAAGCTCCTCCAAGATTATCATGCTCTCGCTTCACTATTTCAAAGGAGGTGGGAGAGAGAGAGGGGGGGGGGGGGGGTGTGCAGGCCCTGGATATAGTATTCATGTAAATACACATAGCATCTTTGCCACTGCCACTGACACCGCGTGTAGATTTACATGCGCACGTCTTATTTTACCCCCCCCCCTATTTTGTGGAGAGATCAAGCTGTCCACGTGCCAATTGGAACTGTCTATTGGAACTTTCCATGGAACTTTCTGGCAACTGCCGTGATTAATAGGAGACAGCTTGTTTGTTTTGGAGAACAGACATCTGTATTTCAAGATGTCCCAGACTACACTGGTTAATTTAAGTAGATAAATAGAAGCAAACCACTACTGCATTCCAAACCAATACGGATAACCATGAAGAACATCAAGAACAACCGTGCTGGGCGGTGCAGGGGACGTTTCAGGGGACAATGTTACCGTTGGATGGAAAGCAAACCACCTAACAAATGGACTACATTATACAGCTGTTGTTGGGCAACTTAAAGCGCATTCATTGCCTCACATTCACCCACGCCGGGACACAAGGTGACAGCTAGAAAAGGTGGAGCCGATAGAAGTGAGGTGCCTTGCCCAAGGACATCTGGTGGACACGAGGTGGGGGGGGGGGGGGGGGGGGATGCAGAACCCCTCTGAGCATGCGCACGCACACACACACACACACACACACACACACACACACACACACACACACACACACACACACACACACACACACACACACACACAACCACACAGAAAGAAGTCACTTTGACTTCTATGTGAAAGAGACTCGCAATTTACATGTGCGCACTCACACACACACACACACACACACATACACATATGCAGGCACACAAGGGTTTGGGTTTGACTGGCAAGGCAGCTGGTACAGAACTAGAGCTGTGCTGCATGCCAAAGTGGATAGAGTGTGTATCTGTGTGGTCCCGGCCTGGATCGAGAACAGACTCCCCAGAGGACCGGTCCCCCTGATGGCACTCTCCTTTCTGCCGCTCGCCATCGTCTCCTTAAAGGAGGCGGCTCTTTGTCCCTCTCTTCCTCCCCACTCCTCCCCAGCTCTGCCACTGAAAGCAACCGTTGGCCTCCCCGCGCCAGTGAGGAGAATGACAATAATGAGGTCTGGCATCTGTCCACCCCTCCACATAAACACAAGCTCACATGCACACACACACACACACACACACACACAGTACACACTACACTACACTACACCACACTATACACACACACATGCACACAACAACCATTTAGACCAGAAATGACATCACTAGCTTAGTAACACGTGTGAACGTGTTAAACTTGCCTCTTGCCTCTCCCTCTCTCTCTCTCTCTCTCTCTCTCTCTCTCTCTCTCTCTCTCTCTCTCTCTCTCTCTCTCTCTCTCTCTCTCTCTCTCTCTCTCTCTCTCTCTCTCTCTATATATATATATATATATAGCTGACACACATGCAGATGTACTAGTTAGTACACACATTCAAGCTCTCTCTCTCTCTCTCTCTCTCTCTCTCTCTCTCTCTCTCTCTCTCACACACACACACACACACATACAGACACATGCACACACACACACACACACACACACACACACACACACACAATGATAAGTATGCAGGTGATTATAAGCTATTTTTTATACCATATCAAGTTTAGGCAAATTTATGTCCTTGTTTATTGAGTTTATTGTCTTTACAAAGTATGGTATTGTACCTTAAGGTTTCTATTCTATATTTTTGGTATAATTCAGTTTAACTGATCGTAAACATGTTCGTACGGCTGAGGGTTTCCTTTATGTTGTTTTTGTTTTGTTTAGTTTATCACTAATCCGAGTGCATAAAGAGTCACGCTGGGTGGCCGGCGATGTACATACTCACACAATCCCAACCCACGCCAAATGGGCCGCATTTAAACAGAGGAGGCTCACATGGGCCGCTAAATGGAAGACTTCATACAGGAGAATGTGTCATTAAAATACGCCGTGGGGGCGCCGTTAACCACGGCTTGGCGAATCTAAAAAGATGTTCCCAATGCAGTCAAAAGAATGTCCTCTTTTTTCCTTTGTTTGTTTTATTTTGTTATGGTTTCAACTTTCGGTAGCGCCAGGGATGGAGAGAATGGTATTCGGATTCATAAAATCACAAATTATTCTGCCGGGTCTGTTTGAATCCTGCAGTTGAACTTACTGTGTGTGCTCATCCAAATGTGGAGGAGCATATATTGTAAAGACTACTGATCTGTATCCCCATTGCACCATATCATGTCCCCAAAACATTACCAGACAATATCTTACAGTTGATGAATGTCCATGAACTCTCCATTTGTTTGTCCAGCACTCTAGATTTCATCCCTGTTTGTTGTTTGTGGTTCGGTTGTCCACCAGTGCTTCAATCACTACCTCTTGTATTACTTTATTCGTGCCCCATTAGAAGAGGGCTGTTGCTACCGTCCCATTGGTCTTTAGTCTAAACTTTTCTAAGATTACTTTTTGTTATATACCTCCAGCAATAAGCATCATTTCTGATATGGATAGCGGGAAAATGTAGAGTCAAACAAAAACTGAGCTATACATTTTAGTTTTTAGAAATGTACACATTTCTAATAATGGACCATACTGCTATTACTTTTCACCCATTACCAGAGATGTCCCGTCTTTGACGATGTCTGTGTATGTAAATGTACATATATGTTGTACTTAAGTAGCCATCTTACACAACACCATTCATGTGTGGAAAAAGCATTCTGTGAGACAAAATGACCTAATAGCCCTTCAACAAGACATTCCAATCTGTGATCTTTATGGTAATTATTTACCTGTGTAAGAACATTGTTGTGGAAATCGCATCCCACAGGCCAAAATGCTTCTGATTGCCAGTGAATAGCACTTAGTAAAGTACGCTGATAATAAGCTGCTTAAGAATCCACCTCACATACCTATGGTCTGGCATGAGGATAGACTATACTAGCTGTGTGACTGCAGCCCACAGCACATAAACTCATTGACCAGGATAAGCACTAATAATATGAAACACTCATGAGGAAGATTGTTTGTTCTGTAGATTACATTCTCCTTGTCTACTTACTAGACCAGCCTGATGGAGGCTGTCCTGTTTTAATCTTAGAGTCTCTACATTCACCAACTAGCCTTGATTGTCTTCATTTTTAAATTATATATATATATATATATATATATATATATATATATATATATATATATAGAGAGAGAGAGAGAGAGAGAGAGAGAGAGAGAGAGAGAGAGAGAGAGCTAATATACTATATAGTTGCAGCTGGACTGTTTTGAATGAACGTGGTTTGGAACACAATGAGATTGTTTGCAGACTTGATCAAATAAACTTGGCCATAGCATAATAATTGTGATGTTGACACTATTGCAAACATAGAATTAGGGCATCTGGTGATTTTCAAAGTTTCTGCTGTTAATGTATGGCTGTCATCATCTGATGATGTCAGTGTCAATATCCTGTGTTGGTGTCCATTTTGTCGATGTGCCCTGTATCTGCACAAACTACACTGTGCTGTAAAGTAGCCGCATAGCAGCCTGCAGTGTTTCTGCACACCACTTGCTAGAGTATATCACATGTTATAGTATCTAACAAGTGGACATGATCTTGTGTGTAAGACCTATTTAAGAGATGTACCTGTAACTTTCAAATGCCATCTGTTCTTTGCAAGTCTTCTCTGCAATCATATTACTATAACTACTACTGTAGCCTGTGTGCATAGAGAAAGGCCACACTCTTTTTATTTTGCTGCTACACCATTGGTGCCCTCTATAATGTATGTGTAAAACCATGCAGTTTTATGTCAGTATATCAACGGCATGTAATCGATTTATTGTCTATTGTAAAACAATGATGTTATTAAAGGAATTGTATTATTTTTCATACATTTGATCTGCTTGTTCTCTCATTGCTGCCGGTAATAAGTTTTGACTAAGTTTTGAGTCAAACAAAAACTGAGCTATACATTTTAGTTTTTAGAAATGTACACATTTCTAATAATGGACCATACTGCTATTACTTTTCACCCATTACCAGAGATGTCCCGTCTTTGACGATGTCTGTGTATGTAAATGTACATATATGTTGTACTTAAGTAGCCATCAGCCTGTCTTACACAACACCATTCATGTGTGGAAAAAGCATTCTGTGAGACAAAATGACCTAATAGCCCTTCAACAAGACATTCCAATCTGTGATCTTTATGGTAATTATTTACCTGTGTAAGAACATTGTTGTGGAAATCGCATCCCACAGGCCAAAATGCTTCTGATTGCCAGTGAATAGCACTTAGTAAAGTACGCTGATAATAAGCTGCTTAAGAATCCACCTCACATACCTATGGTCTGGCATGAGGATAGACTATACTAGCTGTGTGACTGCAGCCCACAGCACATAAACTCATTGACCAGGATAAGCACTAATAATATGAAACACTCATGAGGAAGATTGTTTGTTCTGTAGATTACATTCTCCTTGTCTACTTACTAGACCAGCCTGATGGAGGCTGTCCTGTTTTAATCTTAGAGTCTCTACAGTCTCTACATTCACCAACTAGCCTTGATTGTCTTCATTTTTAAATTATATATATATATATATATATATATATATATATATATATAGAGAGAGAGAGAGAGAGAGAGAGAGAGAGAGAGAGAGAGAGAGAGAGAGAGCTAATATACTATATAGTTGCAGCTGGACTGTTTTGAATGAAATTGAATGAAAGTGGTTTGGGACACAATGAGATTGTTTGCAGACTTGATCAAATAAACTTGGCCATAGCATAATAATTGTGATGTTGACACTATTGCAAACATAGAATTAGGGCGTCTGGTGATTTTCAAAGTTTCTGCTGTTAATGTATGGCTGTCATCATCTGATGATGTCAGTGTCAATATCCTGTGTTGGTGTCCATTTTGTCGATGTGCCCTGTATCTGCACAAACTACACTGTGCTGTAAAGTAGCCGCATAGCAGCCTGCAGTGTTTCTGCACACCACTTGCTAGAGTATATCACATGTTATAGTATCTAACAAGTGGACATGATCTTGTGTGTAAGACCTATTTAAGAGATGTACGTCTGTAACTTTCAAATGCCATCTGTTCTTTGCAAGTCTTCTCTGCAATTATATTACTATAACTACTACTGTAGCCTGTGTGCATAGAGAAAGGCCACACTCTTTTTATTTTGCTGCTACACCATTGGTGCCCTCTATAATGTATGTGTAAAACCATGCAGTTTTATGTCACTATATCAACGGCATGTAATCGATTTATTGTCTATTGTAAAACAATGATGTTATTAAAGGAATTGTATTATTTTTCATACATTTGATCTGCTTGTTCTCTCATTGCTGCCGGTAATAAGTTTTGACTAAAGTGATGCTTATCTATGGATGCTTATGCCCCACACACGCACGCACGTTTAATGCCTCCTTTGAGGATAATGAAAGATAAACAGGCATCCTGATGAGCATTGGGGCAGAGAGGGGGCATCGGTGAGGGACGTGGTGATGTTATGAGACATAATATTGTCTCCACTCCTCCCCTGCCTCTATTCTGCTGAGTCAAGAGCTTGTCAAGTACAAACCCTGTGCTTTGTGTGTGTGTGTGAGTGTGTGTGTGTGTGTGATAATGAAAGCGAGGGAGAGATGAGAGGACATCGTGTGACCGCATACTTGTCTGTTAGTTCTAGCCAGCTTGTTTTCTCGGTCAGTTAGGTAGTGGAGAGGTTCAGCGGGGGTGATGACGATGATGATGACGATGATGATGATGATGATGAGGATGTAGTCTGCGCCATCGTCAGTGATTTAGTCCTCCCAAAACGCTTTTCCCCATACAGGGTTCTCTAATTGAGAGGATAGACAGAAGGTCAACGGCTACCACTGTTATTGAAGGTCCAATTAAAAAGACAGCTTTTTGCTTTTGTAGTATTTTTCATTATGACATATGCATATACATGCATATACAAGCTCATGATGTGTTAGGGAAGCATCTAGATGTGAGAATACGTTGTCGGTATTCTGGAGGAGTAGAG
The DNA here is from genome assembly GCA_030340625.1 of Merluccius polli. Lineage (NCBI taxonomy): Eukaryota > Metazoa > Chordata > Actinopteri > Gadiformes > Merlucciidae > Merluccius > Merluccius polli. The sequence goes on from JAOPHQ010000575.1 coordinate 436,136, forward strand.
GAGAATAGTGAAGAGGAGAATACAGGAGATAAGAAAATAGTAGAGTTTAGGAGAGAAGAGGGAATGGGAGAAAAGATCGAGAGGAGATAAGAGGAGAAAAGAGGAGAATTGCTCAGGGCTGCTGCCAACCTATCTGTCTGGAAGGGCATGCTGCCATTGCTAAATATAGCAGCGAGATTAGGGAGATGTTAAAGGCTGGAAATTGAAAGAGAATGAGTCAGCCATTAGGTTAGAGCAGTAGACGGCACTCTGGGAATTTGTTCCTAAAGCCCCGAGCTTATTAGTCTCCTCCAGCGCCTCATCGTGATATATGTGATTAATGGAACTGCCAAGGACAGCAAAAGAAAGACCCGCGTTCGACTATTACCCTCTATACATCTATTATAATAATAATAGACTTATAAAGCGCTTTTCTAGGACACTGAGGGGCGATGGTAGGGAAACCGACAACAGACAAACAGCAAAACACACGATGATAGATGGGGGGGGGGGGGGGGGGGGGGGGGGGGGGGGGGGGGGGGGGGGGGGGGGGGGG